>CM067372.1:16960923-17013423 GCA_034401795.1 Chaetoderma sp. LZ-2023a
ATATAGCATGTTTGGCGGCCATATTGGATTTTTTTATTTAATGGATTTTGAGGCCGAAATTGGTTTTATATAGGTTTTTTGGGTATTCTGATCTCAAATTTGCAATTTTCAAAACTGTTGGATAAACGGTTTGGCGGCCATCTTGGATGCTTTTCCCGCCAAAAGCCCCCATACTAAAGCAATGGGAAATTTAAAATATCTTCTCGAGAACTACTGGGCCGATTTCAATTATATGTGGCATGAAGCATCCTTAAGGCAGAGATTCAAGTTTGTTCAAACGAACCCGATCGGCCAATTTGGTCGGCGACCATCTTGGATTTCTGCCGATTTTTAGAAATGTCTTTAAAAATCTTCTCCCAAACCATTTGAGGGATCGATTCAAAGCTCACGAAATATGATCTAGGGTAAGCACTGAATCAAGTTTGTTCAAGGGAACTTGATTGACAAAATGGTTCAGCGGCCATCTTGGATGACCTAGTTTTCACAAAAATGACTTCTTCCCCAGAACCGCTGAAGCAATCAGGCCGAAATTTGTGATATATAATTAGCAACTAAGGGCGATTAATGTTTGTTCAAGAGAAGATGATTCGTAAAAAACATGGCCGTGGTGGACCAATCAAAATATAGTGTGTTTGGCAGCCATATTGGATTTTTTTAGCTGATGGATTTTGAGGCCGAAATTCGTTTTATATAGGTTTTTGGGTATTCTGGTTTCAAATTTGAAACTTTCGAAACTGTCGGATAAACTGTTTGGCAGCCATCTTGGATCATTTTCCCGCCAAAAGCTCCCATACTAAAGCAATGGGAAATTTAAAATGTCTTCTCGAGAACTACTGGGGCGATTTGAATTATATTTGGCAGGAAGCATCCTTATGGCATAGAGATGGTGGCCATCTTGGATTTCGGCTGATTTTTAGAAATGTCTATAAATCTCGTTCTCTGAAACGGCTGGGGGGAATCGATTCAAAACTTATGAAACCTCATCTAGGCAAAGAGGTAAGCCAAGTTTGTTCAAGACAACTTGATTGACTGAATGGTTTGGCAGCCATCTTGGATGACCTAGTTTTCCCGAAAACGACTTCTCCAGAACCGTTGAATGGATCAGGCCAAAATTTGGGAGATATGATTAGGGACTAAGGGCCATTAAAGTTTGTTCAAGGGAAGTTGCTCCGTCAAAAAACATGGCCGCTGTCGGCCAATCAAAATGTAGCGTGTTTGGCGGACATATTGGATTTTTTTATTTGATGGATTTTGAGGCCAAAATTGGTTCTAGATATGTTTTTGGGTATTCTGAGCTAAAGCAATGGGAAATTTAAAATGTCTTCTCGAGAACTACCTGGCCGATTTCAATTATATTTGGCAGGAAGCATCCTTAGGGCATATGAACCCGATCGGGCCAATTTGCCCAGCAGCCATTTTGGATTTCGGCCAATTTCAGGAGATGTCTTTAAAAATCTTCTCCGAAACCACTTGGGGAATCTTCATCTAGGCCAAGAGATAAGCCAAGTTTGTTCAAGAGGACTTGATTGACCAAATGGTTTAGTGACCATCTTGGATGACCTGGTTTTCACGAAAATGACTCCTCCAGAGCCGCTGAAGGGATCGGGCTGAAATTTGGGCCATTAAAATTTGTTCAAGGGAATTTGATCCATCAAAAAAACCACAGGTACCGTGGGCCAATCAAAATGTAGTGTGTTTGGCGGCCATATTGCACTTGAAAAAATGTCCACAAACTCATTTAAAAGACTGTTAAACCACCCACCAACAATTTTGACAAAAATTGATGGTGCTCCAGGTGAGCGACACAGGCCCCTTGGGCCTCTTGTTATTATTAATTATTATTATTATTATAATAACCTGACCACCCATGTTGGCAGCTCTGGTTATCACCTCATTTTTACAAACTATTGTATTTTTAAAATGAATACTTTTTATCCGTTTGTATTTTATGTTATAATTACAAAATCCACACAATTTTGTTGCAAAACTCAAAGAAAGATAACCACATGTTCTCAGCATGTGATATAAGACCATACAGAGTTATTCACCTTGAAAGAATGACAAAATATGGCCATTATTTTACTTATGCACACACGCACGCACGCACACACACACTTACGCATGCACACACTTACGTATGCATGCACGCATGCACACGCACGCATGCACACAGAACGTTGTAGCAAAAAAATGTTTATTTCAGCCAGTAACATGTTTTAGTTATGCTAATCTCAAACCATAAACCTCCTTCCATTATGAAACCAGCACCAGTACAAGAGTTAGCTGCTAGCATTAGCAGTACAAGGCTTAGCTGGTAGCAGTACAAGGCTTAGCTGATGGCAGTACAAGACTTAGCTGGGAGCAGTACAAGACTTAGCTGATGACAGTGCAAGGCTTAGCTGATGACAGTGCAAGGCTTAGTTGATGGCAGTACAAGGCTTAGTTGATGGCAGTACAAGGCTTAGCTGATGGCAGTACAAGGCTTAACTGATGGTAGTACAAGGCTTAGATGATATCAGTACAAGGCTTAGCAGATGGTAGTACAAGGCGGCTTAGATGATATCAGTACAAGGCTTAGCTGATGGTAGTACAAGGCTTAGCTGATGGTAGTACAAGGCTTAGCTGATGGCAGTATAAGGCTTAGCTGATGGCAGTACAAGGCATAGCTGATGGCAGTACATGGCTTAGCTAATGGTAGTAAAAGGCTTAAATGATATCAGTACAAGGCTTAGCTGATGGTAGTACAAGGCTTAGCTGATGGCAATACAAGGCTTAGCTGATGGCAGTACACAGCTTAGCTGATGGCAGTACAAGGCTTAGCTGATGGCAGTACAAGACTTAGCTGATGGCAGTATAAGGCTTAGCTGATAGTAGTACAAGCTTACATGTGTGTGCTAGCTGTACAAAGCTAAGCTGGTTGTGTTGGACTGTTCAGATAGTAAAGCAATTTTTACATAACCATAATATTTGCATAAAATCACCATTGACGTTCACCTGAACAAACTTCTAATGTTAATTAATATTGTATTGAGATGTATGTTAAGCGACTACCTTACGGAGTGCCATAATAACTTACTCGCTAATGCGGTGAGAAGATTCATTATATCTCACCGCTTATAGCTCATTATTCTGGCATACATAATGTAATTACATAGATTACTCATGCATACTTCCCCGCCATCTGCTGATGCTAAAGATAATTGGACCAAATTCTTATTAAAGCTTACTAGCACTAAAATAGCGGTCATGTTTGTGGTCAGTTAATGTTCATCAACATTTGATAACATTACCGTCTTTTATTAAGCTGTCTGTTTTGGGCAATGTGCTCGTAGTAGACAAATATGAATAGAATTTGTAATCTAGCTTAAAACTATAGTGGAGGTCAATGTTTTTGCTCGGTGAGTGTCAATTTTCTGTCCAGAAGAGGGATATTTTTGAAAATTAGCCACTGGAATGACTGGCCCGGTTATCAACATTCGACATTCAGATTCATTGAGACCACTTGTGAAGCTACTTTTGGCTGGCTTGTCTATTAACCCTTTAACACTTGAATTTGTTCAAGAAAATTTCAATTTTCCCATAGAAAATCTTCATTTCTCAAGACCACTGCAGAAGCCATTTTTTTGTCTGCTATGAGTGTTAAAGGGTTAAAGTATTAATCTATCCTCGGGACTAAATATTGTCATATAAATGTATGTTGTTGCTCCCGCATGCAGTCAGACATACTTTCATGATTCTTTATTCACATTCACAAGATACATAGTAAACACTTTAAGGGTAAAATTTGGTCGAGAAAATTCAAATATCTGCCTATTGAATGTCCATTTTACAGGCCAAGAGAATATAATTTTTGAAAATTTATCACTGGAATGACTAGGTCGCTCAAGACCACTACAGAAGCCGTGTTTTTTTTGGCTGATATGAGTGCTAAAGGGTTAATACTACGTATTACGTTTCAATTCCAGCCGTTATCATTTGCTAGAATTGTGACCATTAATAATCATATATATCAGGACCATACTTTCATCAAACAATTGAATTATGAGTGGATTTGTATCATTTGCCTTGTACTAATTGTAATGTTAATTATTCTTGTTTTAATAATGGAGAGAATTTGTATAGAAATATAATAATATATCCTGTATTGATATTAGTAATCGGAGGGTTTATAAAGATATTCTTCTAATATACTGCAGATATTATATATGCACAATAATAACATACTAGGATTTATTAAATCTGGTAATAGACCATGTTAATTTAATTATTTGTAATGGGTACAAGCGTACTGAGATTATAAACAATGATGACAATATTACTCATTGATATTCATTCCATAACTTGAGAGGAAGCAGAGAGCACTTCATGCCATATACGTGATGCTAGACATATGGACACACACACACACCTACCTATGCACACACCTATGCACATACGCACACACCTACATGCACACACCTACACGCACACATACACACGCACACACATGCCTACATGCACACACACATGCCTACATACATGCACACACTTACATACATACACGCACGCACACACCTACACACACACACCTACAGGCACGCACACACCGACCCGCACGCACCTACACGCACGCACCTACATGCATGCCCTATTATCCTGCTTGATAAATCTATATATCAGGGACTTTATAATCATCATCCTATCTGGGTAATATTACAAAGACACTTTGGGAAGGGAAGTGTTGTAACTCACAGCTACTACTACTGCTGCTGCACCTACTTCTGTTACTACTACTACAGCTGCTCTGTCTACCATTACTACTACTGCTGCTGTTATTACTATTGCTGCTGCTTCTACTGATACTACTACTACAGCTGCTACTGCTGCTACAACTACTACTGCTGCTCCTACTTCTGTTACTACTACTACTACTACTACTACTACTATTACTACTAGTATGATTACTGTATTCTGCGGCTGTAGGAGAAACATCCTACAGCTGCAATCAGTCCTTCTCCGCTTTTGGCCACTGTGTCTTGTCTTCAGCCAAAATCCTTAACGTCCTCAGGTCCATTCTTGACTTGAGTGTACCGAGTCCTGCTTTCTTGAGGTCACCTCGTAGCATGCTTACCAGATTTATGCAATGACGTCCTCTCCTGGCTTTGTATTTGCTGGCTCCGAGTAGGGAGATTTCCAAGGCTCTGTGCTGGTGTGTTTTCTGGCATCCTTAGCACATGGCCAAACATGAACCATCTTT
Organism: Chaetoderma sp. LZ-2023a; assembly: GCA_034401795.1. Lineage (NCBI taxonomy): Eukaryota > Metazoa > Mollusca > Caudofoveata > Chaetodermatida > Chaetodermatidae > Chaetoderma > Chaetoderma sp. LZ-2023a. Next base: position 16,966,160 of record CM067372.1, read on the forward strand.
GCTGGGCGACTTTTAGACAGTGGCGATGTATTACACATCTTGTATAGTGGCGATAATGGTGCATCATTGGAAATTATGCCATCGGTGTCCAGTGATAGTGTATCAGTGTTTGCGGTGGCAGGCATCGAGTTTGTCTTGCCTTTGGAGCTGCCCAGCTGTTACAGTTATACAACATCGAGGATATGCAGGTTGCATTGTATAAACGTGGTCTTTTTATCAAGGGCATCTTTGATCTACGAATCCATAGCTTCCAGGACTGGTAAGCTATGTTCCCCATGACGCAGCGTGCAGCAATGTCGGCAGTACTGCAAAGCAGTGAGCCCAGGATTTTACTTTTCCTCCATGGTTTGCCACCATGAAGTGTATCATCACTTTGTTTAGTTTCATGATTTGTAGATAGGTATATGTGGGTAAACTCTGTATTGGATTCATTCATAGAGATTCTCAATTTTTAGCTTGCTTGCAACTATTAGGAGTTCGTCATGGGGTTTTTCCCTCGTCTATGAAGTCCACATCGTCGGCATATTCCATAACTTTCTCCCACACGGATTTCAATGCAGCAGCAAGGTAACAGGTGAAAAGCACCAGAGATAGACCAACTCCCTGTGGGGAGCCGATTGATGTCTCAAACTCAACATATTACACGGACTTGACTTGTACTCTCAGCTTGGTGTCTGCATGTAGTAGTCTCACTAGTCATAGCTCATCTTCATTGCAACTGGCCTGGCGTAGTACATCTAGGATCTTTGAGCGTTTAATTGTGTCGAAGGCTCGTGACATGTCAATGCCCATTTTGTGGAAATCCCTGTGTTTGGACATGACTACCAACACAAGCCTGCGTTGAGCCCATACAATGTCTGTGCAGCTGCGTCCACGTTTGAAGCCACTTTGACATGATCCGGTGAAGTCGTCGATCTTGTCTCGGATGTGGCATAGAGTAACATTGGATATGATTTTCCATATGCTGTCGAGGAACACAATGGGCTGCAGATTGGGGCCTACTACTACTGCTGTTAATACTATTGCTACTACTTCTCCTACTACTGCCGCAGCTACTGCTACTACCACTACTAGTAGGACTCACTCAAATTAGTATCAAAATATTCAATAGAATATTCGCTAGATCATAAAGGCTGTCATATCTTGATCAACAGCTGATCTGCGGTCTCGAAGTCTGGCTTTCTTTCATATCCTGTAATCAAAGTACAACTGTTTGATATTAATATTATCACGCAAGTGTAATACAAGAACAGTCTTTTACGTAAACATACAACAACAACGAATTGTTTTATTTAATAATTTGGTTACAATTTTCCATTGATAGAATATTTATTATTGGTTGTCTTAAAGAATATACACAAATTATCGGGTTTCTAAAAATATCAAAATTTTGGTATTTTACATGCACATTTTCATTGTATATACATCCACATTCTCGCGTTGTGATTAGGCACCTTGGATTTTGTAGCGATGATAATGGCCGATTCTCCCGTTATGCGGAATTGCCATTGTGGTTTAAAAGGCATTAAAGTAAGGGAAATAACAAATGATGTTTATTGGTAATTTCATACAATATTAAATAAACTACTATCGGTAACAAATGGAAATGAATTGGGATTATTTTAGGAAGAGCATTTACTAAATCTAGGAGCGTTTAACTTGGGAGCCAATTAGTGACATCCCTGGTGTGCAGGTATAGCACATAGCTGAATGTAGTTTTGTAAGCGGTATGAATAGTATTATCTATAGGTGCCGATACATGCTGAGCGATTAACTCACTACTGCTAATTCACTATTGATCCTTTTGAAAACGTTATATTTGAGTCACTTTCTGGTGGAAGTAACAAATTTTAAAATACACTTTTGGTTTCCAAGGTCGCAATATGATGCTCACTGAGTATTTTGAAATTTGTGTGACTGAATGTAGATCCCCGTCTCTGGAAACAACGGCTTTCAGTCAAATTGTTTTGACACTATACAGTATTTTACCAGCAGGAAGTGGCGGTTGATCAGCTTAACGCGAATATGAGCTTATATGACCGGCTATAGCGGTTATTATTTATAAGCTCTGTGTACACCAGAGCGCATAGGTCCAGCTGCGTCACTAACTGGTTCCCGCCAGAGTGACATAAATGGTATTTAGCTGTTTTTTTCTAATTATCCCGATTTATTTCTGTTTTTTTACTGGGGGACTATAGGTTGATTATTATATAAAGCTTTCATTCAAGAGAATATGTTAGTTCCCTGATTCTTTCCTTTACTGGGGGCTATAGGTTGATTATTATATAAAGCTTTCATTCAAGAGAATATGTTAGTTCCCTGATTCTTTCCTTTACTGGGGGCTATAGGTTGATTATTATATAAAGCTTTCATTCAAGAGCATATGTTAGTTCCCTGATCCTTTCCTTTACTGATGGCTATAGGTTGATTATTATATAGAGCTTTCATTCAAGAGAATATGTTAGTTCCCTGATTCTTTCCTTTACTGGGGGCTATAGGTTGATTATTATATAAAGCTTTCATTCAAGAGCATATGTTAGTTCCCTGATTCTTTCCTTTACTGATGGCTATAGGTTGATTATTATATAAAGCTGTCATTCAAGAGCATATGTTAGTTCCCTGATCCTTTCCTTTACTGGGGGCTATAGGTTGATTATTATATAAAGCTTTCATTCAAGAGCATATGTTAGTTCCCTGATTCTTTCCTTTACTGGGGGCTATAGGTTGAGTATTATATAAAGCTGTCATTCAAGAGAATATGTTAGTTCCCTGATCCTTTCCTTTACTGGGGGCTATAGGTTGATTATTATATAAAGCTTTCATTCAAGAGCATATGTTAGTTCCCTGATTCTTTCCTTTACTGATGGCTATAGGTTGATTATTATATAAAGCTGTCATTCAAGAGCATATGTTAGTTCCCTGATCCTTTCCTTTACTGGTGGCTATAGGTTGATTATTATATAAAGCTGTCATTCAAGAGCATATGTTAGTTCCCTGATCCTTTCCTTTACTGGGGGCTATAGGTTGATTATTATATAAAGCTTTCATTCAAGAGCATATGTTAGTTCGCTGATCCTTTCCTTTACTGATGGCTATAGGTTGATTATTATATAGAGCTTTCATTCAAGAGCATATGTTAGTTCCCTGATCCTTTCCTTTACTGGTGGCTATAGGTTGATTATTATATAGAGCTTTCATTCAAGAGCATATGTTAGTTCCCTGATCCTTTCCTTTACTGGAGGCTATAGGTTGATTATTATATAAAGCTTTCATTCAAGAGCATATGTTAGTTCCCTGATCCTTTCCTTTACTGGTGGCTATAGGTTGATTATTATATAGAGCTTTCATTCAAGAGCATATGTTAGTTCCCTGATCCTTTCCTTTACTGGTGGCTATAGGTTGATTATTATATAAAGCTGTCATTCAAGAACATATGTTAGTTCCCTGATCCTTTCCTTTACTGGAGGCTATAGGTTGATTATTATATAGAGCTTTCATTCAAGAGCATATGTTAGTTCCCTGATCCTTTCCTTTACTGGAGGCTATAGGTTGATTATTATATAAAGCTGTCATTCAAGAACATATGTTAGTTCCCTGATCCTTTCCTTTACTGATGGCTATAGGTTGATTATTATATAAAGCTTTCATTCAAGAGCATATGTTAGTTCCCTGATCCTTTCCTTTACTGGGGGCTATAGGTTGATTATTATATAAAGCTGTCATTCAAGAGCATATGTTAGTTCCCTGATCCTTTCCTTTACTGATGGCTATAGTTTGATTATTATATAAAGCTGTCATTCAAGAGCATATGTTAGTTCCCTGATCCTTTCCTTTACTGATGGCTATAGGTTGATTATTATATAAAGCTTTCATTCAAGAGAATATGTTAGTTCCCTGATTCTTTCCTTTACTGGTGGCTATAGGTTGATTATTATATAAAGCTGTCATTCAAGAACATATGTTAGTTCCCTGATCCTTTCCTTTAATGATGGCTATAGGTTGGTTATTATATAAAGCTTTCATTCAAGAGCTTATGTTAGTTCCCTGATTCTTTCCTTTACTGGTGGCTATAGGTTGATTATTATATAAAGCTGTCAGTCAAGAGCATATGTTAGTTCCCTGATCCTTTCCTTTACTGGAGGCTATAGGTTGATTATTATATAAAGCTTTCATTCAAGAGCATATGTTAGTTCCCTGATCCTTTCCTTTACTGGAGGCTATAGGTTGATTATTATATAAAGCTGTCATTCAAGAGCATATGTTAGTTCCCTGATCCTTTCCTTTACTGATGGCTATAGGTTGATTATTATATAAAGCTGTCATTCAAGAGCATATGTTAGTTCCCTGATCCTTTCCTTTACTGATGGCTATAGGTTGATTATTATATAAAGCTTTCATTCAAGAGCATATGTTAGTTCCCTAATCCTTTCCTTTACTGATGGCTATAGGTTGATTATTATATAAAGCTTTCATTCAAGAGCATATGTTAGTTCCCTGATCCTTTCCTTTACTGATGGCTATAGGTTGATTATTATATAAAGCTGTCAGTCAAGAGCATATGTTAGTTCCCTGATCCTTTCCTTTACTGGTGGCTATAGGTTGATTATTATATAAAGCTTTCATTCAAGAGCATATGTTAGTTCCCTGATCCTTTCCTTTACTGGTGGCTATAGGTTGATTATTATATAAAGCTGTCATTCAAGAGCATATGTTAGTTCCCTGATTCTTTCCTTTACTGGGGGCTATAGGTTGATTATTATATAAAGCTGTCATTCAAGAGCATATGTTAGTTCCCTGATCCTTTCCTTTACTGATGGCTATAGGTTGAGTATTATATAAAGCTGTCATTCAAGAGAATATGTTAGTTCCCTGATCCTTTCCTTTACTGATGGCTATAGTTTGATTATTATATAAAGCTGTCATTCAAGAGCATATGTTAGTTCCCTGATCCTTTCCTTTACTGGTGGCTATAGGTTGATTATTATATAAAGCTTTCATTCAAGAGAATATGTTAGTTCTCTGATCCTTTCCTTTACTGGGGGCTATAGGTTGATTATTATATAAAGCTTTCATTCAAGAGAATATGTTAGTTCTCTGATCCTTTCCTTTACTGGGGGCTATAGGTTGATTATTATATAAAGCTTTCATTCAAGAGCATATGTTAGTTCCCTGATCCTTTCCTTTACTGATGGCTATAGGTTGATTATTATATAAAGCTTTCATTCAAGAGCATATGTTAGTTCCCTGATCCTTTCCTTTACTGGGGGCTATAGGTTGATTATTATATAAAGCTGTCATTCAAGAGCATATGTTAGTTCCCTGATCCTTTCCTTTACTGATGGCTATAGTTTGATTATTATATAAAGCTGTCATTCAAGAGCATATGTTAGTTCCCTGATCCTTTCCTTTACTGATGGCTATAGGTTGATTATTATATAAAGCTTTCATTCAAGAGAATATGTTAGTTCCCTGATTCTTTCCTTTACTGGTGGCTATAGGTTGATTATTATATAAAGCTGTCATTCAAGAACATATGTTAGTTCCCTGATCCTTTCCTTTAATGATGGCTATAGGTTGGTTATTATATAAAGCTTTCATTCAAGAGCTTATGTTAGTTCCCTGATTCTTTCCTTTACTGGTGGCTATAGGTTGATTATTATATAAAGCTGTCATTCAAGAGCATATGTTAGTTCCTTGATCCTTTCCTTTACTGGTGGCTATAGGTTGATTATTATATAAAGCTGTCATTCAAGAACATATGTTAGTTCCCTGATCCTTTCCTTTACTGGTGGCTATAGGTTGATTATTATATAAAGCTGTCATTCAAGAGCATATGTTAGTTCCCTGATCCTTTCCTTTACTGGTGGCTATAGGTTGATTATTATATAAAGCTGTCATTCAAGAGCATATGTTAGTTCCCTGATCCTTTCCTTTACTGATGGCTATAGGTTGATTATTATATAAAGCTTTCATTCAAGAGAATATGTTAGTTCCCTGATTCTTTCCTTTACTGGTGGCTATAGGTTGATTATTATATAAAGCTGTCATTCAAGAGCATATGTTAGTTCCCTGATCCTTTCCTTTAATGATGGCTATAGGTTGGTTATTATATAAAGCTTTCATTCAAGAGCTTATGTTAGTTCCCTGATTCTTTCCTTTACTGATGGCTATAGGTTGATTATTATATAAAGCTGTCATTCAAGAACATATGTTAGTTCCTTGATCCTTTCCTTTACTGGTGGCTATAGGTTGATTATTATATAAAGCTGTCATTCAAGAACATATGTTAGTTCCCTGATCCTTTCCTTTACTGGTGGCTATAGGTTGATTATTATATAAAGCTTTCATTCAAGAGCATATGTTAGTTCCTTGATCCTTTCCTTTACTGGTGGCTATAGGTTGATTATTATATAAAGCTGTCATTCAATAGCATATGTTAGTTCCCTGATCCTTTCGTTTACTGGTGGCTATAGGTTGATTATTATATAAAGCTTTCATTCAAGAGCTTATGTTAGTTCCCTGATCCTTTCCTTTACTGGTGGGTATAGGTTGATTATTATATAAAGCTGTCATTCAAGAGAATATGTTAGTTCCCTGATCCTTTCCTTTACTGATGGCTATAGGTTGATTATTATATAAAGCTTTCATTCAAGAGCATAAGTTAGTTCCCTGATTCTTTCCTTTACTGATGGCTATAGGTTGATTATTATTATTATTATAAAGCTTTCATTCAAGAACATATGTTAGTTCCCCGATCCTTTCCTTTACTGATGGCTATAGGTTGATTATTATATAAAGCTATCATTCAAGAGCATATGTTAGTTCCCTGATCTTTTCCTTTACTGGGGGCTATAGGTTGATTATTATATAAAGCTTTCATTCAAGAGCATATGTTAGTTCCCTGATTCTTTCCTTTATTGGGGGCTATAGGTTGATTATTATATAAAGCTATCATTCAAGAGCATATGTTAGTTCCCTGATCTTTTCCTTTACTGATGGCTATAGGTTGATTATTATATAAAGCTTTCATTCAAGAGCATATGTTAGTTCCCTGATCCTTTCCTTTACTGGTGGCTATAGGTTGATTATTATATAAAGCTATCATTCAAGAGCATATGTTAGTTCCCTGATCCTTTCCTTTACTGGTGGCTATAGGTTGATTATTATATAAAGCTTTCATTCAAGAGCATATGTTAGTTCCCTGATCCTTTCCTTTACTGGTGGCTATAGGTTGATTATTATATAAAGCTATCATTCAAGAGCATATGTTAGTTCCCTGATCCTTTCCTTTACTGATGGCTATAGGTTGATTATTATATAAAGCTTTCATTCAAGAGCATATGTTAGTTCCCTGATCCTTTCCTTTACTGGGGGCTATAGGTTGATTATTATATAAAGCTATCATTCAAGAGCATATGTTAGTTCCCTGATCTTTTCCTTTACTGATGGCTATAGGTTGATTATTATATAAAGCTATCATTCAAGAGCATATGTTAGTTCCCTGATCTTTTCCTTTACTGGGGCTATAGGTTGATTATTATATAAAGCTTTCATTCAAGAGCATATGTTATTTCCCTGATTCTTTCCTTTACTGATGGCTATAGGTTGATTATTATTTAAAGCTGTCATTCAAGAACGTATATGTTAGTTCCTTGATCCTTTCCTTTACTGGTGGCTATAGGTTGATTATTATATAAAGCTGTCATTCAAGAGAATATGTTAGTTCTCTGATCCTTTCCTTTACTGGGGGCTATAGGTTGATTATTATATAAAGCTTTCATTCAAGAGCATATGTTAGTTCCCTGATCCTTTCCTTTACTGGTGGGTATAGGTTGATTATTATATAAAGCTGTCATTCAAGAACGTATGTTAGTTCCCTGATTCTTTCCTTTACTGATGGCTATAGGTTGATTATTATATAGAGCTGTCATTCAAGAGAATATGTTAGTTCTCTGATCCTTTCCTTTACTGGGGGCTATAGGTTGATTATTATATAAAGCTATCATTCAAGAGCATATGTTAGTTCCCTGATTCTTTCCTTTACTGATGGCTATAGGTTGATTATTATATAAAGCTTTCATTCAAGAGCATATGTTAGTTCCCTGATTCTTTCCTTTACTGGTGGCTATATGTTGATTATTATATAAAGCTTTCATTCAAGAGCATATGTTAGTTCCCTGATCTTTTCCTTTACTGATGGCTATAGGTTGATTATTATATAAAGCTATCATTCAAGAGCATATGTTAGTTCCCTGATTCTTTCCTTTACTGATGGCTATAGGTTGATTATTATATAAAGCTGTCATTCAAGAACGTATGTTAGTTCCTTGATCCTTTCCTTTACTGGTGGCTATAGGTTGATTATTATATAAAGCTGTCATTTAATAGCATATGTTAGTTCCCTGATCTTTTCCTTTACTGATGGCTATAGGTTGATTATTATATAAAGCTATCATTCAAGAGCATATGTTAGTTCCCTGATTCTTTCCTTTACTGATGGCTATAGGTTGATTATTATATAAAGCTGTCATTCAAGAGAATATGTTAGTTCTCTGATCCTTTCCTTTACTGGTGGGTATAGGTTGATTATTATATAAAGCTGTCATTCAAGAACGTATGTTAGTTCCCTGATTCTTTCCTTTACTGATGGCTATAGGTTGATTGATTATTATATAGAGCTGTCATTCAAGAGAATATGTAAGTTCTCTGATCCTTTCCTTTACTGGGGGCTATAGGTTGATTATTATATAAAGCTATCATTCAAGAGCATATGTTAGTTCCCTGATTCTTTCCTTTACTGGTGGCTATAGGTTGATTATTATATAAAGCTTTCATTCAAGAGCATATATTAGTTCCCTGATCATTTCCTTTACTGGGGGCTATAGGTTGATTATTATATAAAGCTATCATTCAAGAGCATATGTTAGTTCCCTGATCTTTTCCTTTACTGGGGCTATAGGTTGATTATTATATAAAGCTTTCATTCAAGAGTATATGTTAGTTCCCTGATCTTTCCCTTTACTGATGGCTATAGGTTGATTATTATATAAAGCTATCATTCAAGAGCATATGTTAGTTCCCTGATTCTTTCCTTTACTGATGGCTATAGGTTGATTATTATATAAAGCTGTCATTCAAGAACGTATGTTAGTTCCTTGATCCTTTCCTTTACTGGTGGCTATAGGTTGATTATTATATAAAGCTGTCATTCAATAGCATATGTTAGTTCCCTGATTCTTTCCTTTACTGGTGGGTATAGGTTGATTATTACATAAAGCTGTCATTCAAGAGAATATGTTAGTTCTGTGATCCTTTCCTTTACTGATGGCTATAGGTTGATTATTATATAAAGCTTTCATTCAAGAGTATATGTTAGTTCCCTGATCTTTTCCTTTACTGATGGCTATAGGTTGATTATTATATAAAGCTATCATTCAAGAGCATATGTTAGTTCCCTGATTCTTTCCTTTACTGATGGCTATAGGTTGATTATTATATAAAGCTTTCATTCAAGAGCATATGTTAGTTCCCTGATTCTTTCCTTTACTGGTGGCTATAGGTTGATTATTATATAAAGCTGTCATTCAATAGCATATGTTAGTTCCCTGATCTTTTCCTTTACTGATGGCTATAGGTTGATTATTATATAAAGCTATCATTCAAGAGCATATGTTAGTTCCCTGATTCTTTCCTTTACTGATGGCTATAGGTTGATTATTATATAAAGCTGTCATTCAAGAGAATATGTTAGTTCTCTGATCCTTTCCTTTACTGGTGGGTATAGGTTGATTATTATATAAAGCTGTCATTCAAGAACGTATGTTAGTTCCCTGATTCTTTCCTTTACTGATGGCTATAGGTTGATTGATTATTATATACAGCTGTCATTCAAGAGAATATGTTAGTTCTCTGATCCTTTCCTTTACTGGGGGCTATAGGTTGATTATTATATAAAGCTATCATTCAAGAGCTTATGTTAGTTCCCTGATCCTTTCCTTTACTGGGGGCTATAGGTTGATTATTATATAAAGCTATCATTCAAGAGAATATGTTAGTTCCCTGATTCTTTCCTTTACTGGTGGCTATAGGTTGATTATTATATACACCTGTGCAAAAGTTAAGCACCACCCTATTTTTACGCACATGCGAGGGTATATTCATGTGCTATGAAGAAAGCAATAGCATAAACATTTATGTACCCATCCATCTTAGTGCAAGAGGTAATAATGCAACTAGAGGAATGCTGATTATGATGGTGGGGAAACACTGTATGTTTTTGTTTGAACTTGAAAACGAGGCCTGAATATGGTTACGTTGACACAACTGACAACTATTGCCCTACAGTTGACACACGTGGCTTGATTGTCATTAATGGTGTCTGAAAACGAACTTTAACATCTGTGCACGAGTTTGAGACTGTCATTATTAATACCGGGTATATCCACCTTGTGCCTGGATGACGGCCTGGACACAACGTCTCATGCTGGTCACCAACCGACTGATACGCCATTGTGGTATTCGTTGCCATTCAAGATGGAGTGCGTCTGTTAATTCCTGTAGGTTCTGCACAGGAGGATCCCTCCTTCTCACCATGTGTCCCAGATATGCTCAATAGGGTTCATGTCAGGGCTCCTTGCTGGCCATGGTAGGGTTTCGATGGCATTCTGGCAGAGGTATTCATGCACAGCTCTAGCACGATGTGGTCGGGCGTTGTCATCCATGAATATAGGGTGGGTTCCGGGTGCATGATTTACAAAATGAGGGACCACAACTCTATCCAGTATGGAATCTTGATATCTTTGTCCATTTAGTGTTCCAGGTACAGTCAACAGATCCAGCTTACAATCAAATGAGATGCACCCCCATATCATAACGGAACCTCCACCAAATAGAACTTCTTCCATGATGTTACGTTGGTCGTACGCCGTGCGTCTGGACCTCCATACACGAGTTCGACCATCTGTGGCATGAAGCAGATACCGACTTTCATCGGACCAGTGTACCCGTCTCCAGGATCTCATGTTCCAGTGTCTTCTTTCGTTGCACCACCTCAGACGCTCCTCTTTGTGGTGTGCAGTGAGGAGAGGACGTCTGACAGGTCTCCTAGCTTTCATGCCAGCAGCATACAGTCTCCTTTTGACGGTAGACATTGACACTCTATTGCGCGTTTCCCATTGCTGGCTGAGCACTCTGCTGTTGGTGAATGGAGATCTCCTAACAAGGCGTACTAGGGCTCGATCATCACGGGCAGTAGTCTTCTTCGGTCTTCCAGATCTAGGCCTGTCCTTCACCTCGTTAGTTTGCCCATGTTTTGCAATCAAACGACTGATTACAGTATGGTTAATGTTCAGCTGTCTGCCAATCTCTCTGCATGACATACCAGTGGTATGCATGCCTATGATTTGCCATTTCACACGATCACTTAACCTTCGTCTTGCCATAGCGGTTCACAATCAAGAGCTAATTCTCTCTGTACAAATAAACCACGGTCATGAACACAAAATTCCTAATCTTGTCGCCTAAATCTGTATGTAATGTTCTACACCTCAAACTGGACTTTTACATAACTGAACACGTGTGCTGTTTCCCGCCACGCACGGACATCAAGCGGCGTGAAGTCATGCATGCATGTGCATTTCGTACTTGGAATTATGTCAGCTAACGCGGGGACAAAAAGTATGGCAGCCTAGTTGTACCATCATGTTTCTACGTTCTATTGTTTTTGCTGGTGCTTAACTTTTGCACAGGTGTATATAAAGCTATCATTCAAGAGCATATGTTAGTTCCTTGATTCTTTCCTTTACTGGGGGCTATAGGTTGATTATTATATAAAGCTTTCATTCAAGAACATATGTTAGTTCCCTGATTCTTTCCTTTACTGGGGGCTATAGGTTGATTATTATATAAAGCTATCATTCAAGAGCTTATGTTAGTTCTCTGATCCTTTCCTTTACTGGTGGCTATAGGTTGATTATTATATAAAGCTATCATTCAAGAGAATATGTTAGTTCCTTGATTCTTTCCTTTACTGGTGGCTATAGGTTGATTATTATATAAAGCTATCATTCAAGAGAATATGTTAGTTCGTTGATTCTTTCCTTTACTGGGGGCTATAGGTTGATTATTATATAAAGCTTTCATTCAAGAACATATGTTAGTTCCCTGATTCTTTCCTTTACTGGTGGCTATAGGTTGATTATTATATAAAGCTATCATTCAAGAGCATATGTTAGTTCCTTGATTCTTTCCTTTACTGATGGCTATAGGTTGATTATTATATAAAGCTATCATTCAAGAGAATATGTTAGTTCCTTGATTCTTTCCTTTACTGGTGGCTATAGGTTGATTATTATATAAAGCTATCATTCAAGAGAATATGTTAGTTCCTTGATTCTTTCCTTTACTGGTGGCTATAGGTTGATTATTATATAAAGCTATCATTCAAGAGAATATGTTAGTTCCTTGATTCTTTCCTTTACTGGGGGCTATAGGTTGATGATTATATAAAGCTTTCATTCAAGAGCATATGTTAGTTCCCTGATCCTTTCCTTTACTGGTGGCTATAGGTTGATTATTATATAAAGCTGTCATTCAAGAGCATATGTTAGTTCCCTGATCCTTTCCTTTACTGGGGGCTATAGGTTGATTATTATATAAAGCTTTCATTCAAGAACGTATGTTAGTTCCCTGATTCTTTCCTTTACTGGTGGCTATAGGTTGATTATTATATAAAGCTATCATTCAAGAGCATATGTTAGTTCCTTGATTCTTTCCTTTACTGATGGCTATAGGTTGATTATTATATAAAGCTATCATTCAAGAGAATATGTTAGTTCCTTGATTCTTTCCTTTACTGGTGGCTATAGGTTGATTATTATATAAAGCTATCATTCAAGAGAATATGTTAGTTCCTTGATTCTTTCCTTTACTGGTGGCTATAGGTTGATTATTATATAAAGCTATCATTCAAGAGAATATGTTAGTTCCTTGATTCTTTCCTTTACTGGGGGCTATAGGTTGATTATTATATAAAGCTTTCATTCAAGAGCATATGTTAGTTTCCTGGGGGGATCCTTTCCTTTACTGGTGGCTATAGGTTGATTATTATATAAAGCTTTCATTCAAGAGCTTATGTTAGTTCCCTGATCCTTTCCTTTACTGGGGGCTATAGGTTGATTATTATATAAAGCTTTCATTCAAGAGCATATGTTAGTTCCCTGATTCTTTCCTTTACTGGTGGCTATAGGTTGATTATTATATAAAGCTTTCATTCAAGAGCTTATGTTAGTTCCCTGATTCTTTCCTTTACTGGGGGCTATAGGTTGATTATTATATAAAGCTTTCATTCAAGAGCATATGTTAGTTCTCTGATCCTTTCCTTTACTGGGGGCTATAGGTTGATTATTATATAAAGCTTTCATTCAAGAGAATATGTTAGTTCCTTGATTCTTTCCTTTACTGGGGGCTATAGGTTGATTATTATATAAAGCTTTCATTCAAGAGCATATGTTAGTGCAGATGCGCATGTGTTAAATGGATTGTGTGGTGGTGGGGAATAACCTGCTATAAAGACCACCTACCTGCTTTTAGAGACCATTTTCTTCAATTGTATTTTAAACCTCTAATAACCGTCTGACTAAGTTTTTGCAGACGACATATTCCAAAGGTTATATCTCTGAACCTGATAAATATATTGAAAACAATTGGACTGAAATTGTTGGTGGCTAAGCCGCCAACAACTTTCAGTCAAATTGTTTTCAAAATATTCAACAAGTGAAGAGCTTTTGAAAATTGAAGTTATTGGCTGCACTGGCTTGCAGCAGAGACAGTTAAGAAACCAGCTGTTGTTAGCACTGATATCATCTATTTTTACTTAAACATTGTTCAAAATCACTAATGCAAAAAAACAGCCCAGAGATTGTTGTCAATATCTCGAAAACTAAACCATTTGACTGAAAGTCATTGGAAGTGGCACCGATGGATGTAAAACTTAAGTAAGATTAGTTGAAATGCCAGTGTTCCAGGTGAGCGATACAGGCCCATTGGCTTGTATCATAAATAGAATCTCACACTTTCCCGTTTAGTATCAAATCAAGACCGATCAAAGATCGCAGACCCTCTGACAAGTTTTTGTCACATTATCAGAAATGTTTGAAATTTTTTTTCCCCAAGTGATGAGCAGGTTTCTTAATGTCTGAAAATACTCTATCGCGGTAAAACCATTTGTTGTTCAAATTTCAATCGAACCTGATCAATATATTTTTGTAATACAACGCTGGATGAACACCCCCCGCACACGATTGTGATGCCATCTTCTCCAGACAGGATGGAGGTATTTATCAACATCATTTAGTAGATATCATTTTGAACTCTCAAATTAAATCTCATTCAAAATAAGATTTATGAGTTTGTTAATAATTTGACAGGACCTCTTTGGAGATCCTCCTTCTGTATCATCTGTGTATTTAACCCGTTACCCCTCAAAATTGCTCAAGAAATTCTCAATTTGCAGACCAAAAAATAATTTTTGAAAATCTATCACTGGAATGCCTGGATCATTTATCGAGCCAATCATTCCAGTGGTAAATTAAAAAAAATATGCTCTTGTCCAGCAACTGGACTTTTGAGAAGGCCGGTGCAGAAGTTGTTTTAGCTGGCCTGAGTGTTAAAGGGTTACTTACCATCATGGTTCTAGCTCGCTAAGAATGTATGTGTTTATTGATATTCAGGAAGAGAATCATGCAATTATTGTAAGCATGAGAAAAACAATGCTTAAAATCAGCAGTTTTCATCTTGTTAATAAGAATACATCACTTCATATTCTTGATTATGTTCTCTTATTATCTCACCTCGCACATAATGGGCCAAGTCAGCTTATGCCACATCGTCCTGTTTCACGATCCTCACACTCCCACTCCATTCCCGTATCGAGTACCGTGCTTGCGGGCTATGATATTCAAGCCAAGTTAACAAACCGTCCTAAATGAGGTCAGTCAACTTCCACATGGTTATCATTCTACTAATATACTGTCAATCACATAGATTGGCATTCGTGTCTCGCGAGCTCTCTATTGATATTGGCATGAAGCCACGCCTCTATTTTTAGATTGCTAGTTAGATTGAAGTAGGCAGAAATCTGATTGGTGGCATGAAAACCAGCAGTCAACATAGCGAGATTGGTGGCATGAAAACCAGCAGTCAACATAGCGAGATATCCAAGGTCTGCAAGTAGGGCCTTGAACGGCGTAGCTCTATGTGAGTGGGCATATGTTAGTACCATGCTTATGTCATGACATACTGATAATGAATGTACGGGTGTGACTGAGAATGCATGTACAGGGTGTGACTGAGAATGAATGTATGGGGTGACTGAGAATGAATGTATGGGTGTGACTGAATGTACAGGGTGTGACTGAGAATGAATGTACGGGGGCGTGACTGAGAATGAATGTACGGGGCGTGACTGCGAATGAATGTACAGGGTGTGACTGAGAATGCATGTACAGGCGTGACTGAGAATAAATGTATGGGGCGTGACAGAATGAATCTACGCGGCGTGACCGAGAATGAATGTACAGGATTTGACCGAGAATGAATGTATGGGGTGTGACCAACAATGAATGTACGAGGTGTGACTGAGAATGAATGTATGGGGTGACTGAGAATGAATGTATGGGTGTGACTGAGAATGAATGTACAGGGCGTGACTGAGAATGAATGTACAGGGCGTGACTGAGAATGAATGTACGGGGCATGACTGAGAATGTACAGGCCGTGACTGAGAATGAATGTACGGGGCGTGACTGCGAATGAATGTACAGGGTGTGACTGAGAATGCATGTACAGGGTGTGACTGAGAATGCATGTACAGGCGTGACTGAGAATAAATGTATGGGGCGTGACAGAATGAATCTACGCGGCGTGACCGAGAATGAATGTACAGGATTTGACCGAGAATGAATGTATGGGGTGTGACCAACAATGAATGTACGAGGTGTGACTGAGAATGAATGTATGGGGTGTGATTAAAAAAGAATGTACAGGGTTTGACTGAGAATGGATGTACGGATGTGAGGGCGAATGACATCTATGCATGATGTGATAGTAAACAGCGAGTGCCGTATATGCAGCGAGTGACGTACATGGTGCGAGTGACGTACATGGTGCGAGTGACGTATATGGTGCGAGTGACGTATATGGTGCGAGTGACGTATATGGTGCGAGTGACGTATATGGTGCGAGTGCCGTATATGGTGCGAGTGCCGTATATGGTGCGAGTGCCGTATATGGTGCGAGTGACGTATATGGTGCGAGTGACGTATATGGTGCGAGTGACGTATATGGTGCGAGTGACGTATATGGTGCGAGTGACGTATATGGTGCGAGTGACGTATATGGTGCGAGTGACGTATATGGTGCGAGTGACGTATATGCAGCTAATGACATATATGCAGCGAGTGACGTATGTGCAGCGAGTGCTGTATATGAAGCGTGTGGCATATATGCAGTGAGAGCTGTATGCGCAGCGAGTGACAGATGTACAGCAGATATCCATTCCCAAGCTTGCTGGAAATTCGGTGCACATGAAAATCATTAGACACTGGGAGTATAATAAAGTAAGACACCACATCGTTTTAATCATAAAACATAATATTTATTCAGTTTTGTACAGTGTGTACACGTTAAGATGGTGTATATAGACAAACATGTGTGGTTTATAAGCTTCCTACTACACCTGACCGTACAACTCCTGGGTGTGATTACTACTATTGTTACTTAAATACAACCATCACTACAGCTCATGTGCACACAGCACTTAACCATTTCACTGACAAATCCTGGAAAAAGTATATTCTTTACAATATAAAACTTAATCTGTTGAATATTTAAAAAAATTAATTTGACTGGAGGTCTTAAATATTAAACAGTTTTCCTGTATGATTGCCTTGAATGATTTTAGGAATTGATCAGTGCAAGTGTTAATTTTATTCCTGTGGGGCCACTAGGTCTACTTCCATATACCATCCACTTCCATATACCAATCTACTTCCATATACCATCTACTTCCATATACCATCTACTTCCATATACCATCCACTTCCATATACACAGCTACAATATTAATATTCTTATGTAGTCTGTCTACCTCCATCTACACACTATATAATATTTCACTATAGAATGGAACACAGACTAATCAGGTGTTAGTCAGCTATGATCAGTGCTTGATTCTGAGCTAGTTACTATAGAATGAAACATGACTAATCAGGTGTTAGTCAGCTATGATCATTGCTTGATTGTGAGCTAGTTACTATAGAATGGAACAGACTAATCAGGTGTTAGACAGCTATGCTCATTGCTTGATTGTGAGATAGTCACTATAGAATGGAACATATAATCAGGTTTAGTCAGCTATGATCAGTGCTTGATTCTGAGCTAGTTACTATAGTATGAAACATGACTAATCAGGTGTTAGTCAGCTATGATCATTGCTTGATTGTGAGCTAGTTACTATAGAATGGAACAGACCAATCAGGTGTTAGTCGGCTATGATCAGTGCTTGACTGTGAGCTAGTCACTATAGAATGGAACAGACTAATCAGGTTTTAGTCAGCTATGATCATTGCTTGATTGTGAACTAGTTACTATAGAATGGAACATGACTAATCAGGTCTTAGTCAGCTATGATCAGTGCTTGATTGTGAGCAGGTGTTAGTCAGTTAAGATCAGTGCCTGATTGTGAGTTACTGGATAAGACTCATAATAGCTCCACTAAATTACACCATCATTCTCATCCAGCTTAACACTTAATTCGGCCTAAAATGACATCTGCAGTTAACATCTATTTGCAGACAGAGGACTATTTTGAAAATTTACCACTAGAATGACCGGCTCGATAACCGAGCCAATCATTCCAGTGGTAAATTTTCAAAGATAGTCTTCTCTTCGTCTGCAAATGGACATTTTCTACGAGGATAGTGACAACTTCTTGCCGAAATTTGTGGATTAAATTATATATTACATACACTTATTTACAGTGCATATTAATGATCCTCGTCCCAGCTTAGAGATGGTGTTACATTTTGGTCTCCGTTCATCTGTCTGTCTGTCTGAAGACTTAATTCACACAATGTTGAAATGATGAGTGGGTGTTTTCTGATTGTGCATATTATTACTGAGCCTGATCTAACTCTAATGGACAAGTTACGATGCTAGATACTCACACTTATACCCTGGACTGGCTCATGTTTATTCAGAGAAAGATGTTGCTGTCATACATAGAAACACATTTCAATCAATTTATTTTCAAAGTGAACAAGTTTTCTTGCAAAATGGAACTGAACACTAATGCCCATATTGCTTCTAATTAAAAGAGGACAGGGGATATGGCCCACAGCGCTTCTAATTGTAAGACGCAGGGATAGAAATGATCGGTTTCCCGGGGAAAACTGAATTTCAAAGGGGTAACTAAACTTTGGCTGTTGATGACACAATGGGCAACCATGTAAATTACTGAGAGATAAGTATCACACATGTTTATGAATCCTGATACCCACTGATGAACTGTTTTCGTTTTAATTGATCTACTTATTGGATGCGTAATCAGCGCTCAATGCTGTTTAAGTAATAGTGGCCTTCTTATTTACTTGTCAACCAATACTAAGGGCAACATTAACTGGTGGCGGGCAACCTTAAAATGTGTCAAATGGCACAACATACATTGGCCTGGGGCAACTACATTATTATCAGATATTTCTAACCCTGAAGCGGACGGGGGTTATGGCTCAGTGTTTCTGTTTGAATGTCCAGTAATATTAATTATCTATTATTGGTTATTTTATTTCTGTTTAGGAATAATTTAATCGGATGATCAAAATGAACACATAAAACACCTGTAAATTCCGATCAGCATCATCAGCTAAATATTACCTGCATATTATGTAGCAATATAACTGTTATGAATGTAATAATAGTGAATTGTCTGCCATTTTGAACAAGGAAATACTTTCATTATCTTTAAATAACGTTGATCGGTAAATCATCATAAGAAAAGAGTATGCAGCATCATGCAATGCGGCAAGATAATCGAGCTTTCCAGTTTTAGCTATGCCCCACCCATCTCTAAGCTCCACCCACATATCGCTCGTATTGAGATCGATCGATCTCTGAACTCCCTGGCTATCAATTTCCAGAAAACTATACATGTTAAGCTGTTGAATATTTTGAAACTAATTTGACTGGGTGCTGTTGCTGCCATAAATCAAATTAGTTTCAAAATATTCAATAGCAAAAGCATACAATTCGTACGTGTAGGAGTATTAAGCGTTAAAGATGGGTTTAATCGAATCATTCATGATGTCATGATTATAATGTCAGCATACACGTCGCGTAGTTGATTATGCCATCATATGATTGAGTGAGGAAATGGATTCATGAATTAGAATAATATGTAACTATCTCACCGCTGAAAGCCATAAAACAATTAATTTCAATGGGCAATAACTCTGGATCTGCTGAATATCTTGAAACCAGTTTGACTGAACGTTGTTGGTGGCTTATCCACCAACAGCTTTCAGTCAACTTGTTTTCAAAATATTCAGCCTATCCAGAATTAAACATTGATGGAAAATGTAGCATGTAGAAATTCAGGAAACAGTGAATTTAATTTAATATGCTAGAGAATATCACAATAAGCAAGTATATACTTTACAGACACATCGGGTTACATTTGGGTTATGTGCAGGTGCATGCTCGTGTGTGCGTGCGTGTGTGTTGAATATGTCAAGGGGCACACAAGATTGCTATATACAGTTAAAAGTCACACTTTACGTATTATTAATAATAACAATAATATTATCCATGTCTTGTACAGATAGAATCCGCTCTTGAAATCTGAGTAGTCAAAAATGTATAAATATAGTTATACATAGCCCGCACCTCAGTGTATTTGTGAACTTATTTGACATTTGTAGCTAGCAGTTTACTAGTGTGAGAGCCGTGTATGGGTGTTTACTAGTGTGACAGCCGTGTATGTAGGTTTACTAGTGTGACAGCCGTGTATGGGCGTTTACTAGTGTGATAGCCGTGTATGAGCATTTACTAGTGTGACAGCTGTGTATGAGTGTTTACTAGTGTGACAGCCGTGTATGAGTGTTTACTAGTGACAGCCGTGTATGAGTGTTTACTAGTGTGACAGTCGTGTATGAGTGTTTACTAGTGTGACAGCTGTGTATGGGCGTTTACTAGTGTGATAGCCGTGTATGAGCATTTACTAGTGACAGCTGTGTATGGGTGTTTACTAGTGTGACAACCATGTATGGGTGTTTACTAGTGTGACAGCTGTGTATGAGTGTTTACTAGTGTGACAGCTGTGTATGGGCGTTTACTAGTGTGATAGCCGTGTATGAGCATTTACTAGTGACAGCTGTGTATGGGTGTTTACTAGTGTGACAACCATGTATGGGTGTTTACTAGTGTGACAGCTGTGTATGAGTGTTTACTAGTGTGACAGCCGTGTATGAGTGTTTACTAGTGTGACAGGCGTGTATGGGTGTTTACTAGTGTGACAGGCATGTATGAGTGTTTACTAGTGTGACAGGCGTTTACTAGCGTGACAGGCGTGTATGAGCGTTTATTAGTGTGACAGCCACGTATGAGTGTTTACTAGTGTGACAGCCGCGTATGGGCGTTTACTAGTGTGACAGCCGCGTATGGGTGTTTACTACTGTGACAGCCGTGTATGGGTGTTTACTAGTGTGACAGCCGTGTATGGGTGTTTACTAGTGTGACAGCCGCGTATGGGTGTTTACTAGTGTGACAGCAGTGTATAGGTGTTTACTAGTGTGACAGCCATGTATGGGTGTTTACTAGTGTGACAGCCGCGTATGGGCGTTTACTAGTGTGACAGCCGCGTATGGGCGTTTACTAGTGTGAAAGCTGCGTATGAGCGTTTACTAGTGTTACAGTCCGCGTATGAGTGTTTACTAGTGTGACAGCCGCGTATGGGTGTTTACTAGTGTGACAGCCGCGTATGGGTGTTTACTAGTGTGACAGCCGCATATGGGTGTTTACTATTGTGACAGCCGCGTATGGGTGTTTACTAGTGTGACAGCCGCGTTTAGGTGTTTACTAGTGTGACAGCCGCGTATGGGTGTTTACTAGTGTGACAGCCGTGTATGGGTGTTTACTAGTGTGACAGCCGCGTATGAGTGTTTACTAGTGTGACAGCCGCGTATGGGCGTTTACTAGTGTGACAGCCGTGTATGAGTGTTTACTAGTGTGACCGCCGTGTGCGAGTCTTTACTAGTGTGACCGCCGTGTGCGAGTGTTTACTAGTGTGACCGCCGTGTGCGAGTGTTTACTAGTGTGACAGCGGTGTATAGGTGTTTACTAGTGTGACAGCCATGTATGGGTGTTTACTAGTGTGACAGCCGCATATGGGTGTTTACTAGTGTGACAGCCGCGTATGGGTGTTTAATAGTGTGACAGCCGCGTATGGGTGTTTACTAGTGTGACAGCCGCGTTTAGGTGTTTACTAGTGTGACAGCCGCGTATGGGTGTTTACTAGTGTGACAGCCGTGTATGGGTGTTTACTAGTGTGACAGCCGTGTACGAGTGTTTACTAGTGTGACAGTAGTGTACGAGTGTTTACTAGTGTGACAGCCGTGTACGAGTGTTTACTAGTGTGACAGCCGTGTATGGGTGTTTACTAGTGTGACAGCCGTGTATGGGTGTTTACTAGTGTGACAGCCGTGTATGAGTGTTTACTAGTGTGACAGCCATGTACGAGAGCTTACTAGTGTGACAGCCGTGTATGAGTGTTTACTAGTGTGACAGCCGTGTATGAGTGTTTACTAGTGTGACAGCCGTGTATGGGTGTTTACTAGTGTGACAGCCGTGTATGGGTGTTTACTAGTGTGACAGCGGTGTATGAGTGTTTACTAGTGTGACAGCCGTGTATGGGTGTTTACTAGTGTGACAGGAGTGTATGAGTGTTTACTAGTGTGACAGCCGTGTATGGGTGTTTACTAGTGTGACAGCCGTGTATGGGTGTTTACTAGTGTGACAGCCGTGTATGAGTGTTTACTAGTGTGACAGCCGTGTATGAGAGCTTACTAGTGTGACAGCCGTGTATGAGTGTTTACTAGTGTGACAGCCGTGTATGAGAGTTTACTAGTGTGACAGCCGTGTATGAGTGTTTACTAGTGTGACAGCCGTGTATGAGTGTTTACTAGTGTGACAGCCGTGTATGAGTGTTTACTAGTGTGACAGCCGTGTATGAGTGTTTACTAGTGTGACAGCCATGTATGAGAGCTTACTAGTGTGACAGCCGTGTATGAGTGTTTACTAGTGTGACAGCCGTGTATGAGTGTTTACTAGTGTGACAGCCGTGTATGGGTGTTTACTAGTGTGACAGCCGTGTATGTAGGTTTACTAGTGTGACAGCCGTGTATGGGCGTTTACTAGTGTGATAGCCGTGTATGAGCATTTACTAGTGTGACAGCTGTGTATGAGTGTTTACTAGTGTGACAGCCGTGTATGAGTGTTTACTAGTGACAGCCGTGTATGAGTGTTTACTAGTGTGACAGCCGTGTATGAGTGTTTACTAGTGTGACAGCTGTGTATGGGCGTTTACTAGTGTGATAGCCGTGTATGAGCATTTACTAGTGACAGCTGTGTATGGGTGTTTACTAGTGTGACAACCATGTATGGGTGTTTACTAGTGTGACAGCTGTGTATGAGTGTTTACTAGTGTGACAGCTGTGTATGGGCGTTTACTAGTGTGATAGCCGTGTATGAGCATTTACTAGTGACAGCTGTGTATGGGTGTTTACTAGTGTGACAACCATGTATGGGTGTTTACTAGTGTGACAGCTGTGTATGAGTGTTTACTAGTGTGACAGCCGTGTATGAGTGTTTACTAGTGTGACAGGCGTGTATGGGTGTTTACTAGTGTGACAGGCATGTATGAGTGTTTACTAGTGTGACAGGCGTTTACTAGCGTGACAGGCGTGTATGAGCGTTTATTAGTGTGACAGCCGCGTATGAGTGTTTACTAGTGTGACAGCCGCGTATGGGCGTTTACTAGTGTGACAGCCGCGTATGGGTGTTTACTACTGTGACAGCCGTGTATGGGTGTTTACTAGTGTGACAGCCGTGTATGGGTGTTTACTAGTGTGACAGCCGCGTATGGGTGTTTACTAGTGTGACAGCAGTGTATAGGTGTTTACTAGTGTGACAGCCATGTATGGGTGTTTACTAGTGTGACAGCCGCGTATGGGCGTTTACTAGTGTGACAGCCGCGTATGGGCGTTTACTAGTGTGAAAGCTGCGTATGAGCGTTTACTAGTGTGACGGCCGCGTATGAGTGTTTACTAGTGTGACAGCCGCGTATGGGTGTTTACTAGTGTGACAGCCGCGTATGGGTGTTTACTAGTGTGACAGCCGCATATGGGTGTTTACTATTGTGACAGCCGCGTATGGGTGTTTACTAGTGTGACAGCCGCGTTTAGGTGTTTACTAGTGTGACAGCCGCGTATGGGTGTTTACTAGTGTGACAGCCGTGTATGGGTGTTTACTAGTGTGACAGCCGCGTATGAGTGTTTACTAGTGTGACAGCCGCGTATGGGCGTTTACTAGTGTGACAGCCGTGTATGAGTGTTTACTAGTGTGACCGCCGTGTGCGAGTCTTTACTAGTGTGACCGCCGTGTGCGAGTGTTTACTAGTGTGACCGCCGTGTGCGAGTGTTTACTAGTGTGACAGCGGTGTATAGGTGTTTACTAGTGTGACAGCCATGTATGGGTGTTTACTAGTGTGACAGCCGCATATGGGTGTTTACTAGTGTGACAGCCGCGTATGGGTGTTTACTAGTGTGACAGCCGCGTATGGGTGTTTACTAGTGTGACAGCCGCGTTTAGGTGTTTACTAGTGTGACAGCCGCGTATGGGTGTTTACTAGTGTGACAGCCGTGTATGGGTGTTTACTAGTGTGACAGCCGTGTACGAGTGTTTACTAGTGTGACAGTAGTGTACGAGTGTTTACTAGTGTGACAGCCGTGTACGAGTGTTTACTAGTGTGACAGCCGTGTATGGGTGTTTACTAGTGTGACAGCCGTGTATGGGTGTTTACTAGTGTGACAGCCGTGTATGAGTGTTTACTAGTGTGACAGCCATGTACGAGAGCTTACTAGTGTGACAGCCGTGTATGAGTGTTTACTAGTGTGACAGCCGTGTATGAGTGTTTACTAGTGTGACAGCCGTGTATGGGTGTTTACTAGTGTGACAGCCGTGTATGGGTGTTTACTAGTGTGACAGCGGTGTATGAGTGTTTACTAGTGTGACAGCCGTGTATGGGTGTTTACTAGTGTGACAGGAGTGTATGAGTGTTTACTAGTGTGACAGCCGTGTATGGGTGTTTACTAGTGTGACAGCCGTGTATGGGTGTTTACTAGTGTGACAGCCGTGTATGAGTGTTTACTAGTGTGACAGCCGTGTATGAGAGCTTACTAGTGTGACAGCCGTGTATGAGTGTTTACTAGTGTGACAGCCGTGTATGAGAGTTTACTAGTGTGACAGCCGTGTATGAGTGTTTACTAGTGTGACAGCCGTGTATGAGTGTTTACTAGTGTGACAGCCGTGTATGAGTGTTTACTAGTGTGACAGCCGTGTATGAGTGTTTACTAGTGTGACAGCCATGTATGAGAGCTTACTAGTGTGACAGCCGTGTATGAGTGTTTACTAGTGTGACAGCCGTGTATGAGTGTTTACTAGTGTGACAGCCGTGTATGGGTGTTTACTAGTGTGACAGCCATGTATGAGTGTTTACTAGTGTGACAGCCATGTATGAGTGTTCACTAGTGTGACAGCCGTGTATGAGTGTTTGCTAGTGTGACAGCCGTGTATGAGTATAGTGAGTGGCTGCACTCATATCACAGGTTACATGCATGCTCTCGGGCAAGTAACTATACACACAAGCGCGCATGCACAAGAAATAATAGTTTATTGAATAAAGAAATATCTATTACATTTGATGACCGAGACTGTAGGCTATCATCAGTTTTGAATAATTGTGTGATTTGTGAAGTCTACAGATTTGTTTTAACCCTTTAACCCTTGAATATGTCCGAGAAAATTTAAATTTTCTTGTAGAAAGTATCCATTTGCAGACTAAGAGGCTATTTTTGAAAATTTACCAGTGGAATGACTGGCTCAAGTCATCGAGCCAGTCATTCCAGTGGTAAATTTTCAATAATACTTCTCTTGGTCTGCAAATGGACCTTTCTCAAGACCACTGCAGAACACGTGAGTATTACAGGGTTAATGTGAAGTGAGGGAAAGCATCGTGTGAGTGCGTGCGTGCGTGAGCGAGTGTGTCAGTGAGCGAGTGAGTCAGTGAGCGAGTGTGTCAGTGAGCGAGTGTGTCAGTGAGTGAGTGAGTCAGTGAGCGAGTGAGTCAGTGAGTGAGTGTGTGTGACAGAGTGAATATGGGCGGGCATGCATGCCTTTTGTGTTCAAAACCAATAAAATCCAGAGAAACGTTTTAACGATCGCTCCATAAAAAATTCACCTGTACATAAAGAGAATGTTAATATTGAATCCTAGGAGGCAGAAAACAATTACTGGATCATCTATATAACAAAGACGTGGCTTTCGTCTCGCGAGTCATCTTTCTACACAGGCGTCACTGTATACCTGTAATCAGTATCTCCCTAATTACTGCCAGATCATCATTCCATTAATGTACATTCTTAGAACATATCATAGTAATTACATTGAACAATAGAGGGATCCAATCTGTCACTCAAGCATCAGACGTCACAATCAAATGGTCACTTGTTAGCCGACGTCACAATCAAATGTCGTACAGGTAGATCGGACACGAAAGAAAGTGCACGAGATCAGAGTGCATGAGTCTGAATTGTATGTCTTTCGGTAAGTTACAAGTTAAGAAACATTCTGTTGAATATTTTGAAACTAATTTAGCTGGTAGTTTTTGCAGCAACAGCTCCCAATCAAATCCCTTTCAAAATATTTAGTGGCGTACATGTTTTCTGTGAATTCATGGCTAAGTGTTAAAAACAAGCGTGCATACAACAGCGGAGTGGAGCGTAGCTAGAAATGGGCGGGGAGAAATGGCTCCCTGTATTATGCAATGTGAGTACGTGTTGAACAAAAGCCTGGCTACATGTGCACACATTTAACACTGCCTCATCTGGCTCGCAATGAAGTAATCATGGTTAGAACATAACATGTGTTTGGGCCATAAATCAGCTCAGCTTTCCTGCGAACACCCGCATCATTAACAACACTTGTCGCTTCAATGCCGAGGTACAGGATTTATTTGCATGGAAAGATGCAGATAAATTCAGTGTGTCTGTGTTTGAAGCGACACATTCGCTAATGATGCAGATGTTAGCCGGATAACCGAGCTGATTTATGCATTAGAGTTACATCTGATTTTAATGAAGCACAAAGTCCTTAATGCAGACAAACCTATCTATACGACGCACCACATGGACATTCATTAAGTGCTCACTAAGAACAGGTGATCACTAAAGGAAGGTGGCCACTAAGGACAGGTAATCACTCAAGACACGTGGTCACTTAATACAACTCATTGGCTATGCCATAACTTTTGTGGCCACATGATCTATGTGGTCATACACTCACCAATGTTGAAGAACCACCCCATCTTTTGGTCCCCAGGGTAGGTGTCTGTACTATAGAGGTTTACCTGTACACCTGAGTTACCTTACATCATTAATACACCTGATGATGTACCTGTACACCTCAGTTATCTGACATCATAAATACACCTGATGATGTACCTGTACACCTGAGTTACCTTACATTATTAATAAACCAGATGACGTACCTGTACACCTGAGTTATCTGACATCATTAATAAACCAGTGATGTACCTGTACACCTGAGTTATCTGACATCAATAATAAACCAGATGACGTACCTTTACACCTGAGTTATCTGACATCATTAATAAACCAGATGACGTACCTGTACACCTGAGTTATCTGACATCATTAATACGCCTGATGACGTACCTGTACATCTGAGTTATCTGACATCATTAATACACCTGATGACGTACCTGTACACCCGAGTTATCTTACATCATTAATACACCTGATGATGTACCTGTACACCTAAGTTACCTTACATCGTTAATACACCTGATGATGTACCTGTGTTGCTGATTACGAGCCGCATGCAACTGGTTTGAACAGGTTGGATATTAAATGATGACCTGTCAATTTAATCTTGTTCAAATAGACCTAGAGGTTTGCTGTAATATAATCAGGATTCTAAATCCAACATACTCCATGCTCAGGAGACTAGCTACATACTTCATGCTCAGGAGACTAGCAACATACTCCATGCTCAGGACTTGCAACATACTCCATGCTCAGGAGACTAGCAACATACTCCATGCTCAGGAGACTAGCAACATACTCCATGCTCAGGAGACTAGCAACATACTCCATGCTCAGGAGACTAGTAACATACTCCATGCTCAGGAGACTAGCAACATACTTCATGCTCAGGAGACTAGCAACATACTCCATGCTCAGGAGACTAGCACCATACTCCATGCTCAGGAGACTAGCAACATACTCCATGCTCGGGAGACTAGCAACATACTCCATGCTCGGGAGACTAGCAACATACTCCATGCTCGGGAGACTAGCAACATACTCCATGCTCGGGAGACTAGCAACATACTCCACGCTCGGGAGACTAGCAACATATTATACGCTCGGGAGACTAGCAGCATACTCCATGCTCGGGAGACTAGATTGGGGTGTGGGATTCCTAATTGTCTTCTTACATAGTCCGTCGTCACACATTGCCTCAGGAGTGTCGAGCAGAATACATAAATATATCATAGTTAGCCTCGTAGAAACATAAACAATGGTTATAAATAATGCATACCCAGCATAAAATCCTCTGTCATGTGTATATGAATGACAACATATTACGTAGCACTTTAATCATCAAACAAGCCACACAGTCTTTGCAGCCGTCTTTAAAAAGACCAATAATCTTGAAATTTTACTACTGGAATGACTGGCTCGATAACCGACAGTTATTCCAGTGGTAAATTTTTTTAAATAGTCTTCCTGCCCTGTAAATGAACATTCACTACGCAAAATTGGAATCTTCACCAATGTTGACCGCTGAAAAAGTACATTCTTCAGGATATAAAACTTATTCTGTTGAATATTTTGAAATTAATTTGACAGGATGCTTTTGGCTGTCTAATGTGGCTGGCTGCCTTAGGCAGCAATGGCGTCAAGTCATGTGATAACATCTCTTCGAGGGTCTGATACAAAATCATGACTTCTGGCTACAAGAGATTATATGATAATCATAATATTAATAAGATAAACTGGCTTTTATCTGTACACATCTATATATATATATATATATACACACACATCAGTAATATATACATAATAATTTAGGCACTCTGTAGATGGGAGGATGTTAATGCCAATAGTCCATCGCTTATATAACACACACCGACACGCTATGTACATCTATAATATATGCTGCTCAGCTGTACACGTCCCTCCATTCTCCTAGAGCAGCATTGATGTTAAGATAGCAGGTTACGAATATCTCTGTGTATGTGAACGAGGAAGTCAACGTATGATGCGCTGCCATTCGTACCCTTATCCTCGACAAGAAAGTGATTAAACCAGGGTTCTAGTTTGTCTCGTTGTCGCACGATCGTCAGCTGAGGAGGAACATACGTGACATGATACATGTGAGAAGAAAATATAATATATATGAAGGAATTGATGAGCATGCATACCTACAAACACACACGCCCGCCCGCCCGCACGCACGCACACGCACGCATGCACACGCACACACACACACACACACACACACACACACACACACACATTGAATACGTACCTTCATATGCCTATGTCGCTCTGAACGAAGACTTTCAATGATGCTGCGAAGTTTCCGAGAGTGGTCAGTGTCCAAATCAAGCAATGAACACTGCAATGATAAAACAACACAGACTAGGATAGAATTAAACCAACAGAGCCAGATTAAGGCAACAGCTAACAGCTCTGGCCCACCAAAATATAGGGGGTCCCCCAACTCCAAAACAATATTAAATTTGAACGTGTAATCCCAGTATCACTTTTACAGTAATGATATATGTAAGCTGTTGAATCATTTGACACACGGATGCCGGATGGCTGCCATGGCATAAGCACACTTGGCCTAAGGCCAGGTGAGCTAAAAATGGATACTCAAGAAACGGCATGAGTTTCAGGATAATTCAGGTCCTCAAGTCCGACCCAGCGGACAGCAACTCCACAATATGGAGGAGAAAGCAAGAAAGCCACTGGATACCAACTTCACACAATGGAACCTATAGGCATCAAACACTCGGGCTAATATGGTAATCACGTCTCTGACAACAAGTTCATCAGTAACCTCCCAGTCAGCATGTAGCTATAAAAGATCCTGAAATATAAGCTGAGAAGTTTTGCTAAATGTTTGACGTCGCCGCCACCATTGGAAAAATGATACATATGTCTCGCTTTCTGCTTTGCAAGTGAGGCAAATAATATTTTATGATCTTTTGGCCACAAAAGCAGGTATTTGCTTTAGAGAGGTTTGACTGTAAGGTAAGGGAGTGTGACATTATTACCTGATCAATGTCCACTTGTGCCACAGACTGGACACCAAACACATTTTGTACCCATTCTGAGTTGACCGAATGACCGATCCACAGGAACATAGACAGACCATTCTCTGAAAGACAAGTCATGGCGAGTTACAGTTCTGTCATTTTGGGTGATTACTATACAAAGCAAAGCACGCACGCAACACTCAGTCGCACACCGCACTCAGTCGCATGCATGCAGCACTGTCGCACACAGCACTCAGTTGCACGCACGCAGCACTCAGTCGCACGCACGCTGCACTGTTGCACACATGCAGCACTCAGGTGCACACACGCAGCACTCAGTCGCACACACGCAGCACTATTGCACGTGTGCGACACTCACTCGCACACACGCGGCACTCAGTCGCACGCGTGCAGCACTCAGTCGCACACGTACAGCACTTAGTCGCACGCGCACAGCACTAAGTCACACGCAGCAGTGGCACGCGCGCAGCACTCAGTCGCACGCACACAGCACTCAGTTGCACACACGCAGTGGAAAGATGTCTGGTTGCTGATGCCATGCGGAGTTGCAGTATGGCAGTTCGATCCTCGACCGGGGAGATGGTGATCAACACATTAAACTAATGGGTGCATGACTGTCGGTTGATTAGCATGTGGAAATTGAAGCCACACGTTGCCAGTGCGTCAATAAAATAAAAATACATACATACATACATACATATATTATATATATATATATATATATATATATATATATATATATATATATATATATATATACTGATGATGTGTATGTCTTACCCAATAAATAAACAGCGTGATCCTGCAGCCTCTCCTGAGAACATCTGATTGCCAGTGGAAGAAGGTTAGTGTCTGGATCAACTTCAAACTACAGACAAAATATATACAGCAAAGTCACTTATACAACCAATAACAGCAATGTCGCTTATATAACCACTAACAACCGTCGCTTATATAACCCCTAACAACAACGTCACCTCTACAACTGCTAACAGAAAAGTCACTTATACAACTACTAACAACAATGTCGCTTATATAACGACTAACAACAATGTCACTTATATAACCACTAACAACAATGTCACGTATACAACCGCTAACAACAATGTCGCTTATACAACCGCCAACAAGTCACTTATATAACCACTAACAACAAACTTACTTATACAACCACTAACAGCAGTCACTTATACAACCACTAACAGCAAACTCACGTATACAACCACTAACAACAGTCACTTATACAACCACTAACAGCAAACTCATGTATAGAACCACTAACAGCAAAACTACTTATACAACCACTAACAGCAGTCAGTTATACAGCCACTAACAGCAGTCACTAATACAACCACAACAGCAGTCACTTATACAACCACTAACAGCAGTCAATTATACAACCACTAACAAGTCACTTATGCAACCACTAACAACAGTCACTTATACAACCACTAACAACAGTCATTTATACAAACACTAATAGCAGTCACTTATACAGCCACCAACAACAACAGTCACTTATACAACCACTAACAGCAAACTCATGTATACAACCACTAACAGCAGTCACCTATACAACTGCCAATAGAACATTTACTTATACACCCACTAACAGCAGTCTCTTATACAGCCACTCATAGCAGTCACTTATACAAACGCTAATAGCAGTCGCTTATACAACCGCTAATTGGTTGCTTATACAGCCACCAACAGCAAAGTTACTTGCACAGCCACTAACAGCAAAGTTACTTATACAACCACTAATAGCAGTCATTTACACAGCCACTAACCACAAAGTCACTTATACAACCACTAACAGCAGTCACTTACACAGTCACTAACAACAGTCACTTATACAACCACTAACATCAGTCACTTATACAACCACTAACAACAAAGTCACTTATACAACCACTAACAGCTCTCACTTACACAACCACTAACAACAGTCACTTATACACCCACTAACAGCAAAGTCCCTTACACAGCCACTAACAACCAAGTCACTTATACAACCACTAACAGCAGTCACTCATACAACTACTAACAGCAGTCAGTTATATCGCCACTAACAGCACAGTCACTAATATAACAACCACTAACAGCAGTCACTTGTACAACCACTAACAGCAGTTGCTTATACAACCACTAACAGTCACTTATACAACCACTAACAACAGTCCCTTATACAACTGCTAATAGCAGTCACTTATACAACCGCTAATAGCAAAGTCACCTGTACAACCACTAACAGCATTTGCTTATACAACCAATAACAAGTCACTTATACCACCACTAACAAGTCCCTTATACAAATGCTAATAGCAGTCACTTATACAACCACTAACAGCAGTCGCTTATACAACCACTAACAACAGTCTCTTATACAATCGCTAAGTGTAGTCACTTATACAGCCGCTAATCGCAGTCACTTATACAACCGCTAATAGCAAAGTTGCTTATACAACCACTAACAACAATGTTGTTTATACAGCGAGTAATAGCAGTCACTAATACAAGCATTAACATGTTTAACAGCAAAGCTAAAACACTCCAATTGACCAAACAGGCTTTATGGAGGGATCTTGAGAAAGTTTCCATTTGCAGACCAAGAGATCATGAATGAAAATTTACCAGTGAAATGACTGGTTCTGTAAATCGGCATGACACATTATTAAAACTAAAGGGATAATCTTTGGCTATGCACTGCCCCATTTTTGCTACGCTACGCCCACTTTGTACATGGATTTGAATTGATTTTAACACATTCCAGAATTCCCAGGATCCCATAATTCTCAAGCTTACTATAAACACAAACAGTTCAATATTTGGAAATTAATTTGATGGCTGCATCAACTCCCAGTCAAATTAGTTTCAAAATATTCAAGATAATGTTTATTAACTTGTAATTTCAGCTAGGTTACTGTTATGACGCTTGTGCTTGATGGTGACATCAGATAACAAGTAACATATTTTGATTGTCAGAAAATTGAGCAACAGATTGGATCCCACCATTGTAAATGCCTTGCCATGACCGTTGATCCCAAACATAACAGCCTTCTTCCTAGACCCATGCATGCTGCTATGATGTTTTCATAACATACCCAGTAAAAGCTAAGAAAACAAAATCTCTGTGGAGAAATGGGTGAAGGAATGGAGAAATAACTTTTTGCCTATAAATGTCATGACAAGAGGATGAATTGTTGCGAGAGAGTGACTAAGCACTTACCACAGGAATAAGTCTTGGATAGAAGAACACATTCGATGATTTGACATCCATACCATTCACCAAGTACATCAGATAACTACGATCATCTGTGGATATCTCAGAACCTGACAAGAAACACATGAGGTACACTTTTAACACAATGAAAACATAGGAAATAATTAAAGCCGTTCCAGCCATGTTGCTGTACTAATAATGATAAGCGCATTCATCAGGACCTGTCGAAGCGCATTCGTCAGGACCTGCGGAATCACATTCATGATGTCCTGCGGAAACGCATTTGTCACGATCTGCGGAAGCACATTCATCAGACCCTGTCGAAGCGCATTCGTCAGGACCTGCAGAATCACATTCATGATGTCCTGCGGAAACGTATTTGTCACGATCTGCGGAAGCACATTCATCATGCCCTGTGGAAGCGCATTCATCAGGACCTGCAGAGTCACATTCATGATGTCCTGCGGAAGCGCATTTGTCAGGACCTGCGGAAGCGCATTCATCATGCCCTGTGGAAGCGCACTCATCAGGCCCTGCGGAAGCACATTCGTCAGGACCTGCGGAATCACATTCATGATGTCCTGCGGAAACGCATTTGTCAGGACTTGCGGAAGCGCATTCCTCAGCACCTGCCGAATCACATTCATCAGGCCCTGCGGAAGCGCATTCGTCAGATCCTGCGAAAGCGCATTCATCATGCCCTGCGAAAGCGCATTCACCAGGAACTGCGGAAGCATATTGCTCAGGACATGCGAAGCGCATTCCTCGGGACCTGCGGAATCACATTCATCAGGACCTGCGGAAGCGCATTCATCAGGACCTGCAGAAGTGCAGTCGTCAGGACCTGCGGAAGCGCATTCATCAGGACCTGCAGAAGTGCAGTCGTCAGGACCTGCAGAAGTGCAGTCGTCAGGACCGGCAGAATCCCTCAGATTTCTTGTAAAAAATTTAAATTTTCTCAGAAAATTTCCATTTGCAAACGAAGAGGATTATTTTATTTAAATTATCACTGGAATGCTAATTCGGTTATCGAGCCCGTTATTCCAGCAGTCGATTTTCAAAAATAGTCTTCTCTTGCTCTGCAAATGGGCATTTGTCAAGACCACCATGGACAGTCTTTTTGGCCAGCAATGCGGGTGGTACAGCATAAAGCAAACAAGCTAGCAACAGTACAGGTGCTAAAGTAACTCATGACACAGAGATTTAAATCAAATGTCAAATTAAACTTAATTAATTGTAATTACAGAGTGCTTATTTTGACATCTGTAATTCCTAAATATTGTTGCTATCTTAGACATTAAGAGCCTACACAGGTTTAATCTGAACATCAGATATCAACCAATTCAGTAATGAAATGTAATATGGAGAAGACTAAAGACCCTGTGTCTCAATTTCAAAGCAACTACACTGACCCTAGGCTTGTACGATTATTCAGTTTTCATAATCGCGAAAATATGAGAAAAAAGGCCCACGGCTATTAACATTTTAACCATTGGCATTTGAACAAACATAACTTTATGTTCAGCAGTAACAAGACATAAAATACAAAATTAGGAATTCAGTACAATCAATATTTAGTGGGAAATTAATGATGAATGCTGACCACACAATCAGATTGAACCTAAGATTCCATCCAGCCAAATAAAAAAGATCCACTATGGCCTCTTTGATTGGTCCATGACAACCATGTTTTTTCAAGGATCAAGTTCTCTTGAATAAACTTTTATCATCCTAAGTTATTGATGAAATTAAATCTAATGAATTTCATCTTGATCCGTACAGAGGTTCCTGAGATGTCATTTTGGAGAACAAGATGGCCACTGGAACAAGCGGTTAATGACGAGTATCGCTTTAAAAGATTTCCAGATTTCTTTCTGGAAAATTCAAGATGGCTGGCGAACAAATTGATCAATCAAAATTTTGTATACAAGCTTTAAAGCACTCCAGTGTCATTCCAGTCAAGTTTGCTTGAAATCGTTCAAGAGGTTAATGAGTAACATCTTAACTGATTTCCTGAGGTTTTCAGAAAATCCAAGATGGTCACCAGAAATATTGACCAAACAAAATTCTCGTTAGAAGTGTTTAGAATCAGTCCACCCAAGTTTTGTTGAAGTCGGACCATTTATATTGGAGTAGTTTTTATTATTGTCAAGCATTAGTTCTATGAACCGTCACTGACGATGCACTGGCACTCGGATATAGCTCATTCATCATCTGGAATATAATTTTTCCCATTTTACCTTTTTTAATTTTTTACCCGAGCAGGGTTCGAACCAGTGAATTCTATGACACATTCCACCTAGCATTTGGGAGGAGAGTAGCTTACCAGTACACCAGCATCCAGAGGACCAAAAGCAGCGTTTTAAATGATTATCGGAAAGTTTTCGGAAAATCGAAGATGGCTGCCCGAAAAATTGAACAATCAAAATTCTCAATATATTTCTGGAGCCTACTACCATAGGATCCGTCTTGGTTGAAATAGCCCAAGCAGTTAATGACTAGTGGTTTAAATGATTTGCCGCCATTTTTTGGAAAATTCAAGATGGCCGCCGAAAAAAAGAGCAATCAAAATTATGTACACAAGTTTTTAAGCATACCACTTCAGGGTCCTCTCAACCAGATTTGCTTGAAATCGACAAAGTGATTAATGACGAGGCTTTTAAACGATTTCCAGAAATTTTCTGAGAATTCAAGATGGCCGGCAGAAATATTGACCAATCAGAATTCTCGTTAGATGTGTTGAAGCCTCCTCCTACCATTGAATTATTCCACCTAAGTTTCATTGAAGTCGGCCCATTTATATTGAAGTAGCGCTTTCAATGATTTTCCGAATATTTTTGGAAAAATCAAGATGGCTGGCAGAAAAATTTACCAATCAAAATTTTGAACAGATATTTTGGAGCCTACCACCATAAAACTCTTCCAACCAAATTTGGTTGAAATCTGTCAAAGTATAAATGAGGAGATGCGATTTAACGGACTGAGAGACAATGGGTGGACAACCGCCACGGCATAAGCTCACTTGGCCCGAAGGGCCATGTGAGCCAAAAATAATCACGATTTTCGATTATATCGCACAGGTCATTGTGGACTAGGGTGGAGGAAGGTGAACGAACACAGTTTTATTCAACATAAATAATTATGTAACAGGGAATATTTTGACTAGTATTAGTAATATCTGAAAAGACCTACAAGGCTTAGTTCGAACGAGAATTTCTAACGTTATAACGCTAAACGAACCAAAATTTGTATCATTGACTAGATTACTAAAAATGTATCCAGTCTAATTGCCAGATAGCAAGACGCATTCAGAAATCACAGTTAATACGCTATCATAAACAAGAGGCACAAGGGGCCAGTGTCGCTCACCTGGAGCACTATGCATTTTTGTCAAAATTGTTCGTGGGTGGTTTCGGAGTAGTATTTTAAATGAGTTTGTGGACATTTTTGCAAGTCCATTATGGCTGCCAAACATGCTACACTTTGATTGGTCCACTGCGGCCATGTTTCTGACGAAGATCCTTCCCTTGAAAGAACTTTAATGGCACTCAGTGCCTAATCATATGTCCCAAATTTCGGCCCAATCCGCTCAGGGGTTCTAGTTCCTTTGGAAAAAATAGGTTATCAAAGATAGCCGCCAAAAATATTTGGCCAATCAAGTTCCCTTGAACAAACTTGGTGCAGCTCTTGCCCTAGATGATATCTCATGCATTTTGAATTGATCCCCCTAGCGGTTTTGAAGAGGAAGAGATTTCTAAAAATCGACCAAAATCCAAGATGGCGCGAGAATACATTTTAAATTTCCAATTGCTTTAGTACGGGAGATTTTGGCAGGTAAATTATCCAAGATGGCCGCTATACCATCTATCCGACAGTCTCGAAAACGCCAAATTTGAAATTAAAATGAGCAAAAACATATAAAACCAATTTTGGCATCAAAATTCATCAAACTAAAAAATCCAATATGGTCGCTAAACACGATAAATATTCATAATAAGGAAGAAGTGACCGAGATGGTCACGAAAGCTACACTCAAACAATTTCTACATCCCGGAGAGGTAACTAATTTTTCCTTATTATGAATCATCCTGGGATCATGACCAACTTTTTCAGAAATACGCTATATATTGATTGGTCCACGGCGGCCAGGTTTTTTGATGGATCAGCTTCTCTTGAACAAACTTTAATGGCCCCTTAGTCCCTAATTATATATCACAAATTTCGGCCTGATCGCTTCAGCGGTTCTGGGGAAGAAGTTCTTTTTGCGAAAATGAGGTCAACCAAGATGGTCACTGAACCATTTGGTCAATCAAGTTCGGTTGAACAAACTTGGGTCAGCTCTTGCCCTAGATTATATTTCATGAGGTCTGAATTGATCCCGGTTTCGGAGACTTTTAATGATATTTCTAAAAATCGGGCGAAATCCAGGATGGCCGCCGGCGAAATTGCCTGATCGCCTTCGTTTGAACAAAATCGAATCTCTATGCCCTAAGGATGCTTCCTGCCAAATATAATTGAAATCAGCCTATTAGTTCTTGAGAAGAAAACATTTTAAATTTCCCATTGCTTTAGTACGGGAGCTTTTGGCGGGAAAAAGATCCAAGATGGCCGCCAAACCGTTTATCTGACAGTTTTAGAAAATTGCAAATTTGAGATCAGAATACCCAAAAACCTATATAAAACCAATTTCAGCCTCAAAATCCATCAAATAAAAAAATCCAATATGGCCGCCAAACATGCTATATATTGATTGGCCACAGCGGCAATGTTTTTTGACGGATCAACTTCTCTTGAACAAACTTTAATGGCCCTTAGTCCCTAATCATATAATACAAATTTCAGCCTGATCGCTTCAACAGTTCTGGGGAAGAAGTCATTTTTGCGCGAAGGAGGTCATCCAAGATGGCCGCTGAACCATTTGGTCAATTAAGTTCCCTTGAACAAACTTGGTTCACCTCTTGCCCTAGATCATATTTCATGAGTTCTGAATCAATCCCTCAAACAGTTTGGAGATTTTTAAAGACATTTCTAACAAGAGGCTCAAGGGGCCTGTGTCGCTCACCAGGAGCACCATCAATATTTGTTCAAATTGTTGGTGGGTGGTTTAGCAGTCTTTTTAATGAGTTTGTGGACATTTTTGCAAGTGCAATATGGTCGCCAAACACACTACATTTTGATTGGCCCATGTTTTTTTGATGGATCAACTCCCCTTGAACAAATTTTAATGGCCCAAATTTCGGCCCGATCCCTTCAGCGGTTCCGGAGGAGTAATTTTAGTGAAAACCAGGTCATCCAAGATGGTCACCGAACCATTTGGTCAATCAAGTCCTCTTGAACAAACTTGGCTTACCTCTTGGCCTAGATGAAGATTCTCCAACTGGTTTCGGAGATTTTAAGACATTTCCTGAAATTGGCTGAATTCCAAAATGGCCGCGGGCCAAATTGGCCGATCGGGTTCATTTGAACAAACTTGGATCCTTATGCCCTAAGGACGCTTCCTGACAAATATAATTGAAATCGGCCTGGTAGTTCTCGCGAAGACAGTTTAAATTTCCCACTGCTTCAGCATGGGAGCTTTTGACGAGAAAATTATCCAAGATGGCCGCCAAACCGTTTATCTGACAGTTTTAGAAAATTGCAAATTTGAGATCAGAATACCCAAAAACATTGATAGAACCAATTTTGGCCTCAAAATCCATCAAATAAAAAAATCCAATATGTCCACCAAACATGCTATATATTGATTGGCCACAGCGGCAATGTTTTTTGACGGATCAACTTCTCTTGAACAAACTTTAATGGCCCTTAGTCCCTAATCATATAATACAAATTTCAGCCTGATCCCTTAAGCGGTTCTGGAGAAGAAGTCGTTTTCGGGGAAACCTAGGTCATCCAAGATGGCGGCCTAACCATTTGGTCAATCAAGTCGTCTTGAACAAACTTGGCTTAGCTCTTTGCCTAGATGAGGTTTCATAAGTTTTGAATCGATTCCCCAAGCCGTTTCGGAGAACGAGATTTTTAGACATTTCTAAAAATTGGCCGAAATCCAAGATGGTCACCGGCCAAATTCGCCGATTGGGTTCATTTGAACAAACTTGAATCTCTATGCCTTAA
Source organism: Chaetoderma sp. LZ-2023a (assembly GCA_034401795.1). Classification (NCBI taxonomy): domain Eukaryota; kingdom Metazoa; phylum Mollusca; class Caudofoveata; order Chaetodermatida; family Chaetodermatidae; genus Chaetoderma; species Chaetoderma sp. LZ-2023a. Next base: position 17,005,198 of record CM067372.1, read on the forward strand.
GGATGCTTCATGCCAAATATAATTGAAATCGGCCCAGTAGATCTCGAAAAGATATTTAAAAAAAACAATTTCGGCCTCAAATCCAATATGGCCGCCAAACATGCTATATTTTGATTGGCCCACGGCGGCCATGTTTTTGGATGAATCAGCTTCTCTTGAACAAACTTTACTAGCCCTTAGTCCCTGATCATATCTGCCAAACTTAGGTCTGATCCCTTCAGCGGTTCTGGAGAAGTAATTTTTGCTAAAACTAGGTCAACCAAGATGGCCATCGAACCATTGGACCAATTAAGTTCCCTTGAACAAATTTCGTTGAGCTCTTGCCCTAGATCATATTTTATGAGGTTTCCTTCAATCCATCAAGCGGTTTTGGAGAAGATTTTTAAAGACGTTTCCTAAAATCGGCCGAAATCCAAAATGGCCACCGGCCAAATTGGCCGATTGGCTCCATTTGAACAAACTTGGATCCCTATGCCCTAAGGATGCTTCCTGCCAAATATAATTGAAATCGGCCCAGTGGTTCTTGAGAAGTCGTTTAAAGGAAAAGTTGATGGACGGACAGACACACGGCATAAGCTCACTTGGCCTTTCAGGGCAGGTGAGCTAACGAACTTGGATCCTTATGCCCTGTAGGTGGGGCTTAGAATACACCTTCCGTATCCTCTGCGTGTCGTAAGAGGCGACTAAAGGAAGTAAGGGTGAGGTAACCCTGACAGAAATCTCGAAGACGGAGGTTCCAGGCCGCACGGCGCACTCTAATAAACCATGGATTCACGCACTTAACGCTTATGATCATGTCGATAGTCACTTACCGGGCTGGCGGTATGATCACCGAACGAAAAGAAGATGTCCTAAGGATACTTCCTGCCAAATATAATTGAAATTGGCCCAGCGGTTCTTGAGAAGTCGTTTAAAGGAAAAGTTGACGGATGACGGACGGACGGACGGTCGTCATGGCATAAGCTGACTTGGCCTTTCAGGTCAGGTGAGCTAACAATTATAGTACTATTTCCGAACACAATCTGGCAAGACACAAACAGCCCAATGTAAGCGACCAACATAAAATGATACAAAACGGAATCAAACGTGCGACAGAATTTGCTTGAATGGTCAAGAATTAAAATGCGGTAGATTGCTTCTGAAGTTGGCGAGCCAAACCTCTTGTGATTGGAGGCGCGTCATGCACTAACGGGAGTTAGAGACAGGTTTAGATCGCATTGATCTATAACATTTTCTTGTTATCAAACATGTACCATTATCCAGATCCAAGAATTTGTACCAGGAAATATTAAACTTTTTGTGGTATTTTCTATTAGTTTTACCCATTTTAGAGAATGGATTTCTCAGAGATATTGGTTGGAAATTGAACACTTCCTGTCCTAATACAAGCCTAGATGACTAATAGGTGATGTATGTCACTTTACATTTTGAAAAACAACTATCTTGGAGATTGAAAACTTTGATTTTTCGAGTATTTAGTTTTGTGATCGTCCATGATCATATTTTAAAGAATAATCACGATTAATCCCATAATTGTGGAAGACTAACTGAAGCTTCAGTCAGCCTGATGCAACCCACCAGACAATAATATCAATGGTTAACAACTCCGGACTGGCTCACAAGTTTGAAAACAATTTGACTGAAAGTTGTTGGTGGTTCATCCACCAAAAACCTTCAGTCAAATAGCTTTAAAAAAATTCAACCTGTCCGGAGTTAAACCTCATGGCGAATATAGTTTGCAGTTTGCAGCAATTCAGGAGACAGTTACTGTGATAGAAATTGACTGTCAAACATGATTGATATGAGTTTGTGTACATAGACTCACCTGCCTGCATAGCGTCGCTTTTAATAATGCAATTAGCATACAGTGGCAGCAGCTTCATACACTCTGGCAAGATCAGCTGTCCTATATTAGACTGTGAATTGGCACAATTTTTCCTGTAGCAGGAGAGAATATGAGCTGCTTCAGTCATAATGTGCTCACGTGTCTGTTTAGGTGACTGATGTAGAACGTTTCTCAAAGCTAAAAGCATAAACACAACAACAATAATAAATATAGCCGCAAGCGACGATGCACTGGGAGGGGGGGGGGGGGCAATCGCCTAGCATCCCGGTCTTTAAGATGAGAACCTTATCTGAGCCAGCTCTTATAGGTGGCTAAGAGCCTATATAGATCATGTTGGATTAATGCTGTCAGTTTTATGGAATTATGTGACAAGGTTACAGTAGGAATCTTATTTATCCGACCAGTCTACCCATCATTGAATGAACAATGTCAATAACAGCAGTAAAAATAATATAAATGAAATCGGCCCAGTTCTTCTTGAGAACACAATTCAATTCTCCAATTGCTTTAGTATTGGCAATTTTGGTGGGAAAACGATCCAAGATGGCCGCCAAACCTTCCGTTCGACAGTATTGAAAATGGCAAATTTAGAATCAGTCGGCTTCAAATTTCAACAAATTAAAAAATTCAAAATGGCCGCCAATCATGCTGAATTTTGAATGGTCGATGGCAGCCATGATTTTTGATGTATCAATTTCTCTTGAACAAACTGTAATGCCCCTCAGTCCCTAATCATACCGGCCAAATTTCACACCACCCCACCCCCACCCCAAATCCATTCAGCGGTTCTGGAGAAGTCGTTTTCACGAAAACTAGGTCATTCAAGATGGCCACCCATGTTTTTGGCCAATCAAATAGCCTTAGACAAACTTGGTTCAGCCGATGCCCTAGATGATATTTCATGAGTTTTGAATCAATCCACCAAGTGTTTGAGATTTTCAAATACGTTTCGTGAAATACTACAAAATCCAAAATGGCTGCCGGCCTAATAGGCCAACCAGCGTTGTTTGAACAAAATCAGATCTCTATTACCTAACAATGCTTCTTGCAAAATATAATTGACATCCACTCAGGATGGCCACCCAAGTTCTTGGCCAATCAAATTCCGTTGAACAAACTTGGTTCAGCTGATGCCCTAGATGATATTTTGTGAGTTTTGAATTAATCTGCCAAGTGCTTTCGGAGGAGATTTTTAAAAACGTTTCCCGAAATACTACAAAATCCAAAATAGCCACCAGCCTAATAGGCCGACCAGCGTTGTTTGAACAAAATCAGATCTCTATTACCTAACGATGCTTCCTGCAAAATATAATTGAACTTCCTCCCAGTGGTTTCTGAGGAGAAGGCATTTTAAATTTCCAATTGCTTTACTATGGGCAATTTGGCGGGAAACGTATCCAAGATGGCAGGCAAACCGTTGATCGAACAAATTCGAAAATGCTAGATTTCGATTTCTCAAACCAACAAACATATATAGGCTTAATTTAGGCATCAAAATCCATTAAATAAAAAATTCAACATGGCCACCAGAAAGCTTGATGCTGATTGGTTTATACGGAAATCCATGTTTTTCAAGCTCTTAACTTCTCTTGAACAAACTTTATAGCGAGCCACTCTCCGCTGCTTCTGCCCAAATTTCAGCTCATTCCGTTCAGAAGTTCCAAGATGGCCGACAACCTTTCTAGAAAATCATATCCATTCACACGTAAAAAGTTTGCTCTAATAAAGCTTGAATTTCATCGCCATTTTTGTCTTCGCGCTATTCGCGAACAAAAAAAGCACGGAATAATGAAAAAAATAAAAAATAAATAAACAGAACGAAAACAATAGGGTGCCAAGCACCAGCTTGGCCCCCCTAATAATTAACAAGAGGCCTGTATCGCTCACCTGGAACACTCGCATTTCAAGTAGAAAGTCCACGCACATTCTCCATGTGGAAGCCTATACATGTCTCGCAAAAGATTCTTCATTTCGGACGAGAAACACAGAATTTAAATTTAGGACTTAAAAATAAAAGTGTAGCCGAACAGTTTTTTGAAACAAGAGGCCCAAGGGCCTGTTATGCTCACATGGACCATTAACATTTGAACCATTTGCATTTAAATAGACGGATAATTCTCAGAAAATCCAAGATGGCCACTAAAAAAATAGACCAATCCAGATTCTCATTTGACATTTTGAAGCCTACCGTCATAGTATCGTTCGACCCAAGTTTTGTTGAAATCAGACTATTGATTAAGGAATACCATTTTTAAATGGTCCCAGATAATTTTCAGAAAATCAAAGATGGCCACCAAATCACTGACCTATCAAAATTCGGAATAGAGTTTCTTGAGGCTACCACTATAGGATCCTTCAAACTAAATTTGGTTTAAATTGCCCAAGGGGTTAAAATGAGGAATAGTGTCTTAAACGAATTCCCATTTTCTGGAAAATCCAAGATGGCCACCCAAAAAAATCAAGGAGTTAAAATTCTGTATACAAGTTCTGAAGTGTACCAGACCATGGTCCGTCCACCTAAGTTTGGTTGAAATCGGCCAAGTGGTTAATGAGGAATAGCCTTTAAATGATTTCCAAAAAATTTCGGAAAATCCAAGATGGCCACTGGAAACATTGGCCCATCAAAATTCTGTATACATGTCTAGAATCCTACTACTATCGGGTCCTTCCAGCCTAAATCTTATTGAAATTGCCCAAGCAATTAATTAGTAGCACCCTTTTAAACAAATTCCAGCCGCTGTTCAGAAAATTTAAGATCGCGCCGAACAAATTGACCAATCAAAATTCTGCATAGAAGTTCCGAAGCACACATCCCTAGGGTCATTCCAGCCATGTTTGCCTGAAATCATTCAAGCGGTTAATGAGCCTTATAACTGATTTCCTGAAATTTTCAAGAAATCCAAGATGGCCACAGGAGAAATTGACCAACAAAAATTCTGTATACAAGTTCTGAAAGCTACCAGCCTTGTATCCTTCCAGCCAAGTCTGGTTGAAACCGTCCAAGCAGTTGATGAGTAGTGTTTTAAACTATTTCCCATTTTTCGGAAAATTCTAGATGGCCACCCAAAATATTGACCCTTCGAAATTCTGTATATAAGTTCTGAAACATACCACTTTAGGATCCTTCCAAACAATTTTGTTTGAAATTGGCCAAGTGGCTAATGAGTAGGCTTTTAACTGACTTCCAGAAAATCCAAGATGGCCGTCGGAAAAATTTACCAATAAAAATTCAGTATACAAGTTCTGAAACCTCCCACCATAGTATCCTTCCAGCCAAGTCTGGCTGAAATTGCCCAAGATGTTAATGAGTAGCGTTTTAAACAATTTCCTGCCAATTTTCGGAAAATTAAAGATGGGCGCCGAAAAAATTGTCCAATCAAAATTCTGTATACAAGTTCTGAAACCTACCACCTCAGGATCCGCCCCCTCCCCACCCCCCACCCCCAGTTTGATTAAAATTGTTCAAGCAGTTAATGAGGAGTAGACTTTTAAAGAACAAGTTGATGGACAGACGACAAACACAGACGACAGAAGGATGGCCACCATGGCATACACTCACTTGGCCTTTCGCGTAAGGTGAGCTAACGTTCGGAAACCTATTAGCCTAGTATTTTTGGCACCAAATCTGGTTGAAATTGCCCAAGCAATTAATGAGTAGTGTTTTAAAAGAGTTCCAGCCATTTTTTGGAAAATTCAAGATAGCCACAGAACAAACTGACCAATTAAAATTTTGTATAAATGATCTGAAGCATACAACTCTGGTTTGCTTGAAATCAGCAAAGTGGTTAAGGAGGAGTAAGTAGACCTTTAACTGATTTCCAGTACTTTTCTAAAAATCCAAGATGGTCGGCAGAAAGATTGACCAATCAAAATTCTGTATACAAGTTCGGAAACCTATTAGATTAGTATTCTTGCCACCAAATCTGGTTGAAATTGCTAAAAAAATTAATGAAGAGTAGCGTTTTAAATGATTTTCAGCCATTTTTCGGATGATTCAAGATGGTCAGAGAAAATTGACCAATTAAAATTCTGTTTACAAGTTCTGAAGCATACCAGTGTAGGGTCCTTCCAGCCAAGTTTGCTTTAAACCGGCCACGTAATTAATGAGGCGTCGTAGGCTTTTAACTTATTTCCCAAAATTTTCTGAAAATCCAAGATGGCCGCAGGAAAGGTTGGCCAATCAAAATTCTGTAGACAAATTCTGAAGCCTACCTCCTTAGGGTCCTTCCTGCCAAATTAGGCTGAAACCTGGTTAATGAGGAATAGCGTTTTAAAGCAAAAGTTGACAGACAACGGACAGACAGCGGACGGTCACCATGGCATAACCATACTTGGCCATTCTGGCCCATGGGCTAATATTTGGAATGATTTCCTGGGATTTTTTTTAAATCCAAGATGGCTCCCTGAAAAATCTGAATAGAAGTTTTGGAGCGCACAAGAATAGGATCATTCCAGCCAAATGTGGTTAAAATCTGTCAGGAAGTTTAGGATACAGCTTAAAGGATTTGGGGAGAATTTTCAGAAAATACAACTGGGTTCGAACACGTTTAAAAAAAATTGAATTCGAGGTCTTTTCAAGGATTTTTTGAGGTCAACAAAAAGAATTTTCAAGGGCTTTTTTTAAAGGTATGGTGGGTTTACATTCCCTTCCAACCGTCCGTTCCTCCGACGTAATCACATTTTAATCACACCATTTTACACACACAAGAATACACAATAAAAACAATTTGAAGGAAAATTTTGTTGGCGAGGCCACCAACAACTTTCCGTCAAATTTTTTTCAAAATATTCGGGCATGAAATTATTGAGTGGTGGCTTGCAGCCATCAACCACACAGTTAATCAGAACCTCAGGATTTGCACAGGTTTCAAAAATAGAATTCGAGGTCTTTTCAAAGATTTTTTACGGTCAACAAAAAGAATTTTCAAGGGAGTTTTTTTAAAGCTATGGCGGCTTTACATTCCCTTCCAACCGTCCATTCCCCCCCATGTAATCACATTTTAGTTACACCATTTTAGATACACGAGAATACACAAAATATACTGAATATTTTAAAAACAATATGAAGGAAAGATTTTGTTGGTAAGGCCACCAACAACTATCAGGCAAATTATTTTCAAAATATTCAGCCATGAAATTATTGACTGGTGGCTTGCAGCCAGAGCAGTAACTTTGTACCTTGCTTGGAGAAGAAGTTCACTAAGGCATCAAGTTCACAGCTACGGAACAAATCTGCCATTTGTGTGCAACAATGAAGAGCCAGGTTATGAATACGCAATCTTCTCTGACCGCTCACACTGGTAAACAACACAGCCACCTGCAACACAACGTACAAGCACATAAATATAGGCTTCTCAGACCACTAACAGGTATATATATATATACACACACACACACACACACACACACACACACACACACACACACACACACACACACACACAGTCAAACCGACAGATTTCCACAAATATGTACACACAAATGTACACGTATGTACAACATAGTCACATCACACCTGCCAAAGCACACATACACGCCCATAGATACACATACAAACACACGGACACAAACTCGCAATCACTCATGCACGCACACACAAACACACACGCACACACACTCATGCATGCATGAAGCCTCAAACACAACCATGCGTGAATGCACACTTCTATACACACACATCTATGCATATGCATCTTTAAAACAGACATAAAGCCGGCACATATGCACACACCTGCACAAATGCTCCATCCGACTCAGATAATTTGTCATCATGCTTGATTTCTACACAAACAGACTGGTCACAGTCCATACAGGCTAGTTCCACATCTGTCGTATTTGACATAAAGAAGTTACCATAGAAATCAACTGGACGAATACCTGAGAAATAACAACAAAAATAGACAGAAACAGACTCTTTTGGTGACGGGATTGTGAAAAAATGCAGCAGAAGCAGAAGCAGTAATAGCAGTAGTAGAAAGACCACTAATAGTAGTAGTAGTAGTAGTAGTAGCAGCAGCAGCAGCAGCAGCAGCAGCAGCAGCAGCAGCAGCAGCAGCAGAGGCAGCAGTAGTAGTAGTCTTAGTAGTAGTAGTAGTAGAAGCAGCAGCAGCAGCAGCAGCAGCAGCAGTAGTATTAGTCTTAGTAGTAGCAGCAGCAGCAGCAGTAGCAGCAGCAGCAGCAGCAGCAGCAGCAGCAGCAGCAGCACTAGTAGTAGTAGTAGTAGTAGTAGTAGTAGTAGTAGTAGTAGTAGTAGTAGTAGTAGTAGTAGCAGCAGCAGCAGCAGCAGTAGTAGCAGCAGCAGCAGCAGCAGTAGTAGTAGAAGCAGCAGTAGTAGTAGTAGTAGTAGTAGTAGTAGTAGTAGCAGCAGTAGTAGTAGAAGC
>CM067372.1:17615923-17943423 GCA_034401795.1 Chaetoderma sp. LZ-2023a
CACACACACACACACACACACACACACACACACACACACACACACACACACACACACACACACACACACACACACACACACACACACACACACACACACACACACACACACACACACACACACACACACACACACACACACACACACACACACACACACACACACACACACACACACACACACACACACACACACACACACACACACACACACACACACACACACACACACACACACACACACACACACACACACACACACACACACACACACACACACACACACACACACACACACACACACACACACACACACACACACACACACACACACACACACACACACACACACACACACACACACACACACACACACACACACACACACACACACACACACACACACACACACACACACACACACACACACACACACACACACACACACACACACACACACACACACACACACACACACACACACACACACACACACACACACACACACACACACACACACACACACACACACACACACACACACACACACACACACACACACACACACACACACACACACACACACACACATCAGTGGCAATACTGGGTATGCCGCTAGAGATGGAATATGCCGACGATGCGAACTTCATAGACGAGGAAAAGAAACCCCTTGACGAACTTCTCCCAATAGCAGCAAGAAAAATGGCGATCCACTTCGTGGTGGCGAACCATGGGAGAAAAGTAAAATCCCTGTCTCCCTGCTTTGTAGTACTGCTGACAATGCTGCACACTTCGTCATGGGGAACATACCTTTTCAGTCCTTCTGGAAGCTATGGATTCGTAATTCAAAGATGCCCTTGACAAAAAGACTACATTCATACAATGCAACCTGCATATCGTTGATGCTGTATAACTGTAACAGCTGGGCGGCTCCAAAAGCAGCTCTAAGCAAACTTGATTCTTGCCATCGCAAACACCTATGCACTTTCATTGGTCAGGCAGCATAATTTCCAATGATGCACTATACAAGATGTGTAATACATCGCCGCTGTCCATAAATGTCACCCAGTATAAATGGGCCATGTATAGCCATGTGCTAAGGATGCCAGTGGACACACCAACACAGAGAGCCTTGGGATTCGCTCTACTGGGAGCCAGCAAAAACAAAGCCAAGAGGGGGCGTTATTGCATAACTATGTTAAGCGCACTAAAGGGGTGACCTCAAGAAGGCAGGACTCGGTACAGTCAAAGCAAGACTGGACATGAGGAAGCTAAAGATTGTGGCGGAGAACAAGACAAAGTGGGCAACAACGAAGAAGGACTGATTGCAGCTGTAGAATGTTTCTACTACTATAGCCGCAGAATGCAGTACTTATACATCGACCACTAATGGCGATAGCTCTTGTCACCTTCGATATTTCTATCATCGGCCTAAAACCTGTTACGTATTTATAGGCCAAAACCTTTTCACAGCCATAATTATTCATAAGAGTGTATCCGTACGATTATCCTACTAAGCTTGATTTATTTCGTTGCTGGTTCAACATCAATTTTAAATGCTTACCTTTCTTGAAAGAATTGTGTGAAATTGTGCAGCCATTGACATGTAGACTGTCTTGTATGTAGCTGTAACATCTGCACTGTTAAGAGAAAACATGATCAGAACAGAGAATGTCAATCAAATTGTAACATTTGTTATGGAGATGGTTGCAACGGTCATGTCCACTCAGATAGTGGTCTTTGTAAGCTCAAATGTCCAAAATGAGAAAAAGGTTAAGGAAATCAGAAATTAACATAATTACTGATTCCTCTCATAAATGTGTGTGTGTGTTCATGCGTGCGTGTGTGCGTGTGCACACACTAGAATTAACTACAAGCACCGGGATATGGTGCTTTGGTGTAATATGGTACATAACGCATGCGTTGTTCCGAAATGCACGCAGCATATCTGGGGCAGAGCACCATAGCTGTGAATAGAAAACGTAACACGTCCTTGCCGCAATACCCGGACACTAAAATCCATTGGAGTGCTAGAACTGACATCTTGAAAAGATGCTGATGTTATCCTTTCCCAATTCTAAGAGTAGCTAAATTCAAAATGACAGCTAAGCTTGTCATTGGTCGATTCTCACGTGTTGCTGACTGTAAGCCTGGTGCAAGGCTCGATGCCAACAGATGATGCTCATTCATTAATCCTTGTCCGATTTAATCTTATCTTGATACACGCAACATAGTCCTTCATTGGTGCTGTTCTGACAATGAACCTTTCCATTTTTAGCTATGCCCCACCCATCTGTATCTAAGCTCCACCCACACCTCGCTCGTGTTGGGATCGATCGATCTCTGAACTCCTGACAATCAATTTCCAGAAAACTATACAGGTAAGCTGTTGAATATTTTGAAACTAATTTAACTGGGCGTTGTTGCTGTCTATGGCACACTAATCAATAGCATGTTTATTAAATAGTAGAGACAATTCGTACAACGTGTCAGATTATGAAGAGTTAAAGACGGGCCATATAGAATCATGTATGATGTAATGATTATGACGTCATCCTACCCGCCGCTTAGCCGATGAGGACGCCATATGAGGTCAGATGAAAGATGGCGCCTCTGGAAAGGTGAATTCAATGGGACACTAAGCACACAGTTGCTGTAGCTGGAGTTTTAATGACGTATGGTTTATTTTCTATGTACCAGAGAATAATAGATCTTTTAGCAATCTGTGAGTGTGCAATGGATTGATTGTGTTACCTGCACATGCTCCACCTCGGCATGTATGGAGGGATGTTCATCGCTTCGCGCACTTCAGGAAAATTCATGTATACTTCTGCGGCGCTGTCATTTCCGCAGACGTAAGCTGGTACTCCTATTCTATTCTGAGCAAACGCTACCATGTTCTCAGACATCTGTAAAACACGAAATGCTGATTCACGGACAACTCAGTGTATCGTTGAGAATAGGCCTACTATCGATTAATCAGATGCCCCAGAACCGACATGGCTGTTAGCATGTGATTTTATCATTTGGGCTGGTTTTATCTGACTGACAAGCGTTGCCCTCAGCACATATATGCCTTTGAATTGCATGTAAGCTTTTGACCTCCAGATCTCACTAACTTTAACCAGAGCCGATATCATACAAAATTTATGCTAGGTATGGCCATGTTGTTAACGAATGAGTCGGCCATTTCTCTTTGAGGTGAATATGTAAACGTTGACTGTTAGCTTTTATATAGATGAGAAGATTTGTTCCCAGATCTCTATGTGGCTTTGACATTGATGTTAAGCACTGAGACCGGACCTCGTTGTATCCTTGGCATTTAAGTTAACCCTGGACCCATACCAGCCTCCGGAATTGGCATTGAAACCACACATCGCTTACCAATGTTGTTTCTGGATAGTTCGTTCTGGATATCCACTAGCAATCATTAAATATTCCTTTACTCTATGCGATTTGAATTATTGTTATTATCATCATCATCATCATCATCATCATCTTCTTCTTCTTCTTCTTCTTCTTCTTCTGCTGCTTCTTTCTTTCTTTATTTATTCTTCGTCAAAAACTTTGGACCGCATCTCCTCCTACAGTTTTCGTCCGATCAACTCCAAACTTGGTCATCTTCTGCTACTAGGCATGGAATCGTGTGGTGTTGTTTTTATTATGGATCCGTCCAAGAGTTTTCGTGCTACCCACCTTTTAGGGGGCAAAAAAGTCCCATAGGAAATGTATGGGGATTTTCAATATTGATCTTTAAACTGCTACTACACACAGAGTAGGGGACTGGAAGGGTACTGCTTGGGCATTAAAATTACCAGTTTTCGTTTTTGGCAGAAATGAACTCCTCTTCATCAGAGAAGGTCAATGGACATCTTAGAAGATATCATGTGACACCTTTGCACGTTCCACCACCCCTGAATCCCAGATCTATGATGAGTTTGAATGTTTTAATTAAATCTCCTCGAAACCGTCTATATTTTAGTGACATTAGATTTAGGTCTTCAAGTCTTTGCATGTAGCTATACTCTCTGATTTGCGTGACAAGTTTTGTTGCTTGGCGATGAACTCTTTCTAATTGTGATTGCCTTTTTAATCTTGGCGACCATGCGGAATTGCAGTATTCTAGGATAGGTCTCACTAGAGACTTGTACAAGAGCGTGAATGCAGATGGGTCTATGTTGGTAAAGGTTCTTTTGATTAGTCCTTTTGTGCTGTTTGCCTTGCATACAATATTGCCTATATGTATATCAAATGAAGGGTTTCTATCAATATGCACTCCCAGGTCTTTTTCTACCTCTGATGTTGATACAGGGTGCATATCGGGTGTATCTGTCATATAGTATATAGTTTGTGGGTTATTCCGGCCAAAATGTAGGACATGTGTTTTGTCTGTGTTGAAGGATAGCTGCCATGTCTGCGACTGCTTACATACTTTGTCTATGTTGTCTTGGATCTTACTGCTAGCTGGGTTGCCATATATTTTTGTTTCATCTGTGGCAGGTTAGTAGGTCTGGTAGATTGTTTATGTATATCAGAAAGAGACTAGGTCCTAGGACACTTCCTTGTGGCACACCGCTTGTCACTTCTATCCAGTCTGATGTTGTATCGTTGATCCTTACTGCCCATCTTCTATTACATAGGTAGTTTCCTATCCATTTTGTTAGATTGTCCCCTATACCATAGCTTCTGAGTTTTGTTTGGAGTCGTTGGTGAGGTATAGTATCGAATGCTTTCATTTGAATCAAGTTTATTTTTTATATATTCGAGGTACTCTAGTAGTTGAGCTTTACATGATCCATTATGTCGGAATCCATGCTGACATTTGGTAAATAGATTGGCTGTTTCCAGAAAGTCTATTATGCTGTCCCTTATGAATGACTCCAGAACCTTACACAAGGTAGAGTTACGACTGATTGGTCTGTAGTTACTTGCGTCGTTTCTTAAATCCTTTATTGTGTATGCAGCATATATTTTCCTTATTCCATATCTCGTAATACGCCTTCTTTTAGAGACTTGTTAAAAATTATGCATAGTGGTTTACTAATTTCTTTAGCGGCTTCCTTCAATATTCTCGCTGGGATTTCATCATGGCCATTACTTTTATTGGGGTTGAGTGCTTTCAATTTGTTTTCGATGGCGGTAGGTTTTATTATTATGTCTATTAATACAATGTCATTGCTTCTGGGGATAATGATTGGTGTAGAATGAAGATCTTCTGAAGTGAACATACCTGAGAAAAAGTTGTTAAGAATATTAGAGTTTTCTTTATCGTCTGTAGTCATAGTTCCGTTAGCTGAGTTACGTAGTTTGCTAATTGATTCACGTAGAACAGATTTACTCTTGACATAGTTCCAACAAGCTTTAGGATTTCTCTTGCTTTCACGTATGGACGTATTAGAAGATACCCTGTGACATCCTTGCACATTTCCACCACCCCTGAATCCCAGGCCCAGTTGGAAGGGTACTGCTTTGTTATCAAAATTACAAATCAATATTGATATTTGAACTATGACTACACCTAGACTTTTGATCGGATCATTACTATACTTAGCCAGAATGTTACACTAGGAGTCCTGAAGCTCTTGACTCGTCTGCAAGGCACATGTCCGAGTTGAAGGGTACTTCCTGGACATCAAGCTACCAGTTTTCGTTTTTGCCAGAAATCAAGTCCACTTTCCCAGAAACTGTCAATGTTCATGTAAGTAGAGGCCTTATACTATTCCATAATGTTCAGTCATCGCAGATTTATAGTAACTTCAGTAAGTGTCTTCTAGTTATTATTATTATTATTATTATTATTATTATTATTATTATTATTATTATTATTATTTTTATTATCATTATTATTATTATTATTAAATTTACTATAGGCTATACCTGCCCACGCCGTGTGACGTCACGTGAGGTTGGCGGATTGGTGTTAGGGGCGTTGTATTTGCCCATACAAAGCCCCGGGATATAATGACGGGAATACTTCTCATAGCCAAGACACTCATAATAGATGTTATACGGGTTGAAATATGAAGGATTTCCAAGATCATGCGCCTCTACATACTGTAAGAAAGTAAAAGAAAAATCATCTATATAAGGACTGATTGAAAGATTCTGCTTAGAACCAACCTTGAACCGATTGTACATACGCCATGCGTTCTAATCGGCAAAATAGCATCACCACGCGGGTGGACCATTATTCGTCAGACAGTGCCTGCTAAACGGCTATAATACTGCCAGTAGACGGGATATGGTGTCATTGTCGCAGAAAACCTGTCATGGTGTTTGCAAACAGAGTAAGACCATACTTTTGTGACAATAATGCCTTTGAACCATTTCAGACTCTCGCTGGTGATAGTAGGCATGGTGTGTGCGTACATGCGTGCGTGCGTGCGTGCGTACGTTCGTGCGTGTGTGTGGGTGGGTTATACTGTAACAAGTAATGCTAGATTGCTGAATGTGTTGTTAACGAATTTATCATGCAATCACATAATACAACACATGATTTCAAATATCAAAATGTCAATAAAGTAGAGGAATAAGACTGGAATCATTAAAACAGCTTATACAGAAACATTATCAGCCCTAATACTCTGCTTGATGTTATAGAATTGATTTAGCAAAGTTGCTGTTATCAATGGACCTTTCCAGTTTTAGCTATGCCCCGCCCATCTCTATCTAAGCTCCACCCACACCTCGTCCGTGTTGGGATCTCTGAACTCCCTGACTATCAATTTCCAGAAAACTATATAAGTAAGCTGTTAAATATTTTGAAACTAAGTTGACTGGGCGCTGACATTGCTGCCTATGGCAGAACATCCAGTCAAATTAGTTTCAAAATATTCAACAGAATGTTTAATAAATGGTAAGGACATACGATTCGTACAGCGTGTCGGACTATTACGGCTAAAGACGGACTATATGATTATGACGTCACCTTACACGTCGTGTAGTTGATTATGACGTCATATGATAGATGGATAAACTTGGAAAGGTCTATTGCTGCATGAAGATGCGGCATCCTTTAGCAAAGCTATTTTAAGCTTGCATAATGTGGTGTCGAAAGAGATGTTTCAATGCACTCATTCCCTCAAGAAAACCAGGAGCATGGCAAGGTCAATGTGATGTTTCAATGCACTCATTCCCTCAAGAAAACCAGGAGCATAGCAAGGTCAATGTGATGTTTCAATGCGCTCATTCCCTCAAGAAAACCAGGAGCATGGCAAGGTCAATGTGATGTTTCAATGCACTCATTCCCTCAAGAAAACCAGGAGCATAGCAAGGTCAATGTGATGTTTCAATGCGCTCATTCCCTCAAGAAAACCAGGAGCATGGCAAGGTCAATGTGATGTTTCAATGCACTCATTCCCTCAAGAAAACCAGGAGCATAGCACGGTCAATGTGATGTTTCAATGCGCTCATTCCCTCAAGAAAACCAGGAGCATGGCAAGGTCAATGTGATGTTTCAATGCACTCATTCCCTCAAGAAAACCAGGAGCATAGCAAGGTCAATGTGATGTTTCAATGCACTCATTCCCTCACGAAAACTAGGAGCATGGCAATGTCAATGCGATGTTTCAATGCACTCATTCCCTCAAGAAAACCACGAGCATGGCAAGGTCAATGTGTTTTACAGAGTCATATTTAAAATTAAGCTGTTTAAAGTCTAGAGCCCAGCAACTCCTTATGCTCTATATATGCGAATGTGTTAAGAGGAGGTACTGACTCACGTATTCCCAACAAGTCTCTGATCTCTTACTGCCCTCGTAAAAGTTGCAGTTTGTGCTGTTGCCATCGCAGCAATATTTCAGCAGACGCTTCCATAAGCTGATTAAAATAAAAGTAGTGTGTTAGTACCAGCAATATTTCACAAATTTCTTCTGTTAAACTGTGTTTGATTAGAACTAATTCTTGGTAGTAGGCCTAGTTATAGGCAAGTGCGTGCCCACTATTGTCAGGCTGCTCAGCATGCCAGTGTCTGCTGATATTATTGCAAATGAAAGTGTCGGATTAAACTACAGCTTTTGTTAAAGGGTACTACTGTGTTAAGAGTGTGAAAATGGTTTATTGAATTATACCAGAGACCTATTAATCTGTACTCAAGGTCTCTCATTATACATATTGCAGCTAATGTTGTGAGTTGGAAAAATTTTCCAAAAGGAAAATTTCCGGAAAATTTACCAAACTATTTTTCCAGAAAATTTTCCGGTCACCTAAGGATGCAACTGCAAATTTTTATTTCCCTATTGCATTAATACCGATGCTTTTGCTACTAATATAAGTTAATAGATTTAGATTTGTGTCATGTATTGCCATGGCTGAAATGGCTTGCACGAGGTTACACTATCACTATAGTTCAGAAATAACAAATTTCCAAACAATGCTGTTAAATATCTTGAACCCAATTTGCTTGAAAAAAGCTATTGCTGCCATAGGCCTTATACTATTCCATAAGTATAAGCAATGGCTTCCTAGCAAATTGTGTTCAAAATATTCAACAGGAAAGTTTTTACATATCATTCAAAATTGAAGAAAATGTTAATTCTGTGTACTGTTACCTTATTTCTGGGTTCAACTGCACACCAGCTGCATGGAATCATGCAAGATGCAATATTGCACACGCACGCACGGACGCACGCACGCACGCACGCACGCACGCACGCACGCACGCACGCACGCACGTACGTACGTACGCACGCACGCACGCACGCACGCACGCACACACATGCATAACACACACGCGCGCGCGCGCACACACGCACGCACGCGACACACGCACGCACCCATGCACGAAACGAACGCACGCGCGCACACACGCACGCACGCACGCACGCACCGCACCGCACCGCACCGCACCGCACCGCA
Source organism: Chaetoderma sp. LZ-2023a (assembly GCA_034401795.1). NCBI lineage: Eukaryota > Metazoa > Mollusca > Caudofoveata > Chaetodermatida > Chaetodermatidae > Chaetoderma > Chaetoderma sp. LZ-2023a. Next base: position 17,624,779 of record CM067372.1, read on the forward strand.
CCGCACACACACACACTATATATATATATATATATATATATATATATATATATATATATATATATATATATATATATATATATATATATATATATATATATATATATATATATATATATATATATATATATATATATATATATATATGGGCTTGTCCACACTAAACTGTATTTGATGAACGATTTCGGGTCTACATTTGAATTGTTAATTTCGATGATAAAGACCCAATTAATTTTCCTGTTCTTATCATTTCCAAGTTGAAGGTATCTCAGAGAGATAATTACAGATAAAAAAAGTTAAATGAGTGCAGAATAAAATTATTTTCATTCAACTAACAGCCACAAATATGAGTGAAATTAGAGCGGGTAAGTGTGACATGAGAATGAGCCAATTTTCAGAGTGCTAAAGAAGCATTTTAAATGAGTTATTTTGGATTTCAGCCTAAACATTTTAAAGAAAAAGACATTGCTTTCTATGAATATGCTCATTTTTGTCATGATTTACAGGAGAAAAACTTTTTATTTCACTTCAAAGTTGTGTGTTATGGTCGTGATGCATTCCGTCAAAAATTAGTATAAATCTCACTTTAGCTTAGTTGCTATTCCTTACCTGTATGGCTGTACTTTTCTATCCAAATACTATCTCTTATATCTTTTGTTCATTCACTGCCACTTGGATAGATTTGATTATTGCTAGATTATGTTTAAATTATGATAAAAAATTAAGTGGTCAACTTTCTGTCAATAAATCACAACCGTAACAGCGGACAAGAAATCCATAAATTTATAGCACAGCTCCAGGAAATAAGAAGCAAGCATCACGTGATGGTGTAAAACCGGTCATGTGACACGCCGAGCCTTTTGTTTTTACGGTGATGAGAAAACAATGGCGCCAAAGCTAAGGTAAGAAATGTTCCGTCAACTTTCTGTCGATAAATCACAACCGTAACAGCGGACAAGAAATCCATAAATTTATAGCACAGCTCCAGGAAATAAGAAGCAAGCATCACGTGATGGTGTAAAACCGGTCATGTGACACGCCGAGCCTTTTGTTTTTACGGTGATGAGAAAACAATGGCGCCAAAGCTAAGGTAAGAAATGTTCTGTCAACATTTTTTACTCCATGTGACGACAAAAACAATCGTCACGACCACGCAAACTATGCTTCCTTTAATGAATAGTTCCTATATATTTTTTAAATCCACAGTAGAAATCGATAACCTCACGATTTTATGTCCATATTTAACTCTTGAGCATAGGTCACCGAGTTCGAGACATCAACTACCGTCGCAAATGTAACCTTGACCTTGGTGGTCGTGATGCTTGACGCGCAGTTTTCTCAATCAAAAATCATGACCACAACTCAGAATTGTGTCATGAATAACGGCCATACCGTCGGACGATATATTTCTTTATTTCTCAGAATTTATTGTGTTTATCGCCCTCAAAGCTATATGAAACGAGGATACTAGTTAAAGTTTGCATTATTCAAATCTGCACAGGTTTTATAAGGTTGTTATAGTTTCATCCATAATGTTATTGGGCCCATGCAGTCTGTTTTGGACTCATCAGCACGTTAACAGACCACCTGAACTTGGACCAACAGGAACGGTTTTTAACAGTTCAAGATATGGTTTGAAAGTTCATTGTACATCTAATCGGTTTAAAAACAAAAGAAAATGTCCTCTTCTTTGTATCGTAAAAAACTTATGCAGCAAGCTATTTCTAAAATCAAAGAGCTGTATTTAGAATGACAAACAAAATGTGTTGCTTCATTCAGCGATGAATTTCCTTTACCATCATCTTTACATGAAAGGGGCTGTTAGGAATATAATTTGACTGGAAGCCATTGCTGTACATGTACAACTTCATGCATGATATATTGTGACAGTCAATGGCGATATTGTGCAACCCTAGTGGAAGGGATGCTTCCTTGGAAAACCATTCTGCCAATTGTTTCAGCTTGTAGAATAAATTACTCTTTGTATGAATTCCAAACCACATAATCACGTATAATATGTTAGTACAAAACAGCAATGTTAAAAACAATTGCAAATTTGAACAAAAGGCAGTAAAGAACAGTATTAAAATTCAAGCAAAGCAAGCTGATAACATACTGAAGTCGCAACGGGAACATTCTTCCATACTGTTTTCTATAATTTTGATCATGTTGCTTGCCATTTATTTATATTAGCATGGCTTCTGTTGTTAGTTCTTTCAAAAGAATGATTTACTGATTGATAGATGCGCCAACTTTACTCTATATTCTTATCCTGTTAACGAAATCGTTCTGTCAGTGTCAAACGTCGCAACCGTAACGACCTTCTTTCGTCAAATGTCAACATCGCAACCGTAACAAAAATGATCAATTCCTGTATTAATTCCTTTCTTGTTGTGTTTGCAATCGATTCCCTGCATAATAAGAAGCTATTCAGTTTTCTCGAAGAGACTTTTCTTGTGTGCAAGATTGATAATTGAATAAAAGAATAGAAGTTTGTCAAAAATATGAACATCACAACCGTAACCCCCCTCAATTTGTCCTGCAAAGCTTTGCAAAATTACTCAAAAGTTAAATTTAATGCCTTAATCTTATTCCATGGTATGTAACTTTTGTTTTGTAGCATAAAGGGTTACTTTGGTCGCTTTTCAAAAGATAGTCTCTCATTTTTCATTGTCAAAATCACAACCGTAACTTTCTGACAGCATCTGATATTTTGTTGATTTTTACGCTTAATCCACAAATTACTATCTTCTTTTGATTTTTTTCAGTAGATAAAGTCATTTTACTTAACAGAAAACATGTTTAACTTTATTCATACCCATTTCTAAAATCTGACTTTCATGTCACATTTTTGGTCACTTTAGTGTGGACAAGCCCATATATATATATATATATATATATATATATATATATATATATATATATATATATATATATATATATATATTTTATGGTTCAAAATACACACATATTTTTCCAATTTTAGGAAAATTTTCTGGAAAAATATTGGAAAAATAACATCACTGATTTGCAGCTAATGATGAAATTAAAGAGAACACAAACGGTAAGGTACAAAGCTCACCAGATTATGCATTTGAATAAATTAAATAAAAGACAATATTTTTTACATAATTTCGAATTCCCTAATATTAAATTTCTCCGCGCAGACAATTTCTTCAATTTCTTGAGAGAATCACAGAATGAACGTCATCACGTGAATTATTGTTGTGGTATGACGTCATCGCGTGAATGATATTTTGTTGTTGATGGTTGATAGCTCACAACAGCTCATTCAAGCAGCTCCATACTAATAAGATACAAGAGGAGCACTAGTGTTTGTTAAACTAGAGCTTGAATCCGAGTAACACGTGTGGCGTAATCTGAATAAACCTACACGTTCGTGATAATTCTAGCGATGACGTCATACCGTGAATTTGATGGGGTGCCAAAATTCAAGATTAGTAGAAATTTTAACAGTGATAGAGTTTGTGAAAATTTTATAAAAACATCTATTTTTGACGTTTTATTGAAATCCAATTCTCGTCTGTGATCTCGTTTAAGTTTTTATTTGTTAAAGCTAGTTGGGTGCATAATTTCCATAAATGAGTATTACACCTACACGTAGTAACAGGGTGTGTGTGTGGGGGGGGGGGGGGGGGCTGACTGGAGTTCTCTGTCTATGGAGATTACATGGTTACTAGAGACCTGTCAGTATGGTGACGTCAATCCTGTATCTGGACGGTTAGCAGATAGTGTTGGTGGTGACTGTAGAAATGTGCGGCTGGTGACTGGAGTCCTGTGTCTGTGGTGATTGGAGTCTTCTGTCTGAGGGTAAATGGAGTTCTCTGTCTGATGTGACCGGAGACGTGTGTATGGGCTGGACGAAGACATGGATTTGTGACCAGACAACTGGGATTGGTGTATTAATAAACTCATTCCCAGCGTCGCCAGAATTATAGATTTTGTTAATAAATATTAATTTGAGCAACTACTCTCACCTTTCGCCAAACATACTATGGTAATATGCAAAATATATCTGGCCGTTTGCCACCTTGTCTATGTCCAGTAACCCATTGCCAATGGCGGTAGCCTGAATAATATAACAAAAATGTACATGCTGGATATATCTATATCTAAAGAAATATAATCATTTAACAGTCAATTAACTAAAGGTCCATATTCCATATTTACCTCAGAAAACGCATTTGCGAGTATTCAGGTTCAAAATCTTTCTGGGGAGCTTAGAACCCCACAAACATGGCTTGGCAGTTCAGCCAACACCCCCACACCGATTTACGATCTAGGCCTGAACACATCAGCGCAACACTTCACCGGTTCTCCAATCATCCAGCCCTTTCTCACATGCACTAATGCAAGCGCACTTCACCAAGGAGATGTGCTCTATATTTGTACCTGCCAGTTTATATCTGTGTCCTGTTGTACGAGCACAGTCAGAGTGGGCAGGTAGATACCAGCATAACTCTCTCCAGTCATATAGAAATTATGTGCCCTGTATTCAGGAAATTTCTTGAAGAAACTTGTTATTGCGGCATGGTTGTTCCGTGCGACCTGGTGGAATAAAATAGCTGTAAATACTAAATGTACAATCAAACATGCCAATAATGCATACACGTATGGCTATTTTATGACCATCCAATAATGCATACACGTATGGCTATTTTATGACCATCCAATAATGCATACACGTATGGCTATTTTATGACCATCCAATGATGCATACACGTATGGCTATTTTATGACCATCCAATGATGCATACACGTATGGCTATTTTATGACCATCCAATGATGCATACACGTATGGCTATTTTATGACCATCCAATGATGCATACACGTATGGCTATTTTATGACCATCCAATGATGCATACACGTATGGCTATTTTATGACCATCCAATGATGCATACACGTATGGCTATTTTATGACCATCCAATAATGCATACACGTATGGCTATTTTATGACCATCCAATGATGCATACACGTATGGCTATTTTATGACCATCCAATGATGCATACACGTATGGCTATTTTATGACCATCCAATAATGCATACACGTATGGCTATTTTATGACCATCCAATAATGCATACACGTATGGCTATTTTATGACCATCCAATAATGCATACACGTATGGCTATTTTATGACCATCCAATAATGCATACACGTATGGCTATTTTATGACCATCCAATAATGCATACACGTATGGCTATTTTATGACCATCCGTCTTAAACGCGTATTCAATTACTAATCCTCCCCGAATAATCTGCACGAATCAACTGTGCTTTGCTGTAAATAACATTATTTGCGGCATATTAAACGAAGATGCTAACATTGGAAGAATCACAGACAGGCCTATATATGACAAACGTTTCTGTTTCAAATTTGTTTCAACATATCCAACAAAGTGTTTATAACGTGGGCCATCAAAAATGCTCACTAGTGACAACTTGTCGCTTAATATGCAGGGAATGTTTGTGGCACGATATAGCGGTTATTTAGTTGTACAAGCTCCAGGCGTAAATAACAACCATCCATTAATTGTGAGCCAAAATGCATGTGTCTGTTATAGATATAGACAGCTTTGCCTTGACGTCCTGAATTGTTATATGAAGTATCTCTTATAAAAGATTCTAAGATAAACAAGAGGTCTAAGAACATCTGATGTACACCTGAAGCAACGATATTTGAATAAACACTGAAATCTTGAACATAACAGAACCTGAAGACTACACCCTAGGGTTTTCAGCAAGTGTCTTAAAATTAGAAAAGTGGCCCAAGAGCGATCTCTTAAATCATATAATATGAGATCGTAGAAATATTTTACTAGAATCGGCCCAATGGTCAACGAGAAGTAGGTTAAACAATTTCTCTCAGAATGGATTAAAAAACAAAGTTCTACATATACCTAGGGTCCTTCCAAGTTGAATTGAAATCGATCAATCAGTTAATGAGACGTAGTCCTTTAAATGATTTCCTGGACATTTTCAATTTAAGTTTCTGTTTAGAGGTTCTGAAAGTTTATCAACCTAGTACCACAATGCAGCCAAATTTTGGTTAAATCGATTCGGTGGTAGTGCAGAGTACCGTCTTAGGAAATAAATTGAACATTTTCGGAAATTGAAGATTGTTGCCGAAAAGATGGAACCAATCAAATTTCTGTATAACGGTACTGAAGCCTACTACCAGCCAAGTTTGCTTGAAATCCGCCGGTCGTTTGATGAGGAATAATCATTCAAACAATTAATTGGACGTTTACAAAAATCAAAGATGTCTGCCGTAAAAGACTGCCATACAGAATTCCTGCAGACAAGTTCTGAATCCTACCACCAGAGTGTTGTTTCAGTCAAATTTGGTTTAAAACAACCCAACAGCTAATGAGGACTCGTCTTTTAATGATATTTTGTATATTTTTGGAAAATCCAAGATGGGCACTGAAGAGATTGACCAATCTAATTTCTCCATATATTTTCTTAAGCCTACTTCCCTTTGATCATTCTAGACAGGTTTGATTGAAATGGATCAAGCGGTTAATGAGAAGCCTATATTTTTCAAACGAAATATTGACGGCCACCATGTCATAAGGTCACCTCGCCCGAGGCTAAGAAAATGACACGTGTTCTACTTACCTCATCATCATCGGTTTCACACGTGGGCTTGTTGGAGTACGAGTACCCAACACACGCTGGCGACTCCAAAAAGATCATGTTCGATATCTAAACAATAGGAAAGCTCCAAGCATATACTGTTTACCAGACAATAACAATATATGCTCAACTAACAAATTAGTTTCAAAATATTCAACAACATATTTTTTTAAATAGTAAAGACATACAATTCGTACCTTTCATGACGAAACTAGATACGCCATTCATTATGCACTTTGATTGTGACGTCACACTACATATGATGTCATATACTTCAGTAACCGATCGGATCTCTCCATTGTGTGGTTAATATTAGAATTCTGATTCGGGCTACTGTGTGATGATGTAAGGTTAATGTGAATGTTAGGCATAATTACATGAGGATGCCAGAGCATATGTAGTGCTACCGACTACTATACGGTATGGAAACGAATGCCTACCAAAGTACCAACAAAGGGTCATGGGTCAGAGAATGGTTTGTGGTCTGATTATCTACCAGCTCTATGGGTGTAGTGGCGGGTTGGTATATAGGTTCATAATACGCTGATAGCTCTCCGCACTAGTATGTCACGTATCAACTCTACCATCATCAGGACACCGTCATTTCAAATAACATGCTATACACTAGTCACAATAGCTATTCCCTATAACAATAGAGGACTCATTTCTAGCTATACCCCGCCCATCTCTAGCTATGCCTCGCCCATCTCTAGCTATGCCCCGCCCATCTCTAGCTATGTCCCGCCCATCTCCAGCTAAGGTCCACGCACGTTTCCCCCCCCCCCCCCCCCCCCCCCCCGTGTTGGAATCAAACGAATCATGAATTCCAAGCATCCCAATATCAAGATAACTATGCAGGTAATCTGTTGAATATTTTGACACTAATTTGACTTGGTCAGTCAAATTAGTTTCAATATTTTCGACAGACTTTATTAAATGGTAAAGACATAAAATCCATTCACTTGACAGACTATTTAATAATAATAGTACATTTTTAGAGCGCTTAATCCATGCAACTGCATGCTCTAAGCGCTAACGCGCGTAAGTATTCTATGGATATGCTATTTGAAATAAATAGAATTTAAGATTGGATTTAAAGATTTCTAAAGTTGATGAGTTTCTAATTTCATTTGGTAAGTTATTCCATTCGGTAGCTGCAGTGAAAGAGAAAGTTTTATGGCCATATGTTTTAGAGTTGACCTTAGGTACTTTTAGTAGATTTAGATTTGCAGATCTGAGAGAGCGACCAGGAATGTAAGGTTGTACAAGGTCAGCTTCATGACAACGTTTTCTCTGTCAAATTGGCAATTATGATTGTGACGTCGTCCTATATGTGATGTAATTGAGTATGGCGTCATATTCTTGAGTGACAGATCGAACCCCTCCATTCTGATGTGACTGACTGACTATCATGTTAAAGTTTTATACTGCAAAGTTTTCGAGAACTCGGTTTAACATGAAGACAATGTATATGTAAGCATTTGGAAAATCTGGAAAATCTGAAAATATTGTATTAAATTCACATTAAAATTACAATTATATCCAAGGTATGCAATAGCACATCACCATCATCATCATCATCATCATCATCATCAGTATCATCACCAACATTGTAATTAGATACCAACCGTGTATGTATATTCATGTAACCACCATTGTATGCATGTTTTTCATGTATATATGTTCTCCGTGTACTTCAGAAGAAGTCAACGAATAAACTAAACTTGAGTGAGGAAGGAGGTAGCCTCAACTGAGTACATTGACCCACCCTGCAGACGTCCACACCAATTCCGTTTAGGTGTTGGATACTGGCTACTTAACGCCAAGTGACCATAATATTACGGTTATAAATGTATTTCAAGGCTTAATTGAGCAACCTGACAGTATTCAGAAACTGCTTGTTCATTAACTAAAACGGTCAATTATCCGTCAGTTAATAGATAGATGATCTTACCTTGGTCCATGCGTATGGATTATATTTTAAATTTTCCCCGCCATTTTCTACCTAAGGAAAGAGACAAAAATGAATACATTGGTGTTTTTTTGGGTTTTTTAAAACAATTTTCTAAATTTTATTATTTTACATTTTGTCAGAACTTCGGCATAGGAGTGTCCAGTGGATTGGACTTCGCAATGTGATTGAAGGAACACAGTGCTCATGGTTTGCGTACCGCCACAATCTAATGGACCTTTCCAGTTTTAGCTATGCCCCGCCCATCTTGACCTAAGCTCCACCCACACTTCGCATGCATTGGAATCGATCGATCTGTGAACTCCCTGACTATCAATTTTCAGAAAACTATGCAGGAAGCTGTGAAATATCTTGAAACTAATTTGACTAGGCAATGGCAGCAACGGCGCCCAGTCAAATTAGTTTCAAACTATTCAACATCATGTTTATTACATATAAAGTAAAGACATACAATTTGTACAACAACGCTTAGTCCGTCTTCAATTAAGCGTTCGTGGCGTAATTATCTACGTCATTCGTGACATCGTTAATTATGACGTCATACTACACGTTACGTAGTCGATTATGACGTCATATGATTGATGAATACACTGGAAAGGCTCATCGATCGAGAATCTTGATGGCTAATTCGGGTAGGCCTACTGTTGATCATATTGAGTTCCGGTGAAGATGGTTGTTTTGCTTGAGGTACATCATGCTCCTAGTTTCTAGGCCCCATGCATGACAGATGAATGCCATTTTGAGTGTATTCAGTACAAATATCTTGAGTTAACCGTGTTCCGTCTAAGTTCTTCCATTCATGGGGCTGTTAGTTAGTGTGTTCTCTGAGAACAGTCAATCACAGGTTTTACATCTATTTATTACTTTTAATGTTCAGATTTTGTTTGCCATGTATCAGAAGCGGTCTAGTTTGTTCCTGATTATTTTCAAAGGTATCCACAAATTAGTAAATATTTACTACTCTAATTTCTGCCTAACTAGTTGTAAATCTGTTATCGCATGGAACAAGGTTCTATTACCCTGCAATGTTTCAATGACGTTTAATTCCTAGCAATACAATTCTTCTTGGTCTTAATTGACTGCCATTCAAATTACATTTTTCCGCCTCCTTAATTGCTTTTCCTCGTTATTTTCTGGTTACCATCTATCCTATAGATATGTTCTTTATCCTTTCAAATTCTCTTATATCTTTCGTTATTCTGGTTCTGTTGTCCAGAACTTCTATTTTAGCTATGCTGCTTACTGTGTGGCATGAACTAAATTCTCCTGTGAAACGGGGAAAAACTGTGACTTGAACACTTGGAGGTAACCTTTGGTCAACTGGTGATAACGGGAGAGGATTTCTCTCCAATCAACATCTCCTTGGACTCGGTGGAGTGTCATTAATGCTTCTCTCGTTTCTTTATTGTTCTTACATTTATCCTGATACATTATACTTTAGATACTCTTATTCCTAATTGTGCCTGCGCGTACGTGCGTGCGTGTATGTGTGTGCGTGTGCGTGTGTGTGTTCAGTCCATTCTTCACTTGAATGTATCGAGTCCTGCTTTCTTGAGGTCACCTCATAGCACGCTTAGCAGATTTATGCAATGACGTCCTCTCCTGGTTTTGTATTTGCTGGCTCCGAGTAGAGAGAATTACAAGGCTCTCTGTGATGGTGTCTCTTCTGGCATCCTTAGCGCATGGCCAAACATGGACCATCTTTGCTGGGCGACTTTTACAGACAGCGGCGACGTATTACACATCTTGTATAGTGAATCATTGGAAATTATGCTGTCTGGCCATCGGTGTCCAGTGATGGTGTGTAGGTGTTTGCGGTGGCAGGCATCGAGTTTGTCTAGAGCTGCCTTTGGAGCTGCCCAGCTGTTACAGTTATACAACATCAAGGATACGCAGGTTGCATTGTATAAACGTACCCTCTTTATCAAGGGCATCTTTGATCTACGAATCCATAGCTTCCAGAAGAACTAGAAAGCTATGTTCCCCATGACGCAGCATGCAGAAATTTTACTTTTACTCCATGGTTCGCCGCCACGAAGTGGGTCATCATTTTCTATAGTTTCATGCTTTGTCGATAGGTATATGTGGGTGAACTCTGTTTTGGATTCATTCATAGAGATTCTCAATTTTTAGTTTGCTTGCAGCTATTGGGAGAAGTTCGTTAAGGGGTTTCTTTTCGTCATCTATAAAGGCCACATCGTCGGCATATTCCATCTCTAGCTACATGCCCAGTATTGACACGGGGGGGGGGGGGGGGTTTGGTCTTGTGGAGTTTCCCCACACGGATTTCAATGCAGCAGCCATGTAACAGGTGAAGAGCACAGGGGATAGACCATCTCCCTGTGGGGAGCCGATTGATGTCTCAAACTCAACAGACTTCACTGACTTGACGCGTACTCTCAGCTTGGTGTCTGCAAGTAGTAGTCTCACTAGTCGTAGCTCATCTTCATTATAACTGGCCTGGCGTAGTACATCTGAGATCTTTGAATGTTTAATTGTGTCGAAGGCTCGTGACATGTCAATGCCAATTTTGTTGAAGTCCCAGTGTTTGGACATGACTACCGACACAAGCAGGCATTGAGCCCATACAATGTCTGTGCAGCTGCGTCGACGTTTGAAGCCACTTTGACATGATCCGGCGAAGTAATCGATCTTGTCTCAGATGCGGCATAGAGTAACATTGGATAGGATTTTCCGTATGCCGTTGAGGAGCACAATGGGCCGCAGATTGGCTGGGGGCCTAGGTGGCTTCTTGGGCTTGGGGAGTGTGATAAGGGTGCCTTGGCCTATAGCATCGATGGGAAGGTGGTGTATAAAAACTGAATTGATGCGTGATCGGTTTTGAGATAATGTCACTTGCATATTTGAATAGTTCATTGCTCATGCCATCGGGTCCAGATGCACGTCCATTTTTCAGGGCTTTAAGTGCCTTCTCAACTTCTGCTGTTTTAATTGGTGTTAGTAATGGCCTGGGGCCTCCTGAGAATGGGTGCAATGGCTCAACCTCGTTGTCAGTGAACTGTTCTTTGAACCATTCTCGGATCGATGTTAGCTATCTGCTCCCAGGGGCTTTTTGTATGACATTTGAGTGTCAGTGTCGCTGGTGAGCTTGGGTAGGTTGTAGGTGACTCTACCCTCTTGCCTGGTATTGTGTTTATATATTAGGTAGAGATCGTTCATCTGAAGGCGTATAATGAAACAAACTAAGACTATGGAAATTCATTTATCTTTCAGAACAATGTGTTCATGCCATCTCCCGTTATTGTTGTTTACCCGGAAAGGTCCGTTTTCTGTTAGTAATCCCAGGAATGAGCTACATCCGGGGCCGCCATTCAACCACAACACAAGCGGATCAGATGTAGGATTACGTTCTGACTCAATGAACCTACAAACAAGCAGCATACAAGCATATCATATAGTCATGTAAGATCGGAGTGGTGGAGATAGAGAGAGAGAGAGAGAGAGGGAGAGAGAGAGAGAGAGAGAGAGAGAGAGAGAGAGAGAGAGAGGGGGGAGGGAGGGAGGGAGGGCAGCCGGGTGGGCGGCAGCGGGCGGGCGGGAGGGAGGGAGGGAGGGCAGGCAGGTGGGAGGGAGGGCGGGCGGGAGGGAGGGAGAGAGAGAGAAGGAAAGAGAAAGGGAGAGGGAGGGAGGCTGGGGTGGGGGAGAGAGGGAGAGAGAGGGCGGGCGGGCGGGCGGGCGGAAGGGAAGGAGGGAGGGAAGGGGAGAGAGAGCGTGTGTGTGTGTGCGTGCGTGCGTGCGTGCGTGCGTGCGTGCGTGCGTGCGTGCGTGTGAGTTGTGAGATAATTGTAACATATGTCATTCATGGTGTGCGCATACTTACCAGTAGTGGAATACATTGCTTCCGGTAGCCTGGAGAAAGCCAGAATACTGTCTGTATCCAGGCTGTGGTTGGATTCTGGGCATATACCGGATGAGGTCTTCAGGGGCATCGCCAGCACATCTTGATATAAAACACACCAAGACGGTCGCCAACCAAATCACTGCATACTTCAACAACATTCTAACTGTTGTCTGCACTGTGTAATCTCTAATTCTGCTTTAAGGTAGCCTACTATATATAAGCGTAGCATCCACGTGTATGCTAGTATTGATCTGAACTCGGTATTATATTTTTTTGCACCTGACTTTAATAGCACGATTTTTGTGCTTTAAATTTGTTGGTTCATTAACGAGGGCACATTAGTGACTGGCTATGTCACTGTCGACCCATAAATACACACGTAGATTTATCAACAATTATCAGATGGGCATGACCTTATTTTATCGTTTGTTAAATGCCGAGATATCGATATTACCAAGCACACCTGAAATAATCCCAGTAGATTGTTGTTCTTCTGTCATTGAATAATAAATCTAGTACAGGTGATGTGAAATTAAACTCTCAAAAAGCGTGCTGCATATTTGTGCCGTGATTTTTCCATATTAATTACACAAAGCTAACCATTGAACTAATCTACGAAATTGATATCAGTTTTGCAGTCAGACTTCTACACGCATAACAGGGCGATCCATTTCTAGCTATGCCCGCCCATTTCTAGCCATGCTCCTCCCACCTTAATTTACCCGTGTCGGAATCAATTTGTATACTTTGGATCCTGAATATATCAGAATCCCAAATTCAAGGTAAGTATACAGGTAAGCTGTTGAATATTGTGACACTATTCTGACTGGGTGCTCTTCCTGACATATGCTAACACTGTGCCCAGTCAAATTAGTTTCAAAATATTCAACAGAATGTTTATGAAATAGTAAATCCATCAGCCATATCAATCGTACACTTGGCGGACTGTTCAATGTTAATGACTGAACTAGATATAGGTCACTACGTATTGTGACGTCAGCCTACATGTGACGTAATTGAGTACGACGTCATAGACTTGCGTGACAGATCGGATACACACGACGCCAGTCATATCGTTAAGAATACTTCTAATATATGAGTCAGCTCTGATCCTCAACCCAGCCATACAACAGATACTTCAATGGATAGCACGGGCCCTTTATATCTATCTCGCATGACCGCTTGAGGGTCAGCACAGACTTGGGCTTTAATCGTTCTAGATCATGTGACACTTAAAAACCCACAGCTACAAAGATATGCCCACAGAGAAAGGCTTGCGGGGAAAGTGGTGAAATGTTTTGTTTTCTGAGAAACACAGCAGAATGTGACAATACGAATCAGACTAGTATTATGGACTACTAACAGCCATGAGTACAATCATGCGATGTATGTTTGTCGATGCCAATACCATTGTAAACAAACTAGAGTTCGGTCAGAATATTCGTGTATTCGTTTGCATAGACCAATAATATGAATATTCACATAAAATACAGATATTCGGAAGGGCAATATTGTCTTGAATAGGATTTAAAACCGTTTTCCAATACCTGGTGACGTCCATCTAGCCAAGCATCAGCTCAAGTTCAGCTAGTTAAAGATATGCTGTCGTTGCGATAGCGAGTCGTCTGCTTTATTCCTATACAGCATCTACTTCAGTCACGCTAGCTAAGCAGCTGCTCTAGTTCATCTATATAATCGCCTGCTCGATCTAGTTCATCTAGCTAAGCATCGTCTCCAGTCCATCTAGCTAAGCATCATCTCTAGTCCATCTAGCTAAGCATCTGCTCTAGTCCATATAGCTAAGCATCTATTCTAGTTCATCTAACTAAGCATCTGCTCCAATGCAGGTAGCTAAATATTTTCTCTAGTCCAGCTAGCTAAGCATCTGCTCAAGTCAATCTAGTTAAGTATCCGCTCTAGTCCATCTAGCTAAGCATCTACTCTAGTCCATCTAACTAAGCTTCATCTCTAGTCCAGCTAACTAAGCATCTGCTCCAATGCAGGTAGCTAAGTATTTTCTCTAGTCCAGCTAGCTAAGCATCTGCTCAAGTCCATCTAGTTAAGCGTCCGCTCTAGTCCATCTAGCTAAGCATCTGCTCTAGTCCAGCTAACTAAGCATCTACTATCCAGGTAACTAAACATCTGCTCTAGTCCAGCTAGCTAAGCATCTGTCCCAATCCAGGTAGATACATTTATTAGCAGAAAAAACTAACGGGAACATTTTATACATATGTTGGGCCCAAAACTATGCCAGAACCATGATAGGAAATTTCATATTAACCTAAATAAAATACAGGGCGCATTCACCGCATAACTGTACTTCAGACGCAATTAAAACTGACATGACATGTTAAGAAACACACATGAACATCGCATATTCAAGCTGAACTCGCATGTTGAATTAAAATGATAGGGATATGGAGTGTGACTTAAAAGTGAATAATTTACCCCTTTACATAAGCATCAGCTCTAGTCCAGCTAGCTAAGAATTTGCCATAGTGCAGCTATCTAAGCATCTGTTCTAGTTCAGCTAGCTGGGCATCTGCTCTAATCCATCCAGCAGAAATTCATAGAAATGTATTGAGCTATAGGATACAGCTTTATTGACTAGTCTGTGGAGTGTTTGTGCGCTATCTGGTAGGAACGCCACAATATCAGCACGTTGGTGAGATGCATTGTACTGCTCCAACGTTCGCTCCTTAACCAGAAAACTCAGTTTGGTTCAGGAGGTCATTTATTAAGATTTTGAAGAGATCTGTAGACAATATTTCCCCTTGATGGCCCCCTTGGGTCTGATAGTTTACCTCTCTATTTCACATGAGATGAAGTCTCAGAAAGGGTATACTGACTAGCGAATGCTGCTTTTGCATTTAGTAGTGCCATGTAAGGATGTGATTTTATAGCATGTGATCCAAAGACAACTTCCTGTAGAACTAGTGCATTGTACATTGGAGAAAGCTTTTCTATAAATCCGAGCTGCAACTCATGCTCTACCTTTTCTATTTGCTGTCGAGCCTGGTCTCTGAGAACTACTTTCAATACTTCTGAAATTTCTGCCTTTACTGTGATACTTCTGTTGGTGGAAGACACCGCATTACCTCCCTTTTTCTTCTAAACTGTGGTTAGATTACCAGTTTTTAGACATTCTGGCAATTCATTATTACCCATTATGCCACCATTGTGGATTGCAGTAAGTATTGCAATGCTGAAATCGTCTATTTAATTAATGTGCTCTACAGTCAATCCACTAAGATCTGATGTTGTTTTCATACCCAGGGTGGGGGTGGGGTGGGGGGGGGCGTTTGCCCTTGGTGAACCGAGATCGATAATCTAGCCTTTAAGATAAACAACGTAACATGTTAATACTGATTGAACTTACGCATATTTTATTAACAATTATAATCCTAACCTATATTGCTAAATAACTAATGCCCGACGACCGATAACTGGATTGCCAAACATAGCTGCCTGGCCTACTAAAAAGTATTATTAAACCATTTCTGACTATTGATAATAACCGACCACAATATCCTAACCAGTAATTAGTTGAGTAACCGACCAACCGTCCAACGAGCCACTGTAGCACGGATCGACCGGATGGGTACGGATTATCCTAGCTAAGCTGGGTGCACTCCATGCGCGGCTCCCCTCTCCCCCTCCCTGAATAGGATAGTATGCGTGTGTAAAGCCCTGTAAGAGAGGTTTCGTTAAAACGGCTAAGTCCGTAAGAACGCGTAGCACGCATATGCACAAGTCAGAGCTTCCCTGGCAACACGTGTCAGGATTGGGAGAGAGCATGCTTAGTGTACCGAGTTGGTACTGGTGATTTCTTCAAATCACAATATTCTCGTCGTTCTTGGTACCAGGCAGGACCGAGGATTTCAGAACTTTTTACCTTTTTAAAATCGGACCAGAAATGGCCGAGTTATCATTAAAGGTCCCGTTTAAATTATCTTCAAAATATTGCTTTGACGTCATAATCGCGTGCATGCATTAAATGAAGGGGATTGCGCTGTTCGCGTGTTAGCCACGTCACCACTTCTAGCTGCACGCTGATTTGCTACTGCTCGCCCTCTGATTAGCTGGAGCGTCCTGCCTCTGACGTCACGAGTAGTATAAAAGGGGCGAGAAAACGAGAATCGAGAGCATCATCGGCGTGGAAGCTGACCCGTCAACAAGACTGCTGTACCAATACAGTGCAAGATGCGGGAGAACTGCTAACTGAATGTGGTACCTACATCACAGCAGTGCCATTCGGAATTGAGATCTCCTGCGCCAGTGAGCAGTCTTAAGACATCCGCGATATGAATTTTGGAGCAAAAATAAATTAATATAAGAACTCCTGTTTCACAGAGGAGTTTTCTGCGGATGGGCCATGCGGGTCCGATGTAATTCTATAGGATGTAGAGCTGATGGTGATTCTTGGTGGATAACTTGCAGGATCTTCCAGACCACGCTGAAAAGTGGTAGCAAACTTCCGCGATGCATGTCACGTGTGTTAATTAACTTCCAATCCCATCGCGGAGGCCACAAGAACGCCCCAGGACACAGGCACCAGCACAACAACAATAGGCAAAACATGCATGATAGGTTAGAAGAAATCACAAAGCAGATCTCAGCACTCACCAATTTGGTCACAACACTCAGCACGACGGCCGCGACACAGTCGACAACATGCCCAGCAACCAATATGATTTCAACACAGCCACCAAACACATGTTTTGGATGTAGTCAGCCAGGCCACTGGAAGGAGCGATCTCCTAATCACCCTCCGTCAACAACTCCAACCGCTGACCGACGTACCCCGCAGCCTGAGACCCCCATTAAACTAACGAGGGCACCGATTACAGAGTCACTTCGGTGCCCATTCTCACAACCCGGCTCAACTGCGGCCTCTGAACAACAACGTCAGGTGGCCAACACAACAATTCATTCTCCTACCACACACACGCACGCACGCACGCACGCACGCACACACGTACACAAGCACGCACACACACAGGCACGCACGCACCCAGCAATTTCCGCATCGAACAAACCTTCTTTCCTAAGTAAAACGGCAGTGGTAGGTTGTAGCACAAGCACCCCGCAATTTCCGCATCGAACAAACCTTCTTTCCTATGTAAAACGGCAGTGGTAGGTTGTAGCACTTCCGCTGAAACAACGTGTATACAAGGACCACAACCCATCTCCAAGGCACCTAACACCCGGTGTCCCTTGGTGGTTTGCAATTCACACGTCCTCACAGCATCACCTACTACATCCAGCTGCAGCGGCAGTTATACGGACAGAAGTCAACATTCGGCATCATGGACCCACAAGAAGAACCGTCGTTCAAAGGACGGGAAAACATCACACCATCATTGCTTCTTCTGCGCATCAACCAAACATCCCATGATGCATTGTCAAAAGTGGCTCACACAGGTAGCCCTCATCCGCAATCACACCAGTCCTATCCGCGCTGCTGTATACACCAACTGACAGTACACAAAAACAGCATCAACAACACCACCATTGTTACCCCCAGCTCTGGCATTATGTAAGCAATCGCAGCAGCAGCAACGACCGGTTGACCCTTTCGTCACTCAGCCACCAACCACACTCACGGAACCTATCCGAAAACAAGCTGACTATATACAGGATGATACTGCACGAAAAACACTCCCGCAGATGGTATCATTGGAAACTCTTCCACAGGCACACCGTAAAGTAATCTATAAGTGTGCTTGTCTGTTTAGTGGTGTTTCCAACAGTGCCACTGTTGACACTGGAGCTTCCACCACCGTTTTTAACAAACACTTGTATGAGAGCATCCAACCTCATAAGAAGCCACCCCTTAAACCTGCAAACATATTTTTGCAGACAGCTATGGGAGCCGATGTTCACGTGCCTGGTACGGCAAACCTCGTAATACAGATAGAGGAAATGCAATTCATACAGCATGTTGGCATTGCCTCTATTCAAAACGATGCCCTGCTTGATTCTAATTTCCTCAGTGCCAGCGAAGCCATCATATTTTTCAGACAACAGGAATTAGATACACACGGCCGCCGTATACCCTTGGAGTGGAATCATCACTGCAGGACACTTGTGCAGTGATTTTGGAATCAATAGCCACAATTGAGCCGGGACAAGAGAAAATCTTATGGGCCACCACACCACATTTAGGAAACAACACACACATAGCCATGCTGGAACACGACCCTGAGTATATATACACCTGTGCAAAAGTTAAGCACCAGCAAAAACAATAGAACGTAGAAACATGATGGTACAACTAGGCTGCCATACTTTTTGTCCCCGCGTTAGCTGACATAATTCCAAGTACGAAATGCACATGCATGCATGACTTCACGCCGCTTGATGTCCGTGCGTGGCGGGAAACAGCACACGTGTTCAGTTATGTAAAAGTCCAGTTTGAGGTGTAGAACATTACATACAGATTTAGGCCACAAGATTAGGAATTTTGTGTTCATGACCGTGGTTTATTTGTACAGAGAGAATTAGCTCTTGATTGTGAACCGCTATGACAAGACGAAGGTTAAGTGATCGTGTGAAATGGCAAATCATAGGCATGCATACCACTGGTATGTCATGCAGAGAGATTGGCAGACAGCTGAACATTAACCATACTGTAATCAGTCGTTTGATTGCAAAACATGGGCAAACTAACGAGGTGAACGACAGGCCTAGATCTGGAAGACCGAAGAAGACTACTGTCCATGATGATCGAGCCCTAGTACGCCTTGTTAGGAGATCTCCATTCACCAACAGCAGAGTGCTCAGCCAGCAATGGGAAACGCGCAATAGAGTGTCAATGTCTACCGTCAAAAGGAGACTGTATGCTGCTGGCATGAAAGCTAGGAGACCTGTCAGACGTCCTCTCCTCACTGCACACCACAAAGAGGAGCGTCTGAGGTGGTGCAACGAAAGAAGACACTGGAACATGAGATCCTGGAGACGAGTGCACTGGTCCGATGAAAGTCGGTTCCTGCTTCATGCCACAGATGGTCGAACTCGTGTATGAAGGTCCAGACGCACGGCGTACGACCAACGTAACATCATGGAAGAAGTTCCATTTGGTGGAGGTTCCGTTATGATATGGGGGTGCATCTCATTTGATTGTAAGCTGGATCTGTTGACTGTACCTGGAACACTAAATGGACAAAGATATCAAGATTCCATACTGGATAGAGTTGTGGTCCCTCATTTTGTAAATCATGCACCTGGAACCCACCCTATATTCATGGATGACAACGCCCGACCACATCGTGCTAGAGCTGTGCATGAATACCTCCGCCAGAATGCCATCGAAACCCTACCATGGCCAGCAAGGAGCCCTGACATGAACCCTATTGAGCATATCTGGGATATTCTGGGAAACATGGTGAGAAGGAGGGATCCTCCTGTGCAGAACCTACAGGAATTAACAGACGCATTCCATCTTGAATGGCAACGAATACCACAATGGCGTATCAGTCGGTTGGTGACCAGCATGAGACGTCGTGTCCAGGCCGTCATCCAGGCACAAGGTGGATATACCCGGTATTAATAATGACAGTCTCAAACTCGTGCACAGATGTTAAACTTCGTTTTCAGATACCATTAATGACAATCTAGCCACGTGTGTCAACTGTAGGGCAATAGTTGTCAGTTGTGTCAACGTAACCATATTCAGGCCTCGTTTTCAAGTTCAAACAAAAACATACAGTGTTTCCCCACCATCATAATCAGCATTCCTCTAGTTGCATTATTACCTCTTGCACTAAGATGGATGGGTACATAAATGTTTATGCTATTGCTTTCTTCATAGCACATGAATATACCCTCGCATGTGCGTAAAAATAGGGTGGTGCTTAACTTTTGCACAGGTGTATAATTGCCTCACAATGCGCCAGTCCCCGAATGATCGTGGACACCACCAATAAGGATCATATACACTTCCGGGTATTCAATGGCACAATGGACCCAATAACTCTTGAACCAGGAGTTCGTTGTGGCCATCTGATGGATATGATATCACTGGAGACAGCCCCTACTACACCTACACCAGCAACAACTTCTGATGACTTGTCGGAACATTTACATGACATATATCTGCATGCCACAGTTGGATTGATGCAATCCCATAAACGTGACATTCGGAAACTCTTATTCAAATATCGCGCTAGTTTCTCGGGGGGAGACATGGACCTGGGAGAAACTCATCTCGTGCGACACTCCATCGACGCTGGAAATAACCGACCCATTTGACAACCCATTCGACGTCTTCCCATTCATAATGAGGTGGAGGCACATCAATAGGTAAACAACATGTTGCGGACAGGCATAATAGAGCCAGCAGCATCCCCCTGGGCCAGTCCCATTGTACTAGCAGGCAAAAAGGATGGATCTTTGCAGTTTTGTATAGACCACCGCTGCCTTAATGAGCTTAGCATTAAAGACGCTTATCAGCTACCTCGGATAGATCAGGCCTTAGATTCCTAGTCCGGAGCCAAGTGGTTTTGTACCGTTGATTTAGCTAGTGGAAACTGGCAGGTGGCCAGGGATGAGGCTGCCTGGGAGAAGACCGCGTTTGTGTGTAGAGACGGTATTTTCCAGCTCCGCAAGATGGCGTATGGATTGTGCAACACTCCTGGAACGTCCGAACGTCTCATTGAGGAGGTATTAACTACCCTGCAATGGGAGATCTGTCTCTGTTACATCGACGACGTAATCGTCTTTGGCTCCTCGTTTGAGCAGACTTTACCCAACCTGGACAAAGTTCTAATGTGCTTTCACACCGCGAATCTAAAGCTCAAGCCAAAAAAGTGTCATCTTTTTAGACAGAGCGTCGAGTTCCTGGGACATGTCATATCCGGCGATGGAGTGGTTACTCAGACTCCTATCAAAGGTTTGGAGAGTGTCGTATACAGTACCCTTTCCCCTTCACGTAATACAACGATCCACGAGCCAATGGAGCCAGGACCCAGTACTCATCGTTCACATAGGTAGTTCCAGGGTGTTGTTGCGCTTCATAATCTCCCACCTGCTCACCACCTGTGGGAGCTCTACCTTCTTCGCCTCTGTGCTCTTGAGCTTGAACTTGAGCGACATGCTCCTACTCTCATGGATCTGTCCCGAGAGGGCAAAGTCCATGAACTTCCCCACTATGGATAGAGGGTTCGCATCATGGATACTAGGACAAATGACTGTCAGACAGTCCTTCCGAAGATCAGTGTGGTACGAGGCCGTGGGTTCAACTGCCCCTTCTGGATGCTGTACATACTGCTGCATGTTTAACGTCTAGGTATGTACAGATTTTTAACCGGTGATGTATAAAGAACTTCATGCGCTCGTCTTCGGTCAGCAGAAGAAACCAGTATAACCTTCCAGAAGAAACCAGTACAGCTGCCAATTGACGGGATCAGACAACTACTTCGTGACTATTGACTCGGATGCTCAACCAGAAGTTTAACAGTGCCAAGGGCAGGTCACTAGATCTCCCCAGGACACCCACTAAGAGTCCTGTAATTCTAGCTCTCCAGAAGGCTAGGGTAGACCCCAAAAGATTTCCTAACGGTAGGGAAGTGGGCTGGCGTATTCGATATCCACACTGATAATGAACACCGGATGTTGGATGATATACAGACTGGAGCCACAGATTACTTCCGAGTGGCGATCAGTACAGTTGTGACTGAGGGCTGTGAGGCTGGGCACGCCACTGGCCACACCGACGGTAGAGAGGTGTTGGCCACCAGCCACAAGGAGGCCGTTGAGTACATCTTCAACGAAGGAGGGCATGAGCAGCTGGCGAGAGACTAGGCAGCACTTAGAATATTCCCCGCTGAGAACTGCGAGGACCACCTCATCAAAACTTCAGGCAGATGCTAAGAGGTCATGGCTGAAGTGATTCTTCTGCGAGAAGTTTCAGAAGAATAGAGTCAGGGCATCTGATCCTGAGTGGATAAAGTTTCAGAAACACCTACCCAAACCATCTGGGGCAGCGGAGTCTATGGACGAAGCTTCTGAAGAAGTTGCTCAAGCTTCTGAAGAAGTTCCTCAAGCTTCTGAAGAAGTTCCTCAAGAAGCTCATGAAGTTCATCATCCCTGAAAAGCATCCCGCCACTACTACTGTCTTCCTGGCTAATGCTTTCACTTTAGCTTCCTGGTGCGATCCAGCTTGTAGCTGAAGTTTTCTGCTTTCTCCAGAGAAGGCTTGAAGTGTGACAGCACACCTGTCTCCTTGTTGCTGAAGATGAATTGGTACCGGTTAGCCACCCTCTGTACACCCGCATGAGCTCTATTGCCTGCAGGACCGGCATCGTTGTACCGCCAGCCGAGACAAATGATGTGATTGAAGTGTCGAGCATGAAATCCCAACAACAGCTGAGAATGTAACACAGAGGGCCTGTGTCAGTAGCAGTGTCCAGAACATCGAGTATCCATATGAGGCAAGGTGAGGTCATGTCTATTAAGGGGTCTTAAACGGCAAGCTGAAGAACCCTGACTTCTTCACCTCAGGGAGTTGGAGTTTGGAGGCAGACCCTTTTTCACCATCGACAGTAACATCACTGACCGTGATCCTACCAATCTTTAGATTATTTTAATCCAGTCGGAAGGAGCTTCTGCTGTTGAACTGGTTCTGAACAAGCTCATGTGCCTGTGATTCAGCCAACAGCTTGATGGCTCCTTCATCACTCATCCCAAGGGCACCTTTGACAATTAGCCTGTCCTCTAGTGTCATGTCTTTGTATGCAGCGGTGGCACTATTAAGGGCCGAGGCTCCTATGGATTGCACATTTCCGATGAGGTCTCTAACTGGTATGGTACCAAGGATTTCACGTGGTTTATCCTTCCCATCGAAGTCCATGAAGGAGATGAGGGCAACAGTGTCCTCTGAGCCGAGACGTGCCTCAACTCCCCAATCGCCTTGCTTTCCAGGTCTGTAAGTGTTAGCGACATTGTTCGGTATATATAGCAGCTTAAACCTAGTCATATTCAGTGGGAACCACGGAAACAGATGGGCATAGGAGGACCATGTGGTGGGCCAAGGAAATAGGTAGCAGTATTCAGGATACTGGCCCTTCCTGCAGGGGCATCTCTTGTGGGTTAACTACCAATGCTGGGCATTGGAAATCCTCAGTCCGTGTGATCGACTATGCGCTACTGACTCTGGCATAGCCCGCCATACCTCATAGGCATGTGTCATGGATCTGCCAGGCTTCCATTATATATACCCGTCTTAAAGCTAGACATGGGCACGATGATCTCAGCCATAGAACTCGTCGCTAGCCCTAGAACAGCAGCTTCCATTAGAGGGATGCGTTCACCCATAATCTTGGTGGCAACAGTATAGGAGGCGCCACCGATGGCGATCTTTGGGATCGGATGTGTTATACTTAGACAGTGGTCGACAACCGTACTCGCCACTGTAGCGAGGACAGCGGCTCCAGCAGCAGGAATAACCTCATTACCACCCATCATCTTTACCATGGCCACATTCGCCGCCACGTTACTGGCGACATGAATGGCCAGGGGCTTAGCCTGTGTCAGTAGCTGCTGGGTCTTGCTTTTGAGCAGCTTCTCCACCTTCTGGAGACTCGCCTGGCTCTCCAGGAGTTGCTTTACAATCTGTACCATTGACATCATTGCTTAAGCCCTGAGTATATAACACGTTTAAACATGTACATTCTACCTCGAGAGGACTAAGCTCCTCTAACCAGTCTGCATCTGTCAGCTACTTAGATTGGTACTCAGGAATATCCATAGCACTATACATAGCGGCTTAAACCATGGACCTATGCACTAAGTACTATGACGACTTCCACACCGAACTGAAGGGCTACAAGAAGAAGTTACCAGATGAGCTCGCCCAGCTCTCTAACGCTGAGCTAACAATCGAGCTGACAGCTGTAAAGCTCTACCTAGGATTTGGTAAGGGGCAGATCTGCTTCGTCAAATACTTCATTATGGGCGGCAGTGTCGTGGAGCAGCTCCTGCATACTAAGGGATTCTACAAGGATTGGAAGTATCTGTCGGGCATGTTCCAGCAGTTGCAGGCATCCACGGCATCCCCCAACTCTGAGTTGAATAAGGATCTGTGCTACTACAAGGTGGAAAAAGGCTGTACCACCGAACCATACAGTCCTTGGGTGTGTATGCTGACAGCATGTTTGGGGGCTGTCGGGCAGGCCAAGCTAGTTCAGGAAATCTCATTTGCCATGAGTCCCACACTGGAAGAGAGTCAGGACGATCTATTGCTCTACGAGCAGGATCTACTAGCAGCGGAGAAGACTGGTGATGAGCACAGCAATAGCCAGACCTAACACCACGTGTAGGGCTAACGTCGCAGTGCTAGCACTGCTGACAGTCTGGGTTTCCTCAGAGGGTTTGGGTAGATTTTGCAGCACTCCATGCATCGGAATGACAGTAGCACTGGATTGTGGACATGCTTGTGTCACGGGGGCTGGAATGACATGCACGGCCGAGTTGATATCAGTGTTAAACCCAAAGTGGACACCGGGGGGGAATTTCCTTCAACTATCATGATGTTATAACCCCTGACCACCAGGTCGTCAATATTCACGATCAGATTGCTCGGAATAAGCCACAGGTGTGGAGATATGGCAACGTCCAGCTGGCGGTGGGCCTTCTGTAAGGCTTGCTGAACCTTGGTAATGAGGCTGCTATGGCCTGCAATGATGATCATATCCTCGACGAGACTGCTGAACATAGCCTATATTCTGCACCCTCGCTCCGGGCTCTGAGTCCGACGGCTGATTTTCCGTGGTGTCTGATAGGGGAAGCCTGAGTAGTCTCGTCTCGGGTCACCATATATAATGTCCAGGCCCTTGTTGTCACCACCATGCCACCGATAGTCTGAGTGGGCGTTGAACTATCGCTGGAGTCTACTGGCTGCTGAGAGGCTGTAGCTAGCGGTTCCCGTGAGCTGTGTAGGACCTAACATACCGGAACTAACACCTATTTCGATCACTGTCGACGGGTGGTTCCGCATCAGCTTCTCCATCAATTCATGACAACTGACCAACCTTGCAATCACCATCAAGGATGCGAAGAAAGCTCATACCTGGATGGCAGGCCCGAATCTCTCGTTCTTGAACCAAGAGCTGAACTTTGCCGTGTGGTGTGCCACAGCAGGATGCAGCATCGGCGTGGGTTTGCTGCACTCCTATTCTGGTACCCCCAAAGCTGTGCTCATTGCCAGCTGTCTCAGATTCCATGTGTACTACGCAGTGAGACGAATCCTCCATGAGCTGGACGCCTCTCTGGAATTCTGTTCATACCATCATGGGGGCTTGCGCCAAGCTCATGGAGGATTCGTCTCACTGTGTAGTACACATGGAATCTGAGACCGCTGGCAATGACCACAGCTTTGGGGGTACCAGAATAGGAGTGCAGCAAACCCACGCCGACGCTGCATCCTGCTGTGGCACACCACACGGCAAAGTTCAGCTTTTTAACAACTCCATGTGCACCCGCCCGCTGGAGCCTTTAAGGTATTTCTGGCACACTGGGTTTTTCTGTGTGGTACAGGGTTTGGAGCGTCAATATATGGTGGTATTCTTCAACACTGACCTGCCCATCCTCGAGAACTTTGCTGACAGACTCGTCGATAGCCCGTAGGCTGCTCTTTGCCAGTGTTACATACTTAGCATGCTTCTCCAGCTTCCTGGTGAGCTGATGCTGTCCAACCACCAAGCCGATGGCCAGGACAGTAGCGGAAAGGGTCACACCACCTGACGGCATAGCGATGATAGTACCCACCCCTGTAGTGAGGGTGGCAACGGCGGCCACACAAGCACTGACTCCAATCACACCCACAGCTGTGTTTGTGCATGCTAGACTGTTGTAGGCTGTTTTATATCGCATGCATGTTCTGCGTTACTTTTCTGTCTCATGGACGGGATTCTGTCTGCTGGCGTAAATCTGATGGGGTCACCAGCCATGGACTGTACCACCCTCCTCAGCTGCCAGGGCGGGATATAGTTCAAGATGCCTCCGCCACTCCGATTTAGCCATGGTATACCTAGGTCTTAAACTCATGCCATCACCTGTAGGATCTGCTGATGAGTCATTGTGGGATTCATCTTGGAGAGCTTGGTGAACCGAACAACCTCCCTCAAACACCCCCCATCCAGAATAATGTCAGGAGCCAGTTGATTTTGCAGCCATGACATCTGGAACTTCACCTTGCCACTCTGATAGTACGCCCGCCGTTGCTGGAATTTCTTGGATTTATACTTCTGCACCCTCTCCTCTTCCCACTGCAAAACTTCTAGAGACTCATCACACTCGTCATCCAAGTAATCATACAAGTTTGGCCCTATAACGCCCTCCTCATGCCAGATGAGGCTCTCATATTCTTGAACAGAGTTGTAGTCCCTTCGTGTCCTTGCCTCTCTGGCATTCTGTTCATACCAGCTCACGTGCTGCAGTCGCTCACCTTCTTGTTGACAACACATTTCCTGTACAGCTATATCTACCATCCCAGAGGCGTGTGGCTGCTCCTCTAGCTCCTTTTTCAACATCTCGCCGAATGTCTGATAGGTCTGATATGATATCATGATGATAGGTCGATGAACAGCAGCAGCATAAACACTAATTGGGCATCCGACAGGCCATCCATGCTGACATATAGACTAATGGTGAAGCTGTCAAACTGGTGATTTACGTGGGTGAACATGTTGGGGCTGATCGCTTTCCACAGTTTGCTGGTGGCTTCTGGCAGATATTCTATCACGTCTAACCCTACTTCAGTCAGTGAGCTGTGGGAGGTACTTCCCAGTGGCGGATATAACACATCGGTGTGTACATATGTGGTGGAATGCTGAGATACCTTGAAGAGAACCCATTCTATGTGATACTGAACCGCATGTCTACCAACTAGAGATGGTCTAATGACATCCTCCCCATTTTGGAGTATCAATCGGACAATCGGCATGGCTATACACTCCGTTTAAACACCTATATAGGTATAAACAATGGAGCCCATATATGATCACTTGACCAGTCTAGCTGATCTCGTGGACGTGTACGACTGTCACGATCTTTGCCCTGCAGGGTGGGCCTGCACCCCCCCCTCCCAACCCCCCACACACCACAATTATCGAGACATTAGGATTAGTTCCGTCCCAGTCTAACCAAAACTACAGGGAGAAATTACAGAGTGGGTAATCGAACTAACCTAGTTTTATTAACCCAGAGTGTCACCTGGTATCAACAACCCAAACAACTACTAATTAGATTTAAATAACAAATGAATTAAATATGGATTTACAAAATGAATTCATGATGAAATGGGTGTTGAAAAGTTAGTACCGTTATGCGATATTATTATCACGGCAGTTTTGACTTATCTTATGTGGAAGGTAGCCTTATGGAATCGTCTCCAGCTTGAAGACACTCTCTGTAGACGAATGGTCACATGATCTTCGGACGTTGTCAAGCAAGACGAACATGAACGGATACTCTAGTCATGGGTGAGGTCTTGTAATCGATGTAGCAATTAATCCAACCGGAAATGACAAGCTAACCTCCGCCAGTGAATGACCGTCTTCAGACGTATGAACCAATGTTCATGCCAACAGCCACTATGTCAACGACCAGCATGGCAATGACCAGCCTGAAACTAAGGCTTGACTAAGGCAAACTCTGATCCATGTTTGAAGGAACTACGGTACAATGTAACAAACTTCAGGCAACAGGAACGAGTATGGAATGTAATAAACTGACCAATTTTTGGCAGATTCCTTCAAGTATTTATGTATTAAGATGAGTCAATGATTTACATAACAAAGCTCGTTTAATCCGAGGAACGGACAAATAATTAAAAACTGAAAACTACAGGAATATTGTACTGCATAGGTTCTAAACACTAGGTTATAACTCTGGGTGTGAATTTAAATGTTATGATGATACAAAAATGTTGCTGCCATTGGCAGCAACAGCTTAACACAACCACAAAAATGTTAGAATGGCCCACCATCAAAAGGATGAAATATCCAATTTTACAGAGCGAAGAAGGGTCGTCATTTACATGCAGCGTTACGCGGTTATCTGCTATTCCTAGATTATCATACCAATAGCATGAGTGAAACTTACAACTCTTGTCAATCATCATAACAGAATAAACCACATAGTGCTTCGAAAAGCAACATCTGATTAATATTTACAAAATACAGGGTGGTACAAATTTGAATTGTGACACATCCCCCTGTTAAAAGAATTTTATAAAATTCTATAGCAACAATTCAAAATACAATATTCATATCTCATATTACCTTTTATAACTTCAATCTTAAAACTTAATGTTTGGAGAAACATAGGCCAGCGCATAATCCTGGGATTCTCAATCTTACTCTTGTTTAAAAATCCCAGAGGCTTATGATCTGTCTGTAAAATAAATCGCTTTCCATACAAGTACATAGCAAATTTATTCACAAACCATATTATAGCAAGACATTCCTTCTCGATTGTGGAATAACCAGTTTCTCTTGGTAACAATTTCCTGCTTGCATATGCTACAGGATATAATTCATCTTCATATTTCTGAAGCAAAACTGAACCTAAGGCTACATCTGAAGCGTCTACCCTTAGGATAAAATCACGTTCAAAGTCTGGTATACGTAAAATGGGAGCATTACATAATCTGTCTTTCAGTGTTTCAAAAGCTCGATCATGAACAGTTTCCCATACTAACTTTGTCGGTTTCCCCTTTTTAGTTAAATCAGTGAGTAGAGCAGTGATCGTAGAGTAATGCGGTACATATCTATGGTAATACCCAGCTAATCCCAAAAATGATCTCAGTTGGGTTTTAGTTACTGGACGAGCAGCTTCTTTAATATGACAAATTTTGTTCTCTAGCGTAGCTAGATCACTAGAACCAACATGATGCCCAACATATTCAGGCTCAGGAAATCCAAAATAACATTTGGAAGGTTTTATAGTTAGCTTTGCTTGATAAATCCGATCAAACAACTTATGCAGCATACTAACATGGTCATGCCAAGATATAGTATATCCAAGTACATCATCTACAAAACTGTCAACATGGGTCAAATCTCACAGAAGTCTTTGCATCATCCTATTGTATGTGCTTTCCAGCATTTACTAACCCAAATGCCATTTTTTTAAACGCATAAGGCCGAATGGAATATAAAATGCGTTATAATCCTTTGCTTTCTCACTCAACCCAATCAGCCAATATCCTTGACAAAACTCGAGCTTACTGAAATAATTACATTGTCCAGTTTTGGCATAAATTTCTTCAGCATTCGCCATGGGCTCTGCGTAAAATTTTGTAACTCTGTTAAGTTTCCTAAAATCGATAACTGGGCGCAGACCACCATCTTTCTTCTTTACAAGTAATAGAGGAAAACGGTAGGGTGATGTGGTAGGCTCAATGATGTCCATATCAATCATTTTTTTAACTTCAGCTTTTAGTTTGTGATATGATACAGGTGGGACAGGATATGGCTTTAAGCATATTGGATCAGAATCAGTAAGTTCAATATCATATTCTAGAAATTAGAAAACATGTCACTGTATTCTTGACTGAGGGCACGCAGTTCAGTTTGCTGTTCTAATGATACATCATGACTTGTTTCGATTTCAACGTTTGGATACTTTCGTAATAAATCATCATTATCAAAATCAGTTAGTTGTGCTTCAGGATCGATTGCCGCAATAATACATGCTACAGAATCATCTTTACGTTGAATATATTCCTTCAACATGTTAATGTGAAAAAGTTTGGTTTTGGATCCTATTTTAATACGATAATCATTGATGTCTGCATGTTCTATTACATCGTTTGGTCCACTCCATTGCATCAACAATTTGCTACTTTTAGTGGGTAATAACACCAACACCTTTGATCCACATGACAGACTTCTGATCTTTGTTTTACTGTCATAATACTTTTTATAGCGACTTTGTGACTTCAGTAAATCTTCGTGGGCCAATTTACCAGTTTGCTTCAAGCGGTTTCTGAGATCGAGAACATATTCATATGTGATCTTAATATCACCGTCTATATCTTCTTTAGACCATAATTCACGCAGAACTGTCATTGGTCCTCTGATTGTTCGGCCATATACCATTTCAAAAGGAGAAAACCTAAGCTTTCCTGAGGCACTTCTCTACCAAAGGCTCGATATATTGGTCCCACTCATTAGGACATTCACTACACATTTTCTGAAACATCATTTTAAGCACTCCATTAAATCCTTCAACTAAGCCAGTGCACATAGCATCATATGGTGTTGAGTGCAACTGATCTATCGACAATAACCGGCAAACTTCGCCCATCATCTTTGAGGTGAAATTTAATGCATTGTCAGAAAGAATTTCTTTAGGTATTTCAATACGAGAGAACATTTTTTTTATTAAAGCTTCAGCAACCCTTTCTGTCTCAATTGATGGTAATGCAACAGCTTCGGGAAACTGTCTGGTATAGTCTACGAGAGTTAATATATATTTGTTGCCACTCTTAGTTCTAGGTTCCACAGGGCCAATATATCAATAGCTACCGTGCTAAATGCATATTAATTATTGGCATACGCTCTACTGGAACTTTAGGCACATGCCCTGTTGGAACATTTTTTTGGCACAAATCACATGGTTGGCAATGTCTTATGACGTCACCTTTCAGTCCTGGCCAAGAGAAATTGGACAAAATACGTTCTGAGGTTTTAGTAATTCCAAGGTGTCCTGACATTAATGTTTCATGACCGTGTTTAATCACATTAGTTCTCAGATTCTGAGGTATTAGCAATTGCTTGAACTCTTGACCACTGCAATTCCTGCGGAAATATCTATAAGTAATTCCATTGTAATTGGTCAACCGTTCTTCACCATTTGGGGTTTGCCTATGAAAATTTTTTGCAGCCATTATTCTGAAACGTGTTAATGTATGATCCGAAGCCTGCCCACTATGTAACTAATCTGCATTAGTAGACTTAATGACCTCGGGAACAATTAGTGGTTTCACTGCATTATGACTTGATAGGGTCTGGCTTCGAGTTTGTATAACAGATACGCTAATATCACTCTGTGGATTGTTATATTGCAACCTCTGGCCATTAATGTGTGATCAGGAACACCGCAAACTGGATAAAGGCTAGCTCCTGGTATGTTTTCAATAATTAAATCACAAATAGGATTATCAAGGCAAAGAGCCTTGACCTTCTCTGAATAAAATGGAGTAGCAATGGAAACATTGGCAATAGGAGCACTAGGTACAGTGCAGTCAATCATTACATACTTCTGCTCCTGGCCTGTTAGAGATTGAGTATCCACCAAAGACCTTCTAATTACCACACTATTACAACCCGTGTCATGCATGACCTTAACATTGCCTACAAGACCCTCTGAAGTAGGTAATGCTGTTAAGGGTCGTGGGAATATCTTGGCATGCACTACCAAACATGGACAAACTGCAACCACATTCTAAGTTTACATAATCACCATTAATAGAACACTTATGTGTTGGGTTAGAAACAAAACATGAAGTGGCTACTTTATTTTCATCAGAATTTTCCTCCTCTTGACATACAGATGCTGATGCTATACGACCTTTTGACCTTTGAAATTTATGTGGGCAATTGGGTGAGACATGGCCAGGTTGATTGTAAATTGAGAAGCAGAATCATTCCTTTGCATTTCTTTTCTGTTATCATTATTATTATAGGTCACTTTCTTCTCAAGTGTACAGAACCTATTCCATCCTCAGGCAGCCATGAAAGTTTTGGCAAGTTTCCAAGTTTCTGGCATGGTTTTAGGCGCTCTTTCTATCAAGAACACAAGTAATTCTCTTAAGCGATGTTTTGAAAATTGTTCTTTCAAAATTAATTGTTTCAAACTGTCATAATCTGTTTTAATATTAGCCGTCTCGATTCACCTATCAAAATAATTTTCCAAGCGAAAGGCAAATTGAGTAGGGGTTTCATTTACTTCTGGCTTAGCTGAAAAGAATTTCATCCTAAAACCATCTTCAGTTAATTTGAATTCTTTAGGCAGTGCTTGTTTTAATGCATTGTAATCATTAGCTTCCTCTGGTGACAGTCTAGTATAAACCTCTAAACTTTTACCACGCAACAAAGTACTTAGATAGATAGCTCTTTCATCACCCTCACACTTATGTATGGATGCGTATCGCTCAAAGCGCTGTATAAAACAGTCTAGATTATCTTTGGCCTCATCAAAGATTGGTAGTCTAGATATACGCAACTTACGGATGCCGCCTCTACACCCTTACTTTTAATCTGACCCTTCTGCTTTTCAACTATCTCCAATTCCATCTTTTTAATGTCTCGTTCATTTGCTCGCCTCTCACGGTAAATTTTTAAACTCTCTTTACGCAAATGCTGCTCTTCCTCTAGTGCATACGTAAGCTTTGTTTCAGCAAACTCTCACAATTCGGATCCTACTAAATCCAGTTCCTTGCCAAGTTCGATAAAGTGCTTATGGTTAGCCATTACAAAGATACCTGTACATGCTAAAACAAATCTCTAAAAATGCAACAGTTTATCTAAGCACAATCAAATGCAACCCATTTCTAACTACAACAGCTTTAATCAATTTACGCAAGAGCATCAAGTTTTATCAATGGCGAAAATGCAAAAAGGTTTTTATCAATGGCGCAAATGCAACAAGATTTATCAATAGCGCAAATGCAACAAGATTTATCAATAGCACAAACACAACAAGTTTTATCAATAGCGCAAACACAACAAGTTTTATCAATAGCGCAAATGCAACAAGTTTTATCAATAGCACAAATGCATAAGTTTTATCAATAGCGCAAACACAACAAGTTTTATCAATAGCGCAAACCCAACAAGTTTTATCAATGGCGCAAACACAACAAGTTTTATCAATAGCGCAAATGCAACAAGTTTTATCACTAGCACAAATGCATAAGTTTTATCAATAGCGCAAACACAACAAGTTTTATCAATAGCGCAAACTCAACAAGTTTTATCAATAGCGCAAACTCAACAAGTGTTATCAATGGCGCAAACGCAACAAGTTTTATCAATAGCACAAACACAACAAGTTTTATCAATAGCGCAAACACAACAAGTTTTATCAATGGCGCAAACGCAACAAGTTTTATCAATGGCGCAAACACAACAAGTTTTATCAATAGTGCAAACACAACAAGTGTTATCAATAGTGCAAACACAACAAGTTTTATCAATAGCGCAAACACAACAAGTTTTATCAATAGCGCAAACTCAACAAGTTTTATCAATGGCGCAAACACAACAAGTTTTATCAATAGCGCAAATGCAACAAGTTTTATCACTAGCACAAATGCATAAGTTTTATCAATAGCGCAAACACAACAAGTTTTATCAATAGCGCAAACTCAACAAGTTTTATCAATAGCGCAAACTCAACAAGTGTTATCAATGGCGCAAACGCAACAAGTTTTATCAATAGCACAAACACAACAAGTTTTATCAATAGCGCAAACACAACAAGTTTTATCAATGGCGCAAACGCAACAAGTTTTATCAATGGCGCAAACACAACAAGTTTTATCAATAGTGCAAACACAACAAGTGTTATCAATAGTGCAAACACAACAAGTTTTATCAATAGCGCAAACACAACAAGTGTTATCAATGGCGCAAACGCAACAAGTTTTATCAATAGCACAAACACAACAAGTTTTATCAATAGCGCAAACACAACAAGTTTTATCAATGGCGCAAACACAACAAGTGTTATCAATAGTGCAAACACAACAAGTTTTATCAATAGCGCAAACACAACAAGTTTTATCAATAGCGCAAACACAACAAGTTTTATCAATGGCGCAAACACAACAAGTTTTATCAATAGCACAAACACAACAAGTTTTATCAATAGCGCAAACACAGCAAGTTTTATCAATGGCGCAAACACAACAAGTTTTATCAATGGCGCAAACACAACAAGTTTTATCAATGGCGCAAACACAACAAGTTTTATCAATAGCGCAAACGCAACATATATTTTATATTCCAAACTCTATTTGCCAGAATACTAATGAAATAAAAAATTATTATATACTGAACGTGCGTTAAATAATAACAACATAGGCCTGCAGCCATTCGAGTGTAAATTATTTACAACTCGTGCACGTAGCCCATGACCGTACACATGTGGCCTGTTACAAACAACACTGGTGAAATCTAATACAGAAAATGCATAGGAAGGCGATGGACAGTCCACCCACACAATTCATGCTGTACTGAAATGAACCACCTCGGATAAATACCATTATCCTACTACACCCTGATGCCAGCATACAAACAAAATGATATGCGTGTTTTAAACACGCAAGCCACTAGAGCAAATACTACACATGCCGAACCAGGGCGCACTTTACAGACATGTGAAATTAACGTGCTAGTAGGTCTAAATATTTATGCCAATGCAGTTAAGGTCATGCTCACCTTTGAAATAATCACTGAAATAAATAATTTGTCAATCAAACAATTTAACATAATATTATTAATTAATTTAATTAATGGTCAGAGATCAACCCTGTGTCAAGTCTCAGTCACAATGTCATTCCCAGCTTTAAATAAAATATGCCAACATTGACCTAATTCGATTCCATCATCTTGTTAACCCTTAAATGCCTTAAACAGATATCAAATAATTTGGTGTACTGCGGATTCAAATATGGTCCCGGATGAGCCCCCCCCCCCCCACCCCCCCCCCACCCATAATGTCACGATCTTTGCCCTGCAGGGTCGGCCTGACCCCACACCACAATTATCTAGACATTAGGATTAGTTCCGTTCCAGTCTAACCAAAACTACATGGAGAATTTAGTGGGTAATCGAACTAACCTAGTTTTTTTTAACCCAGTGTCACGTGGTATCAACAAGAGCAACACAAACAACTACTAATTCAATTTAAATAACAAATGTATTAAATATGAATTTACAAAATGAATTCATGATGAAATGGGTGTTGAAAAATTAGTACTGGTATGCGATATTATGTCCTATAATTTTGTATTATCAATGTCCAATATTGTCGCTGGATGATCTCTAGCCACAGCAGTTTTGACTTATCTTATGTAGAAGGTAGCCTTATGGAATCGTCTCCAGCTTGAAGACACTCTCTGTAGATGAATGGTCACATGATCTTCGGACGTTGTCAAGCAAGACGAACATGAACGGATACTTTAGTCATGGGCGAGGTCTTGTAATCGATGTAGCAATTAATCCAACCGGAAATGACAAGCTAACCTCCGCCAGTGAATGACCGTCTTCAGACGTATGAACCAATGTTCATGCCAACAACCACTATGTCAACGACCAGCATGGCAATGACCAGGCTGAAACTAAGGCTTGACTCAGGCAAACTCTGATCAATGTTTGAAGGAACTACGGTATAATGTACCGAAATTCGCGCAACAGGCACAAGTATGGAATGTAATAAACTGACCAATTTTTGACAGATTCCTTCAAGTGTCTATGTGATAAGAATGAGTCAGTGAATTACATAACAAAGCTCGTTTAATCCGAGGAACGGACAAATAATTAAAAACTGAAAACTACAGGAATATTGTACTGCATAGGTTCTAAACACTAGGTTATAACTCTGGGTGTGAATTTAAATGTTTATGATGATACAAAAATGTTGCGGCCATTGGCAGCAACAGCTTAACACAATCACAAAAATGTTGCCATGGTCCACTATCAAAAGGATGAAATATCCAATTTTACAGAGCGAAGAAGGGGCACCATTTACATGTAGCGTTAAGCGGTTATCCGCTATTCCTAGATTACCATACCAATAGCATGAGTGAAACTTAAACTATTATCAATCCGCATAACACGT
Organism: Chaetoderma sp. LZ-2023a; assembly: GCA_034401795.1. Lineage (NCBI taxonomy): Eukaryota > Metazoa > Mollusca > Caudofoveata > Chaetodermatida > Chaetodermatidae > Chaetoderma > Chaetoderma sp. LZ-2023a. The sequence goes on from CM067372.1 coordinate 17,661,135, forward strand.
CTGGGTCGAGAGAGGGATGGGGACAAAATAGTGTTCCGCTATAACTTCCCGAAGAAGAAGTTTGTCCTCCACCCCCTGATAGAACAGTCACTAGACGAGGTTGAGGATGTTAACATCTTGGACGCTGACTTCAGCCTTCATGTCTTAAAGCCGACTGTGAAGCATGCCCCGCCGATGTCACATGATGGTGTGGTGTTGACCCTGGGGAAACAGCTGCAGATAGTCTTAAAAAAGAACGCCGTGTGGTACCGCGCTGGACATGGTGGTAATTGGCAAGCATGGGTGCCACTATATAGACCTCCAGCGGTTACTGACCTTGAGGTCACACCACTCTCCACCATTGTGAAGAAGGATGGCACGGTTCGGAAGCTTTATAACAGGGGAGTGGGGTGGGGGACATCTTTCCTGACCTCCATAGGACAAGGCGCAACCCTAGTTGCAGTGGGTCATAGGATTGGGATCACTGGATGAAAGCTCCTGCTGCGTCGACCCTTTGATGGACCAGAGGAAGCCATCAATATTCAGGATGGCATCCTGCGGATAGAGGGTGTGTCGCATTCGTCGAAGTCGAAGGGCTCAGTGAAGCTGCTCGAGCGTGTGGGGCTCACAAGTCCGCAGACAACACCCATCGTGCTAGAGCTGCGGTTTCTAGCTGGTGGTAAAGTGAAGCAGCTAAGACATGCCCTAAAAGGCATGAAGATCGGCATCGAGGCTGGCACAGGGCTCGATCTGACACAGATATTTCTCGAGGGGTTCACCTTGTTCGGCTTAACCCTCCATATATAGGATGCTGGTTATACTACTGCTCATACCTGTGGTGGCTGCCTCACAGACAGCCATGATATTAGATGCCAAGTGGGCCCACTTCCTACACGAGCCTCAGTACAATCCCTTCTATGACCATTTACAGAAAAATATCTAAGACCAATTTCACCCACGTGAGGAAATTGAGTCTGCCTGCCACTTCTATGGTGTAGAAAGTTCTGGATGTGGTTGTCTGCAGCTGAGGTGGCACCAGATCCTCTGTGTCACATGTGAACATGTTAGAGTCCACCATGGTGCAGATGGTAGGCACTTTAGCGTGCTGCCAAGTGAGCGTTGCCAAGGCAGCTGGAATGGCCTGTGAGTAATCATGTCGATGTGACACTGGTCGTGACTACGTGTTTGCAGTCTCACTCTCGAGAGCATAGGATGCATTGCCACAGGCCGCTCAAGAGCTCTGCTTGCAGCAATAGCTGCAAGCAAAAGCATAAGCAGTTCCAAGGAATATCAGAATGTCATCTTCTCAGCGTTCCGTGTATACTATCCAACTAGAGATGGCAAAAAATATGGGGGGGGGGGGCGAGGGGGGGGGGGGTTTGATGGAACCGGGGGGGGGGGGGGAGAGATTCGAGTGGAATGCACCTGGGGTTTCGGCCTTGCTTCTTTAACCTCGGCTGCATCTAGATCATTGCAGATGGTCTAAATACTTCCATAATTCCGTTAATGCCATTTCTGTCAGTGGATAGCTTCTTAACTCCTGTACTGTAGGTGGATTTCGGTCGAGTAGCTCGTCTACTACTGTTGGGATCATTAGGTCAGGAGAAGCACGCCAGGACCCAAGCGATCTATTTGCATGGTCGCCCAGGTCATGTAATGATCTTGCCACGTTTCCCTGCCGGGCCGCACAGCCTACACCATGCATGTAACTCCATAGTTCGAGGGGGTAGCTGTAAATCCAGAGCCATAGTTCTACGAAGTGACTCATGTTGATCAGATTCGTCTCTGGATGATTAGACCTGTAATGTGTGATCGGTATACCATGTAGAATGTGTGTCTCTAAATGGACATTCGGACCATGTAATGTGTGGTTGATCACAGGTAATCGGTATACCACTGAGGATGTGTCTCTAAATGGGTGATCTGACGAGCTGCTGCAACATTATTACGCCTCTGTTCTGACAGCCCACCTCCCTCCTGTAGCCGCTGATCGGCGATCCTCTGTTTTGACAGCCTATGTTCTGGCAGCCTTAATGTATCTACTACTCATCAAATTATGCCGGAAAAATTAATGCACGAAAGCTACACCAATAAAATAACGTTATGACGTCTTATTATAGAACATTGCTACCTGTAGTCATGATAATTTGGATTTAATGGATTGCTCAAACCACTTCTCACAGTAACAAAGTCATTATAAATCCTAATGACTTTTATTGGAAATATTTTATTCTCGTCTCAGTGCAGGAATCGAGTGAATAATACCACTTGAAGCACGAAATGTTACATTTCCGGGATAATTTTACTTTGAACACTTGAATTTGAAGAAACACACATTTTGCTATCACGAAAACTTATTACAATATAATTTACATTCTAAGCAGTGTGTTTAATAGACACATATTTCAATAATTTAGAAATTATATTATCTGCCAATTGTAATAATAAGGATTATACGTGTCTTACTGCAGAGTTTACTTTGAATGTCACATTTCAAGGGCTTAATTGCAGCAGAGAAATATAATTTTATTGGACACAAATTGCTACTAAATATTTTGACATTACGTTCGATTAGAAACTCGACGTTATTTCAAGACTAGAAGGTTTGTCCAAATATTTATGAGCAGTAGCAAAATAGTGATTTCAGCATATATGTATTACTTCTCTACCACTATAAGATTTAAGAAACAAGAATAAAGAGAAACATTTGCATGTCAATAAAATAATTCCTGGATAAAATCTCAAAATCACATGTCCAGATGGCAGGAAATTTAAATGCCAGAGAGAAAATATAGCGAGAACCGCAACCTTTTCATTTCGTTTTTAATTTAAATAATAACGGGCGTCATCCAGTTTGTCCTGACACCAATGTAGTGCTTTTGCACAACGTATTAAAATATCACAATACTATGTAATGGAGACATACCTTTGGCCTCGGATGCAGCTTTGGAAGTACGTCCACTCAGTAGGTCATTCAGATATTGTCTGCTTTGTGGACTCGAGAGGTGCATGATGATGTCATTAGGCAATCATCAGGAATGTTCGTTGGTGTGCCGATGATGCAGTATGGCCCACACCACAATAGCATACTATCTGCATTTTTGGTCATTTGAACCGAATGTGAAATAAAGATGACAAATTTCTTTTTTGCAGGCGCTTTCCATGATAACTTGCTTCCTATGAAATACTTACATTTAAAATACGGACTGGGCTGAAACTAATTCGAACCCTATACATACACGATTACCTCGAAATTAATCTGGCAAATGACTCAAAAATTACTTTTTAGATTTCCAGTCGAGAGTGAGATAATTCAGATATAGCCTATATTTACATTTAAACATTAACTATGATACGAAATGTTGACCTTTTATTAAACGTACGCAAATGTATCTCAACATCGCAAATTTTGATATTAATGTCCGAAATACATTCATATTCGCATCACTGTAACTTATTACTAGCTATAATGTATACAAGACCAAAAGATACTTTTTACATAGCCAATTCTCTTCCATCATAAATCTGTTTACAATATTTACATGTGACAGAGTGATTTTAGCCCATTTTTTGCCTTTATTGGCCCGGTGTGGGGGGGGGGGGGGTGTGTGGTGGTGAGGGAGAGACTAAATTTTGTTATGTTTTGTTTGTTTAGGAAAACTAAGTCAGGTGGTATTTTTGGCGCCTAAATGGAAATGGACATGCAAGCAAGATTCGGGGAGGCTTTGGCATAAGAATTTGCTTTTGGAAAATATCATTATGAGATATAAATTTTATTGGAAATATTTTGGAATATTGTTAAATATCTAGGTATTATATAGATCAAAGTTGGTGATGCAGGTAGGTAGTTATAATATGATGGGAGTTGCACTATTTTGACTTGTGGAACAGGTTGGGTACGGGTCGATTTCGAAGGTAGGTGCAGTGACCCGAAGAATTCTGTAAATTCGGCCGTTCCATTCCTTGATTCCATTTTAACATGACACTGCCCTCAGAAGAGTCATTGACGTAGAGGAAATGTGAAGATAATGAGGGGAGTTAGATTTGAAGTGGCCTTTAATGTGGGGATTGATGTAAGGAATGGCGTAAACTAAATGGGCTCTGAGAATGGAGTGCATAGGTATTCCGATAGCAAGTTCAAAGCAATTAGGTGGAGAGTGTCATAAATTTTCTCCATTTGCTCCTATAAGCTCATATGTTCCGCTTTGGTATCAATTTTCGGATCCAAGTTTATTGTTTTGAGCGTTATATAAAGGTTAATAAAGTGTTGCTATGGTAACCTTCGCCTGACAGGCCGACATAGTATTTTCGGAATAGTCATTCGGTAATAAAATCTAACTATTATATTGATACTCCCTGTGTTCGTTTTTGTGCTGTTGTTGTTGTAAGGTGTTGCAGCCGATGGCGACAACATTTTACCCCAACATCACTGCTAAACTGAATTTCAAGGGCGCGGTTTTAGGAAGTTAGTGTGAGTGTGCGCATGCGTGCATGTGTGCGTGCGTGCACACGCACGCGCAGGGTGGTTGTATTGCGAGGTTATGGTGGTGAAAGGATAGGTTGAATGCATTCACGGGGATGAGAGTGTAGGTTAACATGATAGTCTGTGCGTTTAATTGACTGGCCATGGTGTAGTAAGTATTCTAATCAAGGGAGGCATATATATATATATATCCAAACATTTTGGAATTTCCAAACACCACCCTTCCCCCAAGAGAATCAACTGCCTCCCTTGATTAGAATTTAATTGACTGGCCATTAAACGCAATTATTTTCAAAATGACCAATCGTCCCTGAACCTTAAAGTATCTATATATTGGCGTTTGGATATCTGGGTTTCAAAAAAATTAGTAGCAAAAACGCATACCCTCATCATGATTCTAACACAAATGGCTTACCCGTCAGTCTTGGATCAACCTATTCCATATACTTCAAGAAATTCACCTAAACAAATAAACTTTCATTAAGTCTAGTTTCTCAATTATCTGTCTTTCCTAAAACACTGCCTTTAACATATATTTCCAATACCCCAAACCAACCAACACTCCTCAGTGCAGGTCAACCTGTTGTACTCAGAAATCGAGGAAAAAGACAACACGGGGAACCAATTCTCTTATCCATACGGTGTCTTAACCTAAACTTGGTTTGGGGTATTGGAAATTTATGTTAAAGCGCAGTGTTAGAATCATGATGAGGGTATGTGTTTTTGTTACTAATTTTTTTTTAAACCCAGATATCCAAACGCCAATATATAGATACTTTAAGGTTCAGGGACGATTGGTCATTTTGAAATAATTGGACTGGAAGTTGTTGCTGCCTATGGCGATAAGGAATTCGAGTTGGATTGGTGTCAAAATATTCACCCATTTTTCTGTATTGTGGTTTTGCGATTTTTGACACTGGATTTCTGGTTTCTAACAATATGTTGTTGGTGCATGCTTCTAATACATTTGCAATGCTATGATGTTATGTCAATATGACATGGTCTTCGCATTTGTAAGACCTTGTCATGGCTCTAGTACCTGGTATATGTCATTTTTTTGATGATATATGCCACAGATGCTGGGGACATTTCCTGGCCAGTTTATCCTCTTTACAAATAGAAGGCATCCTGTTCGCATGCGCTGATCCAGTCATTACCTGGCCTATGTCATTTTTCATGTCATATGTCACAGATTTTGGGAGCATTACCTGTCTAAATTATTCAGTTATCTTGAAAAAAATTAATTTCTAATCATTATTTGGCCTATGTCATTTTATGTGACATATGCCAAAAGCAGATTTATTTCGGATCCGTTGTATGATTTGCCCATACCTCGAGTTACATCCTTAATCATTAAGCAGCTTTAACTACTCTCAGGCTTCACCTGTAGTAAGTCATTCCCATTCACTTCCCATTCAGATTTGTATATGTGGATGCATTGTTGTACATATTTCAGGCATCCATATGTACACTTATTACATACGTATTTAACTGTTTGCGGTACCGCTGGTGCTGTTTTGAGAGGTATTATAGTATCACTGGTATGCAGGTGGATGGGTGGACATGGGGAACATCTGGAAGCGCCCTGTGTAACGATATTTGCTGCACACGTGGCTTTTGGATGGATGTTCTATGTGTAGTCGGTCAGCTGTATACTAGAGTGTTACTATTCAGTTTACCACCTGGATAGTATATTATGTGGTATTAATGGATGTTTATATTTTTCTTCCTTCCCCTTTTATTTTCTTTTGCATGATATTGTATCAGGTGATTGAATTGGCATTTAATTGTTGTGGGATGGCTTTTGCCTTGGATTGAGTCAGCATATTTGATTGATTTGGATTAGAGGAACTACTTGATATGACGTAATTTTGACTTTCGAGTTTATCTTGGGTGTGGTGTTGAGTGGAAAACTGTATGGATGAAGTGGGATTCCGTCTTAGCAATGGATATCTAGAGACCGTCGGATAGCTCTGTGTGAGCAATACTCAACTGAACCTGCAGTGCTGAACCTTTCTGTTTGATCATTCATCAACAGTTTAACATTCATCTTTCTGGAATTGTGTGGACACAGGTTGAAATTAAATTAGTAAAGATTATTTGTTCTTTAGGAACACAGTTATAAAAAATGTCTCTTATTTGAAGAGAAGGGTGGGGTAGTTTTCACTATATTGTTAAAATTAAATTATGTCTCATCATTGAAGAGCCGGATGTGGGGTTAGTTATCATTTAGATGTAAGCTATAAAGAAAATTTTAGTTTATTATTAATGTAAATTGTAAATTTATAGAGGAACATGCAATACGGAACCAACTATGTTGTTGTTTTACTTTCTGCTCTGCTGGGTTAATCACCATTAATTTGACACATGTCCACATCCTTAACCATAAAAGAACCCGTGAATAGGTAATCTACATTTAGGTTTTAAAATTTGATTCAAACGGATAACACCTGGTTCATAAAATTCCATTTTTTCAAAACCTTATTTTGATCCCTATTCTAATTATCCTTTTGGCATTCATATACATTCTTCATCGGATTACTATCTCACGATTACTATGCACAATTAATACAATATTGTTGACGGACATTTAATCAGGAATAGAATATTTACATTTTACCTATACTATCCGAAATCAACAAGGCGTGTCCAGTTTAAACCCTCAAAATAAAAATAGGCAAGGGCGGCAGTATATCGTTTTAAGTGGTAAATTTCTTATATATTCTAATTAGCACTACCCATTGCAATTTAAAGTTATGGCAGTTAATTAGTTATAAAATGACCGTCGATTTTTATGACGGGAATGCCGGTGGTCTGGTTTCCTGAAGTTTTGCAGCTGGTCTCTTGCCTTCTTCAACTGTTCATTTTCATTTCGGAAGATTTCCGTTGTTCGCGTTCCTAGTGTTGATATCGCGCAATGTTTCCATGTCACTTTCGTGACTATTAACTGCTCAACGTAAGCTTTTGTTTTCATTTTGTAGAGTAATCACTTCATCATAAGCCGCTACCCTGGTGTATTCATCATACGTATCCTCGAGGAAATTCATTGATGCTTCTGCTTCTAACGTCTCGACAGTGTCACTTGAACTACGATACCTTGACTGCATTGCTTTTCATCTTTAAGTTGTGCTTTGATTGCAAACAGTTCATCTTTGATAACACGTTCAACATCTAAACACGTTACAATGGCTGATGACTCAAGTGATGAAAAAGGCATTTCTGAATCAGATTCATTTTGTGGTTCGTCTGCTACAGAATTATGTCTAGCACCGCATTCTGGCAGTAAATGTGGCTCAAATTGTGACGACTGCCATTTTAAATTGGAATATCTGTCATTATTGATTGCTCAGAAGTATTTGTTGCATACATTGTAGGTGTCTCGCAATTCAGGTTGCTGTATCTACAATTATGACGTGGTTTTAATTCTGATTGGCCAGATTGGTTCGTAGTATTCGATCGTGGGTTGTAATTTCTGCTATTATGTTGTTTATATTGTTTATGACTGTTGAATACAATGGTGCGACGATGATGGCGGAGAAAAATGGCCAAAGTAACCATATGTCCATCAGTGACCACGTCTCGCTGGGCAGGTTCGTTGCTGACCAGAAGACCAATGCATTCCACATTGATAACACGGTGGTCATCTTTGCCATTGATACATTAAAGTAACCTAAAATTAATCAAATCAATTATTGATTCAATACTCAACTCATCATTGATTAACGAACACAATAATAAAATCGAAATAAGAAATGAAATGTGATACCTTTTTAGGATTCACCTGTTTCCTTGGTCGTCCTCGGTGGTGGTTACATTTTCTATGGGGATTAAATCACTCGCTTGGCTATCTCTAGCCAAGCGAGTGATTTAAAAAAAATTACAGTTTCTATGACCGGAGTTACGCTGATAAATAACAGATGGGCATTCCCCCCCTGGTGAACCAAAATCGATAATCTGGCCTTTAAGATAAACAACGCAACACGTTAATACTGATTGAACTTGCGCACATATTTTATTAACAATTATAATCCTAACCTATATTCCTAAATGACGAATACCCGATGACTGATAACTGTATTGCCAAACACAGCCGCCTTGCCTACTAAGAATTATTATTAAACTATGTCTGACTTTTGATAATAACCTACCACAATTTTCTAACCAGTACCTAGTTGAGTAATCAACCAATCGACCAGCGAACCATGAACGACCTCCCTCCATTCATTCTGTGTCATCTGAATATAGTATAGTTACGTCATCGCGTTTGTCAAGTCATGTAGGATCAAGCTTGTACTGGCATGCGAACACTCAAACTAATACAAATCTTAAAAAAGCAGTTCACTAATTAATACAGGAGCGTACATGTAGATTCACGGTACTGTACATTTTGATAAATGTTATAATAAAGTTATATGAATGATTAATTTACAGGTATGTCATTAGTGTTTGAGTTCATTCACAAAGTCCAGCTAGGGTGTTGATTAGTTGGTGTCTCAGTAGTGTTCATTATGTATGCTGTCTGAGTTACGTCTTGTTCAAACTACATGTGGATTCAAGTGTTGATTGCTATTCGATGAGCGTGTGTCGGTATGCGTGTGTAGTCCTATCCTGTCCATGCATGTGTGTTATGGCTATTGTTCTTGGCTGGAGTGTGGTCCTTGTTCTGCATGGGGCGTGTGTCTGTCAGCGCATATGTTGGTTCGTCCGCCTGTGTATGAGGCCTGGATGCCTGGCACAATATTGTTCCTAAATTCAGTCTACAGACAAATTCGATCATTTTTCTTTCTGTGAGCAAAGGTAACTTGTTCTGTTGCTGTACACATGCTAGTGGATTAGGCTATCATCGAACTCAATTTCTGTTTGGTCTTTCAGATTGTAAATGGTTTTATAGATGGAGTACTGAATACGGCAAAGTAAGTCTGTCTATCATTATGTTCTTGGCAGTGTAAGATACATCGTTAACTAGTAGGTTTATTGATTCGTACCAGGCTCCACTTGTGTTGCCTGTTAAACAGCTCGTAGAATAGGATTCTATCTGAACCATTGGCGCTCATAATCATCCACTCTCTGCACTGTGCATGAGTTCTCATTTGGACTTGTTGAAACACGAGTATTGTCATACAGCGCATTATTAATGAAGGGAGCTTTTCATCCTATGGGGATCCATTGCACTTCCATCTCCAATGTACTACTTTCATTGCAACAACCACACCTGCTATTTGTTATTTCTAGAGTCTCATGGGCTACTTCTTGTTTCTGCTGTTCAACTTGAGTAACTCTCCTCACTTGATGTTAATAATGCATGGCAGAAATTGGGTATTCACTATTGCTTCACAGTCCATGTTTGTGCTTTCAGGAGATGCAGTTCCTGTACTCTTGTATCTTAGATGGTCTACTTTGTTCTAATTAGTCTTAGGGATTATAATCTTAGCAGTCTCAGGTGGGCTAACAAAAATTTTATTTGGTAGAGAAGTCTGAAGAGGATAGTGGTCTGAAGTGTTGCTATGCAGTTCTGCAAGACGACTGACATGTACAACCCGTTCTACTGCACTCCTTTATATTAGGAAATTGGCAATGCTATAGGTAGCTTTTCCATTTGGACGCTCAAATGTATCAGCGATGACAATATAATGAGACTGATGGTATTTCATGATGATTTCGTGTAATTGGTCTAGGGTCTCTATGAAATTGGTGTCATATGTGAATACCCCCTGGGTGGCATTTGTAGCACTGATCGCATCAGGATGGCCAGAATGGCCCATACCAACACTTTCCCTCTTCACCTCTGTAATGCGACTATAATGGTTCGTATGCATAGCAAGTGGATCACGACATGCTAAGAAAACTTAGAATCCATAATATCGCCTACCGCACATGTGCATCAAACCACATAGGCTAAGCACGCTGTGCTGTAGGTATGGAGCTGGCATCTTTTATGTATATCTTTCCAGTGTTCCCAAAATAACTATTGCGTGTCCCCTTTGTCCCATCGGTGGGCGAATCTTAAACAAAGACTTCTCAGGAATCTGAATCTGCATTCTAAATTAAAATCAGAGGAGGAATGGCGGAGATATTGTAGACTATAAAATAGGTGCATGTACTACATACTCGTACTAAGAGCAGACACTGTAGTACCTATGATGTCATAACACGTGATAGCATGGTTTTGCCTTGTTGTTGCAATCGCATGTGGATTGGCTATGACGAAATGCTGGAGATTTTTCACTGGGCACCCTCTACTATATTAGAGACCTTATTCGGCCCATAACAATTATTGGAGACTGAGTGGTCGTTCAAAGCAGACGTGCATTTGAAGCTCCTAGCACTGTGCCAAGCAACTACACTGGCACAATTTCTGCAACTCCTAGTGCCGACTTGAAGGCACTCATAAACAGACCACCAAAACCAAATTTTTGCGGCCCAAAGATTGGCTAAAAACAAACTAAGATATAATCCGCCTGAGCCCCAGTTATCTGGATGACGCATGTCACAAAATTGAACTATCTTCGGTCAAACTCATACTCACAAACTCTTTGTATACTGACTCGTGAGTCATCAACAGCTACAATTTCTATCTCACCATTTATTATCTGTACCATGACTGAAAAGTGGTTTAGCTGTAATTTTACTATTAGCACGGAAAAACTGTGCTACCCAACTTCCGGCTTCCCAACAACCCGAATACTGTGTCAATTCGTTTCTGGTAAAGCCGAAAAGAACTGTATCACTCAAATAAAGTGCATCATCGAGCGGATTCTTCTCGAGCTTTAAGCATTAAGATGTTGAAACCTCTTTCACTGTTCAGAACATTGTCTACTGTGCAGCACCAGAACTTGCTGCAGTGTTCTTCTTGCGCTGAACTCTGTATTCATCGCCGAAGTTTCAGACAACTTCGCCGAACTCACACTATGTCCAACACCATCTGACAGCTTCGTCAGCTTCCAATGAACTCTCACGGACTTCTTCAACTATTTTTGTGATCATCGTTCTTCAACTGTTATGGCATCTTCTTAGACGATATATTGTATAAACCTTTTGGTACCAATTGTAACTTGCCACCACTTTTTCCTTTCAAGCGCTGATGACTAATAGGCCGACTTGAGAGCGATTTTCATTTTTCGTTACAACATCTTTTTCTCACTGATGACTATTAGACTTGATTACGAATCATTTACACTTCTGCACCTACAGCAAATTGGTGCCTTTCTTTTGTTAATCTTACGCCGGTGACTATTAGGTGTGTTTTTACCGCCAGATTCGTCCTACTGCTAAATGTTCTTCAATAGCATTTTCACGGCTTGTGCCATTCTTATTAGAACTTTTATAATTATATTTTTGTGCCAAATTACTGTAATATATATTGTACCTCACACTCGTCATCTTAAACACAATACACCTTCAATAGTAGATTAACATTAAAATCGTTATATCATCACTCTACACCAGAACGCCCTTCTTGTTGTAAAGCTCGCTTCAGGTTCCACCAATGTCTAGTGGTTTACCTGCAAAAAGAATCCAAACAAAAGGGCCACAAAAGAGCCAAAAGTGCCAGCAGCAACGATCTTAATTTGTGACTGACTCCGGCCTATCTTCGGCCAACATTTGTTTATATATCTACTAAGTCCCTCCTCCAGTATGGTTGCACCATTGTTGAAATCGCTTAGGTTTCTCGGCACACTCAATCTTAACGGAGACATATCACACTTCCCTTAGCATCTTCAGCGATACCATAATAGGATAGAGCTTTATGACAAAGAAGGAATTCACTGCAAAATAAATAATACTATATCAGCCTAGAAGTGAATCTAGGGCATTTTCAATATAAACCTAACACAGAGTAACAGTTAACTCTTAGGAATCAGGTCTATACAGCTTGATTTCGGCACTCCGGCTCACAGCAAAAGATGCGCTCGGCAGACTAATTCTTAAAGTGACTTAGAAGAGTTGAGTGGGTCCTCCATGCTTTCTACGTGTACAAGTCATCTTCGGTCAGTCTAGTGTTTCTTCGACCAAGCCATAACTAGTTTACGGTGCTTCTAAACTCTTGTGTATTTTGTTGTCCTTGTTATGTAGTTGGTTGCTTTGGTGGACACAGACTGGGAGTCACTCTTCAGCTCGACCCACTGTCACTAAAATAGCATCTGTAATGTGCAGTCTGTTTGCTGGGCCTGCTCACTGGTCGAGTCCTATGGGAGGTCAGAGCTATTCTTGGGCAAGCAGACGAAACCTGTTATAAATGCTAGGCTAGGGTACTAGGCCTCAGTGGCATTACACCTCTGTGTTAAAAAACATTAGGTCTGGCTCCTCTTGAACGACCGCTAACTACAGCAGCATCCACCTAGCTTAGTTAAAGAGAGTTTAAGCCTGTCTAGTATCCGGGGAAACTGACTAGCCATTTCTCATAAAACAGTGGGCATGCACGTATACATACAGGCAATCACTCCAAATACACACGTTAGTCCCAACTACGGTTGGATGAACATATATTGATGGAGGCCTACGCGACACATTTCCTCTTGCTTCAACGAAAGCTTCTCTAAGGAGAATATTGTTCTATATAGTCTAATTCTGTATATAGAGAGCCTTGGTGAACCTTTGTCAATATATTTATCAGTTAGGTACTGTACAAGATAAGTCGTTCTATGGCAAGATACCAATCAGCTAGAGACAGGAGCTCTCAGTAAATCAGTAAGTTTAACATTGGCTTAAACTGATCTAATTCAGCCTTTGGCCAGCGCCTATAGCTGCACCGAACTATGACTATAAACTAGTATAAGTCTAAACCAGCGGATAAAATATGTACAAACGCCACACCAGATTGACAAACAGCATGAATGGCACCATAGTATTTAGTCATGATGTATGTGGGAATGCTTGCTCGGCCTCACTGGAACGTTAACATTCCACCGATCCCAGAGATCTGCTTTTGTATTCTTCAGAGCATCTCACTCCCACCTCTGATGAATGGGAATCCCCGAGACCTAACCAGAGCATCTGTCAGGCTGACCCATATCTAATGCATGGGCCGGACCCCATGAACAAGGAACTATGCAGATATGGACTGGTGAGATCAAATATTCATCATCGACAGTGTAGCTTGTTGATAGAATTTGTAAGTCCAGTCGATTTTAATTACATTCTTTACAGTTCAGGGTTATAATTTCAAGGGCTGGAGTTTGTTTTTATTTATTTCAATTTAATGTCGAGTTAGATTGGATTGCTTTGCTGGATGATCATGGCTAAAAAAACCTTGTCAGTCTATCACACGGTATTTTATTTCCCATCGTTCTAAGACCTTCAGATAAACCTCCCATACTGGGATGATTTTAGCAGGCTACCATCAGTGTCTGCAGTGATGTCCAGCCTGGCTACGCTATGCCACTTGTACCTCTACCACTGTAATCATCCACTATGGCAACACCACCTGTACTTCGTTTTCTTTACGTCAGTTATGGCGTTATTGAGGCACTGCTTACAGCAGGGCTGATGTCTGACATATATTCCCATTGTCAAGACTGTAACAAAATTGTGATCTATAAGCGTAAAACTGCAACGTCCACAGCGCCTTGCGTGCATTGAGGTCATTTGGAATTTGACAGTTTGTGCCTAAAAACAACCCTCATTAAGTTATTTATTTCTGTTTGATTAGTTGTTTGAAGATTTACAAGTTACTTAGACAATCTCAATCCCATTATATTCTATCTTCTGTCTTACAGTGCCACCAGTAATACCTGTCAAGAATTAGGAACTTTTTGTATAAACTTGTTAGTACGCTCAGTCAAAATTATGCCGGCAAGTGCTAGAACTATGTCATGTAGGACATAGCCAAATTTGTTGCTGATCTCTCAAGCCATTTCAAATAACGCTTGACACTTAGAGGTTTTGGCCGACAAACAGCTAAGAGAAAGTCCTTTTGACCAAGTTTGAACATGCTAATGCACATATGGGCACAGCAATCTCTCAAGCGTTAACCAACCATAAAACTTAGAAACTATTAGTGGCGTGTCCAGATTACACCTCTTGTACACCAGACGCCAGCTATCAGCGCAAAGAAAGTTTCATACACGCCTGGTCAAAAATGACAAGTAATACACCGATGATGCCAACCAATTCCAGTGCATCACCAGTCCAAGGGACTTTTGCCAGCACCATGGCCACCAATCATGGTCACACCAATGACTGAGTTCACTGGGAGGTACTGTAGAGCGCACCGCGCAATTCAGGGCATGCCAGGACATATTCCACCACAAATAGAAGTGGAAAATGCTGATGAAACTGATGGCGAAGCGAACGCCAGCTATGCATTCAACATCTTATGCCACCACGCTCCTTTTGATAACTTACAAGATTCTTTCCAGTATCAGATGTATGCCAGTGAGCATGTCTTTGCCGGCTTTGCTTGACGAAGCCTTGCAGAGTCTTCTTGCCCTCATGCAGGTTCTCTAAGCCTTCCGGCATGCTGAATTATATGTATGGACATGCGCATGACACACCATAACCCTGACCCTCTCAGTCTATAGGCAAGGGAATCACTGTATTCAAGAATGGGTAATGTGCACATCAGATATGGTTGTGACGCATCTCCTGTGAGTGAGTGACTGCTCGAGGTGGAGGTCTATGATGGTGCTGCTCGGTGTCGCCCTCTACGGCCGATACCGACAATCGGCAAGCGCAGTCTCCATCACATGTGGTCGCTACAATATTATATATTAAGCATCAAATAAATAATCTTGAATCTTATGTGTGATGTGTTTGTTTGTTTCATGGTGTCCAGGAGTTTAAGAAGTTCACTATCATTTGTGTCATTGCTGCTCATTGATCTATAAGATTCAAGATTCAAGATTATTTATTTCATGCTTAATATATAATATACATACATCACAATTGGGCAGTCCATCAAAGGCAGAGCCTATGAATCGATGGATCCCCACCAACACAAAACAAGACATTACACCATATAAGGTGATACTTAATACAAACATCCATCATGCAAATTAGTGCCTGTATATGCGTAAACATAGAACACGGGACAGTACAGCATATATTCTTTGTACCATATTGTCAAGATTGTTCAAGGGCTATTCTTCATATAAACAATCTTTACATTATTTTGTATTAGCTTCCATCAAGGATCTTTATTGCAGATACAAGGTTTTTAATATGGTACATAGGGAATGGTTGGGAGATGTTGGGGTGTGTGTGTGTGTGTGTGTGTGTGTGTGTGTGTGTGTGTGTGTGTGTGTGTGTGTGTGTGTGTGTGTGTGTGTGCTCAACAGCGACACAGCCATATTAGAGTGGGAAGGTTGTTGGTGGTTGTGACAAAGATAAATATTTTATAGTAGAGTGCCGACATCCGATATGTCCACTAAGAAAATGAATATCAGATGAAGGTTCAAGCTTTTTGAGATCTGAGACTGGGACCATCTATTTTGGCTCATGACATGCTTTTCAGCGTGCCATAGCTCTTCTAGATTTGTTAACACCTACCACTCTGATGGCAATATTCCATCTTTATGTCTATAGCAGAGAAACTGACGTGCAATATTCAATAATTTTGGTGGACGATAATGCTGCAGCATCTTCCACCAAACCTGTCTAGAAAATGTAACACCAGTTCATTTATTTTACTTTGAAAGTTAAAGATTTTGCCATCAGAGTCCCAGGGGTTAGGGAAGAAGCGAAATCAGGGGACTCTGTCTTTACCAAATATGTCCACTATGGAGATGACATCTGGCCCGGACAAAGATTTTTTTTGACAGACATACAGATACATGTAGGCAATAGCTTTACCAATAGTATAGACGGGTTAGGGTATACCGTCTTCTAAACGAACAGCTTCATCCAACAAATTAACCATTTGTACTAAAGCTATTCTTGTTTTAGCAACACTTACTGTTTTTGCAATAATTTCACTGTCATTTATATCATACCCAAAGGGTTCTAGAATACCTGTTAACTCATCTGTTATTAGATCTTGAGGCTGAGAAGGTCTTATTCTAACTTGGACAGACCCTTTCCATCGTGGTGCCGGGGCTATATTTGTGACGTCACAACCGGTATCGACCAAACATTTGATGTCAATATCTTCAATATTGATTGGTATATAAGCCAAAATCTCTTCATTAGGACAGTTAATTTCTGGCAGCTCTGTAGATGAACATGGAGCCGGTGGCACTGCCTTAGCACCAGCTCTTAGTAGTTTAAAGGTGACGGGTAATCATGGATTAAATGCCTGACCCCACCACACCGAAAGCACCTATTTTGCCCCCTCCCTCTACCACTATCTCCTGTTTGCCCCCCAGCGAAACCCCTTCCACAAAAACCACCTTGTGACAGAAATCCACGACCCCCAATTGCATTATAACATTCCCTAGCAAAATGGCCTGGCAAATTATAGCGATAGCATAGACCACTGCATTGTGATTGCTGGCCATTTTTAATCTCTGACGTTACTGCACCAAGTCTGACAGATATTTCTTCGATTTGTGTTTGTAAAGCCTTGAAACATTCATTACTTTCAGAAGATTACTGACATGGATTGGTAAATTCTGGTTGCATAGTTTCACATGCATTAATCCCAATTGCCTTATCGACTTCTGCTCTACACCTCTTGTACACCAGACGCATTTTGGACGCAATTTTAATGGCTTCACCAATATTCTTAGGGCTCTTATTTCGAACTTTCAGCCCCATTGATATCCCTCATAAAGAGTGAGTTAAGACAACATCATTCTTTGCCTCTTCATTATATTTTGGATAAGATCGTATAACCAATCCTTTTAATTCCTCGGCATATACGGCAAGATTTTCATCTGTTTTTTGTTGCCGCTTAATCAACTCCGCCCGAAACGCTTCTAATAATACACCAGAGGCAAATGCCTCTGTTAATGCATCCCTCAGTTTGCCATAATTTTGTTTGTCCTTTTCATTCAAGTTTCGGAAGATGGCAAAAGCTGAATTGCCCAATAATGTGGGAAATATTGACACTTTCTCCTCTCCTTTCATATTACATGCATTTCCCCATACTTCGCTCAATCCATGTCAGAAAGTCATCCCCCTGCTTCCCCTCGAACCCAGGAAGATCATTTGCCCATTTCCTCAATTCTAACGACTCAGCCATTTTTTTTTACCAGTTTATCAAAAGAAATAATTTTCGCAATCAATACATTGAATATTAGGCTTCAATCCCACCACTGCCACCAAATTGTGACACTCACCGTAGTCATCAGATGCACCCGATAAAGGTGTCTTCTTCGTTCAGTCCAGCGGCCAAGTACATTCAGCCTTTAGCCCAGTCGTCCTTTCCGGTTCCTGTAAACTCTCCAAAATCATCAGGGTTGCCAGATTAGCTCTGATCAGTTCGAGCTGAGCCAATTCCTGGCTCACAGGTTTATCCACCAACATCATCATCATCATTTTACGAGGCATAAACCCTTGGCTTATTATTGCCTCTGGAGTTGTGTTAGTATTGCATTACTAGTGCTTGTACTTTGTTTAGTTAGAGTTGTTTATTTGTTTGGTTGGCATTATTCATTGACAGTATTCAGGACCCTGGTTGACTTTGGGAGGTGCTGTGGGGTAGATGGGTTATCCCCGTGTGAGCTGCGGTGTGCAACCTACACTCATGGCTACACCCTTCTGCGCATAGAATTTGGGTATATTTCTAGATTGTCTTATTATTATATATCTATTAGTTGGTTATGTCATGATCGTAGATTATGTCATTTAGGAAGAATGCAAACGTTGCCCCAGTCTTCAAGAAAGGACAAAAGTATGATCCATCTAACTATCGTCCCATCTCACTTACTTGTATTTGCTGCAAGGTAATGGAACACATAATCACAAGCCATATCATCAAACATGCTGAAAAATATGACATCTTATATAACTTTCAGCATGGTTTCCGCAGCAAGCGCTCCTGTGAGACCCAGCTACTCGAATTTGTTGATGATATCAGTAAGGAAATTGACAAAGGCAACCAAACGGACATACTCATAATGGACTTCTCTCAAAAGCCTTCGATAAAGTTTGTCATAGTCTCGTAATACATAAACTCGGATATTACTGCATTAGGGGAAAAACAAATGCTTGGAGTGAAGCCTTTCTATCCAACCGCAGCCAGACTGTCCTTGTTGATGGAGAAAGATCTACCCCAGCAAAAGTTCAATATGGAGTACCACAGGGCTCAGTACTGGGACCAACCATCTTTCTTTTCTACATAAATGACATCCACCAAGGCATTACATCAAAGGTTAGACTTTTTGCTGATGATACCATCATCTATCTTACAGTAAAAGACGAAACAGACTGCCAAACATTGCAGGAAGCCCTGGACAAGCTAGCCACTTGGGAGGAAAAGTGGAAGATGGAGTTTCGCCCCGCAAAATGCAACATCCTGTCCATCTCCAGAAAATAGACCACCATACGACATGAATACCAACTCCACGGCGTGATCATAAAATCCCTTAAATAAGCAAAATACCTGGGGTTAACCATCTCCAACAATCTAGACTGGAAGCCACACATATCAACGATCTGCAACAAGGCAAATAAGACCATTGGCTTTCTCCGCAGAAGCCTCAGAATCTCATCAAAAAGGATCAAGGGCCAAGGGTACAAATCATTAGTACGACCGAGCCTTGAATATGTGAGTACTGTCTGGGACCCATATGAGCAAAGTGATATCAACCAAATTGAGAAAGTCCAACGGCGAGCTGCCCGATTCGTAAACCATCGATATCGAAATACATCCAGCGTAGGCGGAATGCTCAACACACTAGAATGGCAAAGTCTACAAACTCGCCGGAAAGCAGCCCGTCTCATCATGTTCTATAAAATTAACAACCACCTAGTAGAAGTAAACATGGAAAACTACCTGGTGAAACTACTCCATCACACAAGACACACTCACTGTATGGCATATAAAATCCCAAAACACCCATTGACTGGAATGCCCTGCCAGAAGAGGCAGTCACCAGCATGTCACTAGATGCCTTCAAAGCCCTAGTGACCAGAGACTTAGTATGGAAGCTCTGTTTTTAATCTGCACCTGTACATACTTTTTGGCACCCTGTTTTTTAAACTTGATGCATGCACACACCTGGCATAATCTTCAGCAAGTTGAAGGCGGCCAGTAATTAGAAGAAGAAGAAGAAGAAGAAGAAGAAGAAGAAGAAGAAGAAGAGTGTTTATATGTGACTGGCAATTTACCTGATAGGTCGCAGGATTGTTAATCTAGCACCTCCATATCCTTCCATTTCGAAAATCCTGTAACAGGTAATAATTTATGTGGTCTTGGACGTTGCTGGATAAAAGATTAATTCCTGATTTGTTGGGGTGGACATTGTCCCAGAATAACTCACCGTATACTTGGCCCTCTTCGCTGGCAAATAAATAAGAGTGGTTAATGAATGTTACGGTGAGCCATGCAGCCAGGGATTCTAATCGAGTATTGAACTCACAGACCAGGTCATTTTCGTGTGGTTCGTTTGGGCGTGGAAGCAGGGATGATACAAATGTATACTAGTTGACTGATGTGAAACTGTTATTCCTGACGTTGGAGGCCTAAGGCCTGCTGTCAGATGTCCTTTCATTGTATCAAATACCCGTGTTTCAGGTGACTGGCGCTGGATCATCTGTATGAGTGTTGTATAGTCCTCTATCATTCTATCAAAGCTCTTACGGCCGATATCATTAGTACCTACGTTTACTACAATTCCATCGTACTGTTCATTCTCTACCGATTTCTCGATTTGGTAGGTTATTGCACTTATACGCGCGCCGCTGAAAGACCTCATTTTGATGTAGGTATCATCGGATTGACCTTACTTTCAACTAGGCCTAACCTGCTACTCATTGTGTTCGATTCTTGTGATGATAGGATTAACTTTTGGTACTCCAATACTAGATCCACACGTTTCTCATGGGCGATCTAGCACGTATATACTAAATCTATGGGATTATACGACACATAAAGCGCTCTACGGATATCAAACTCAATGGTTGTGAAATTCTCTATATTTATCAGAAAGTTTTAATGACTGATTAAAAGTTACGTCTTTCTGGGCGTTTGCTGTCTTAGTATAAAGAAAATCCACATCAGTGTGTAACATTTATAATTTTCTATATTTCTGTATTTTATCATTTCCTAAATGATTATGTTTTCGTGGTAAATTTATATCCGGTTTTCGAATTCAAAGTTGCTTTATTTCGTGGTTTTTCTATACATTTAAATAGACTCTAAACAGGCAGTTCATCAAAGGCATGGTCTATGGAACGATGGACTCCTTACACACATTACAAAACAAATAGCTCTCCCCAAAATGCATGTAAATAATCAAGAAATTCATGAAGCACAATATGAGTGAATATGTCAAATTTCTCGGCGTCTATCTGGATAAAAGCTTAACCTGGGAGAAGCATATAGAAATAGTGAGGTCCAAGGTAACAAAGAACATCGGTATCATGCGCAGACTTAAGCCATATCTTCCCCCTAATATTCTAAAAACTATATATTGTACACTGATCCTTCCACATATATTGCAATGTAATATGGACTAACACGCATAAAACTAAACTAGCACATCTAAAATCACTACAAAAGCAGGCAATCAAATTATTCGCACAGCCAGCAGACGGCCAGGATGTCTTTAAAACCGAAAAAATGCTAAAACTTGAAGACATTGGAGCTGTCCAACTATACACTATCTTAAGGGACTACCATAATGGCAATCTACCCTCATTATCAAACCTTTTTAGGAACAACTCTGATATACACTCGCACAACACACGAACTAAGAATAACTTACACCAAACCTATTACAGAACAATGACAGCTACACAAAAACCATCCCACCAAGCAATACAACTCTGGAACAACACAGATATAAATATACGCACACAAATTCTTACACAAAGCTCTTTCAAACAAAATATTTAAAAAATAATCTTAGAAAGATATTAAAAATCCAAACCAATGACATGAATGCAGAAGTCACCACCATGGCAGTACAAAAACAAGTATGTACCCAGTTGCCAGGATAACAACTAGAATGTAAAATACACATCTGCAATAATAATAATAATGCATCCGTAATTGTTTATGTGGATGATGCAGTTGTGTGTAATAATAATAATAATGCACCAAGAAATGTTGATACAAATTAGGCTGCATTGTTATATATGGCAATAATAATAATAATAATAATAATAATAATAATAATAATGCTGCACCAAGAAATATTGATACGAATTAGGCTGTATTATTATATATGACAATAAAAATAATAATAATAATATTGTAAACAAGATATGCATGTGTTTTCCCCATTGCTGTGTGTGTGTGTGTGCGTGTGTGTGTGTGTGCGTGCGTGTGTGTGTGTTAATTGTCTATTGTCTTAAATGTATACATGTAAATATTATATTATCTTCACCCATGATCCAACTATTACTGAATTATATGTTTATTATATGTTAAATGTAAGGGGTCCACCGCTGTATAGGCTCAGCCTTTGGTGGACTGCCTGTTGTGTAAATGTAAAATCTATGTGTTATATGAAAATAAATAATTTTGAATCTTGAAACATTTGTAAATTAACATATATGACGCACAAAGCCACAAGACAGTGGCACAGTGACAGAATGCTAAAAAGCTACCTTGATATGAATACTTATACAGGGACTTGACTGCCCTTCTGGGATTATTAGCCAGTAAATTAACCTATTTGGGTCAGATCAAGAAGTCTCCTTGGCGTTAAGGATGGAATTTGGAAGACTAATGTCAAATCAAAATTGCTATGGAAGTTGGAAATGACTGATTGTGCTTACATTATAGAAGCTTAGTTAGGTCTACAATATTACTGAAAAATTTTTATGAAATGCTGCATAGTTAATTCAGGTATGCAAATTGTGCACACGTTAGGGACGGAATTGGAAAATCTGGCTTTTTCCGCATCTCTATACGTTAATGCAAAAGTCTGTGAATATTACAGGAACTTTAAGTAATGATGTCTATGTATCCCATGACTAATAATCAAGTTATCATATGATACCATTCATCTCCTTGTATCTCACTGGTTTAGCCCGCTACATCTATCATAAAATCTGTGTTAGGGATGGAATTTGTACTGTTAGGGATGGGAGGGTTTTGTCCACAAATAGGTCAACATTCTGAAATCTCAATTCATTCTGATAAACTTCAATGTTGACACCTCAGCTTTCATCACATGAAATAAAAACTTAATCATTTCTTACATTGCTGAGAAAATAGAAATTATGTTTTTTGTTAGGGACGGAACGGTCATGTTCGTTAGGGACGGAAAGCCATACAATGAACCGAGATCTACAGGAAAAGTTTCAATCTTGCCACAGATACTCTTCAGATGGCTTTCTGTGCAAACAGAGGCTGCCATTACTTTTTATCCTGAAGATACAGTATCATTTTTAAAGGAAAAGATAGGGCAACTATCAAATTTTGCTGATGAAAGATAACTTCATACAATAATAGAATTACAACATCCAGCATATTTTAAACATAAATGAATGAGCATTCTTTGATCCAAGTGTCTGCACATTATATGAAAAGAATGGGTATATCTACTTGAAATAATTGGAACCAGTTACTGATGTCAGCCAGGAATTGGTTGCTTTGTATATATATGGCTAGGCTGAATAAAATATACATCTAGCGCAATTATCAGGCAGAATCTGTCGAATATGTTGCTTATTTACAGTGTTGTTTTGTGACACATGTGCCTGTTGAATAGTTGATTACTTGATATTAGTTTGAAAGTAATTGCTGTTACTGTAAACGTGTAACAGGTTGCAAAATTGTCATAAATCCAGAGGCCCAGTTGATTCCACTGATATCCATTCAGGCAAAATGGCTACATCCCTTAGAGTCAGACTCATGAATCATAGGCATGCTTTGATATCTTTTAAAATATTATTCTGGTTCAATTCAAGAGTTTCCTGGTGATAGTGGCTTTATTATTGCATGAAGTTAACAATTAACAGAATTTGATAGTATTTTTTCCATTCCTTTAATTTTTGTATGGTGTCTTCAGTGGAATACCAGAGACATTGCTCATGGCAAAGTTCTAATAAATTATAATGTTTGCATCGCCAGATTCAATTCAGAACCATTTGACTCTCATGTCAAAAGTGTGATAAATTCATTTGACCTGCACAGCCTTAAGCATAGCATAGTTTTTCCAGAGATTGAAATGGTTCAGAATTGAATTTGGGTCTAGGCACCCTGTAGCATGTAATCCACATAGAATCAGACACATATCTTTTGGAATATTAAAATTGAATTTATTAAGATCTGACCAAAACAGCATTTATAAACTTTTATACAAAGCAACATCATCTCTTTTAGTTTTATATGTATATTTATACATAGTACTAATGATTGGAGTAATGACTAGCTTCGCACACTACTGATAATAAAAACTACAGGTAACCGACTAATTAAGACTAAGATGTACATTGTATATTCAAGTCTTCAAAGCAGTCCAGCAATATTAATATCATTCGGATCATTTTCGCATGTAAATATTTGCCATATTTTAAACCCATTTAAATCTTGGTCAGTCAGTCAACAGTCTGATCCATTATCTGTCAATCACACACGTGGTCAACTTTGGAATGATCAAATCTGACTACTGCCAATATTAATATATGGGGAATTCTCACATCACAATTTTGCAACAGCTGCATATTGTAGCACGCACTGGCAACTGGTTTTACCCCTTGATGATTGCCATATATAAGAACATTGTATATTCTTTGTGAGTAGCTAATTAATGATTTATTGAAACCTGACACGGAACTGGTCATTGATGATATCAACTATATCGTTTGCTATGCCAACTTTCCTGCTCGAAATAGGGAGCACAGGGTGAACTAGTTGGCCAAGAATATCATTGATAGGAATCCAACAGTTGTCTTCAGGAGAGGGCCAGAAAAAAGTGTTGTTGGGACCTTTCGGGTGGAGGAATGAGATATGGACATCATCATTTTCTACTGACACCTCTTACCTGCCTCAACCACCAATCTCCTTCATAAAGAACAGCTAAATTACATGATGGAGACAGACTTGACACATCAGATACTTTTGACAGAAGCTCTTGCTGAATAGGCGTCACCTCATGGCAAGGGACTTGTTTTTCATCTAATGACTTCTCTGGATTGGATGGTTGAGGATCATTAGCCTCATGATTATAGATAATAGAACGGAATGGTAAGTCATGAACATCGTCATATTGACTATTTTTATAGAATTTCAGATGAATTTCGGTGTCGTTCACCTCCCTTTCTACTGAGTGAATTTGAAGTGTCCCAATAACATCCAAACTATCCTTAACACTGACAACTGGTATGTCTTCCTTGTCCAGATAGATGACATTGATGTTCTTGATGGTGCCGTGGGTATACTCAGCGAAGTGTTTTGCATCTTTGATCACCACTTTGCCGGCCTTTACATCACAGTAAACACTTAGCTTAACATGACCACCAACACCATCAACAGGACCCTTGCCATGATGAGACTCAAAATAATTCCATTTTACTTTTATGTTAGCTGGGTACTTTGTGAGAAGATAAAAGCAATATTTACTTTTGAACTGTTTCCCACATCCATCTGACCAAAAGTGAATTGCTTTCAACTCAGGGACGCGTTCTTGTAGCAAATTAAGTAAAAGCATGTTTGCCTTTAGAACCAGATGCTTGGAGTGATCAAGTTGATCACTAACAATGACAATATTGTCACAATCTAATTCAGCCCCCTTTGTATGCCATGCACATGCAGTATATAAAGCGAAACTCTCACAACCAAAATAACAACTCTGAATGGCATTTTGCTGGATATTTGTGTAGTTCTCTGAGAAATCTGACTGCAAAATTATTTCATTCTCATTCAAAGATGATTTCAGAGTTTTAAGTTCTTTGTGCTGCTGCAAAAAGTTATAATAATTTATAATTTATATGTTATAGAACAAGTAGAAGTAATATTTTATTATAAAATTTTTAATAAAGGACACTAAATAATTGTTGGATTATTTAGAATTATGTTACAATAAATTGTAACATTATTTGTTACCTCCCTTTCGAGCATGTCCATTTCCGTCCCTAACGCAATTTGTCATTCCATCCCTAACAATTATGTTTGACCTTTATACAGTGGAAAGTTGAAATCCAAGTCGGAATTTTTCATTATATGTTGAGTGATATTACATATCATTAGAAGTCTACAGAAACTTGCTATCATAAAATGCCTTTTAAAACCACAGGACAACTAATAACAATGCCTAGCGTTAGGGACGGAAATTTTAATTATTCAAATTAATTATGCACTAATTAGCAATAAGTAAATTAATTTTTGCATGCACCATTTTAAATAATCCTAACAAAGAAGTGTTTCCTGTAAAAAAATTCACGGAAAATCTAGTCCATTAATATGTAAGAGGTATAAAACGCTACATTCCGTCCCTAACGTTAGATAATTAGTCAGTCTAATATAATTAAGCATAGCACCCTAACGAAGACTTCGCCCAAAAAAAATTAAATACATTTTTAAAGTTAGATCGTTACCATCGAGCATGAAATAAAAGAAATTGATGAAAATCACACATTGATTTTTACCCCTGAGGTTGACACCTTTTTGATCTGACCCATTTGGGGATTTTATTAGCCATACAGGTTTTCGGTGACAAAGAATATGAGTCTCGCCTCAGACTTATAATGTACAATAGATCATATTTAGGTAGGCCCATATACACATATATTCACGCACACACATACATATATATATATATATATATATATATATATATATATATATATATATATATATATATCCATACATACATAGGCACATAAATACATACATATATCCATACATACACACATATACATATACACATATACCAGGGCTTCAACTAACTTCTAAATACAGGAAGTCTGGGACTTCCTGGGTAATGATATTGGGAGTCTAAGCTAGAAACATGAAGGTCTAAAATGGTTCAAATACATATAATTTGGTTAAAATCATTGTTTTTAGAGATATCAGGGCCAATAATGGGAAGTCCAGGACTTTCTTGGTATGTTTTGTGGAGTCCAGACATAAACTTTGATATATATATATATATGTCATATATACATGTCTTTGATCTATATGTCTTCCATTAAGCGGTGGGTGGGTAGGGCTGTCCCTGCTTTGATGCTTACATAGATATATGCCACTATGTGCACAACCATAAAACACACGACATTCAAACACATATTTATGGCATTCATATTTACATACACACATACATAGTTACTGACTTAAATAAACATATATTATACATATACTCCCTTATTACATCATTATCTCATTTTAGTTAAATTTAGTTTGGGGTGGTTTATTATTATATAGTACTTTTGTATACTACTGAGGGTGGGGTGGGGTGGGGGGTTTGCAGGCAAGAGCTCATCACTGTAATATACAGTTGAGATAGTTGGAGTTGTTAAGAATCGACAGATGCGTTGATCGTGTGTGGGCCATTTAAGTGTTAGTAGTGAAAGTAAACTGTGAAGTATGTTTGTGTTTAGACTTCTTACTTCAATTATTAGGTTAGGTTGGTTTATCTATAGTGGTGGTGGTGGTGATGGTGATGGTGGAATGTCTTAGGTTTATATTTTCATTAATTAGCAGAGAATCTGTGACCATCAGGTATAAATATATTAATTTAGCATTTGTCGATCATAGATTCCCTGGCAATCTTCTTAAAGGATTTCTGGTTTAATATACTATCGCATATTTTTGTACTGGTGCTGTTCCATAGTTTTGTGGCTGTTATTATAATTCGTCGTTTCCCTATTTCTGTTCATGTAAATTGAGTGTGTAGATTGTGTTTTGTCCTAGTGTTGTGTTTGTGGATGTCAGTGCTTAGTGTGAAATTGGAGGCCATGGATTGTGCTAATGTATTGTGGTCAGGGTTCGTACGCATGTATGGAAGTCTGGAAAAAGTATGGAAAATTAGGAAAGCCTTTTCCAGGGCTGGAAAAAGTATGGAAATTCCAATTTTGGGCCAACTGGTATGGAAAATGTATGGAAAATTAAAATATCGGCAATCTTAATTTTTCCGACCGCAATCTTTTGTTTACGAACGAAATCTCGCGTTTCCGCCAATCTTGCCAGAATCTAATTCGATTGGGTCCCGGTCTCGTCTTGCAATAGAAAACCACCTATTACCGGGAACATCTCGCGGTTGTTGAGCAATACGGGTTCTGAACATGTTCAAATACAACGCAATAAAAATGAGTGAATCGGCAGTTGTCTGTCAAATAGTACAGAGTGTTAGAAGCCAAAACAATGAAATAATTTGCGAGATTGCGGTTTTTTGTGATACAGTAAAGATGGGAAAGTGCAAATATGCTAGTGTTTGAGAAACTAATGATAAATATAAGGATTGGATTTTACCGGACAACACATCAAACTCGCGTGCCAAATGTAGTGTTTGTAATAAGTCGTTTGACATCGGGAATATGGGCGAGGGAATATGGGCGAAGCGGCTCTTGTTAGCCACATGCAGGGGAAAAAAGCATGAGACACTGACAGAAGTTCGTCTAAAGCCAGCGCCGAAAGTTACGGATGTCTTTGATTCAAGGTAAGAATATTTTACATTTTCACATTGATAGTACCAGAATCATTTAGAAGCGTAGCTATTTTATATCGCCCAACGTTAGATGATCCTAACTTTGCCCTTGTATCGTGAGGCCTCTTGTGTTGGCTCGTCATCGAGTGAAAATAATGAATTCCTGTTGCTATGGCGATCATTTAGAAGCGTGGCAATTTTATATCACCCAATGTTAGATGATCCCAACTTTGCGCTGAGTCACGGTAAAATATTATTGACTGCCCGACGGCTCTTTCGTATCGCGAGGCCTCTTATGTTGCCGCATTATCAAGTGAAAATAATGAGGATTCCTCCTGTTGCTATGGTGATATGATCAGCTATGGTAAATTTAAATTAAATTAGTGTATGTGTATATGTGCAGGGATTAACTTGTTATCTAAAGGTGGGGGTGGTGGTGGCCCTCAACAAATAAATGTGGGTGTCTCAAGCTCAACTTTGCATGATAGCTGTTGAATATTTTGAAAATAATTTGACTGGAAACTATTGCTGCAACAGTTTCCAGTCAAATTATTTTCAAAATATTCAACAAAAAATGTGCTGCTGTAATGAAATTCATATCTGGTTTGCATCCTGAAAAACACTGAGCCACTCATAGACAATATACGGTTCCCAGAGCCACTCATAGACAATATACTGTTCCCAATCTAGAATTTGGGGCTATATACCCTCAAAAAGTCCCTTTATAATGAGAAATCCTGTGTATGTGTGACACACTGTGTGTGTTTGTGTGTATGTTGATATTTCTGGCTTTATTAGATTAAGATAACTCCTATAATCTTTTAATAGTGTGTTTTGATAGGATAGCTGTTGAATATTTTGAAAATAATTTGACTGGAAACTATTGCTGCTTAAAGCAGCAACAGTTTCCAGTCAAATTATTTTCAAAATATTCAACAAAGAATGTGCTGCTGTAATGAAATTCATATCTGCGTGCGCGCGTGCTGTGCTTTGATATTCTTGGGACAATTATTTATATATGCAGTTTGTTATTGTCCTCGGGTCTTCACTGCGGTTGCTTCAGTTCCACAGGCAGAAGTGTGCACGCTGTGTTTTGATATTCTTGTTTTATAAAGTTTATATATGATGAACTTAGTAACTGTGTTTGTTTTTTGTGATTGAAAGTCCCAAAATGAGGTCTGGAAAATTTGAAATTGAGTCTGGAAAAAGTCTGGAAAAGGTATGGAATTTAATTCTGCTGAAGGTGTATGAACCCTGTGTGGTGAAACTCCTTTACAATGGTATACATCTGTAGTTTGCCTATGTCCGTTAGTTTTAATAGCTTTTCTGACTTGAATATATTCTGGCCCTTTGCTGGTTTAGAAAAGAGTTTTAGTGCCTTTTTCTGTAGCCTTTGTAGTTTTGTTGATTTTGTGTGCATTCATCCAGATAGCGTTACAGTAGGTGAGATGCGGAAGAACAAGGGTGCAGTATAGAGTTTTAATTGTAGCTGGTAGAGCTGGGCGGTCTGACGGTAGTACCGTGAGGACCGCGGTATACCGTGAACCGATACCGTGACCGTTGATATTTCCAAATACCGTGAATACCATCCATAATGTTTGAGCAATATTTGAGAAATATATTCATAAAATCTGACTTGACCAAGGGTAAATAAGTGCTAATAGTGCCAAAAATACAGACATCCCTAACTATTAGCCGAGTTCAGGTGAAAGGGTTGTTGTAAAAACAAACGTGAAGACGTCAATTACAAAATAATGACGCAGAATTGTATGTCAAACGTACGTCTTGAAAGTCTCGCGGTAAAATTGCTTTATTTAAAACATCTAAACTCATTCTCTGGCCGTCCGCCGGTAGTAATTACACTATAATATATTCCCTATTCCCGTTTCTATTATTTGTAATTTATTACTCCAAGCATTTTGTCACCGAACAAACACGCTAGAATAACAAAATAACATACAAACTGCGTGCTATTCAAACACAACAGCGATCTCGCAAAGACGTATCTGATTGGTTGTTCATGAACTAGACCGTGGGAAAATACATTACTATGCTGAATTTATCAATGAAAATTTACTAAAACGTAGTATTTGCTCACGCCGTTTTGATCACGAGCTAATTTATTAACAACGAGCAGCGTTTGAAGTCGTTATTTTTTATTTTTCTGGCTTGTTTTAAGAAATTTCTTTATGGATTAAATCCAGTTTAAGTAACGACACCTAAAAATTATAGTGTTTTAGTTTTTGTAATTCATTTTTCAACTAGCTACACATCAGAAGTTCGCGGAAATAGCTTTTTACACGCATTGTTCACGTGAAGCATGGCGAGTAACGAGTCTGCACATCGGGTACTCGGTAATTATCAGAAGCTTTGGAATCGGCTATATTCAATGTTGTGTTATATGTATGTGTATAGGCATATTTTCGCGAGTAACAGAATATACGACTCCAACAGAAATAAAAGCGTACAACACTCGCCCCGTTTAAATACTCACGGATTTTGTCTGGACTCTGTTTATCAAAGCGCTCGACTGCCAAAATAAAATTTACCTTTTGCTGGTCGCACGCATTAATAGCAAGAACAATCCAGATTGAAAATAGTGCACCCCAATGTCTCAAACAGCGGGTTATAGTTAGCGAGTCGACCACACCCTTTGACCGATATTCCCGTGAATGATATTACGTCAATAAAAATAGTGACCTAATAAAATCGTGAAACTAAACAGTCGCAATAGCCATGTTTTTCTTCTCTAAATCAGGAAGCCGATTTATTTATTTGACCTATATATTTACCGTTGATTGGAGATGGAAGTGAAAAGGAAATGGAAAAAATCGTTCTAATTTCGTGGCATGCCTCAAGCTCAGATGAAGGTATACCGTGGTACCGCAGTATTTTTTCATGGTACCGGTACCGTCATGTAAATATCAATACCGCCCAGCTCTAGTAGCTGGTGTCATGTAAGGTTTTAGTCTTTGTATAACACTTATGCCTTTTACCACCTTTGCTGTTACCGTCTCGATTTGTTTGGCCCAGGTCAAACCGTTTATCCAAATATACTCCCAAAAATTTGGCAAATGGGCCTCCTCAATTTCTTTTTTGTTTATGTAGATTTTTGGAATTTAAACTTTTTTTAGTTTGAGATTTGTAAATAACATATAATTTGTTTTGTCAACATTCAACGATAATTTTTTTATTGAAAACCTGTTAGTAATTTCTTCCATTTCCTTATTTGTTTTTTTGTTGTCATCGCAGCAAAAAGCATTTGTGTCATCAGCGAACAGTATTAATGACATGTGCTTGCATATATTAGGTAGATCATTCATGCAAAGAAGGAACAGCAGAGAGCCACGAATAGATCCCTGAGGAACACCACAAGTTAATTGCCTCTTTTCAGAGCAGTAAGATCTGGTGGTTGATAGTGTCGAAGGCTTTTGAAAGGTCCAAGAAGATGGCTATTATACTTTCTTTTTTTTCTAGTAATTCAATAATTTTTTCTGTCATTTCGGCTATTGTATGCATTGTTGAATGTTTCTCACGAAATCCATATTGCAATTTGTATAAAATTGACTTTTTGTCCAGGTAATTTGTCAGCCAATTGTACATTAGGTGCTCTAGTAACTTGGAGAAAGGTCATTCTCCTTCGATCAATACTCACCATTCTGTTACTTTCTGATACACAGCTGGCCCTGACAGCTGGCTCTAGGACTATAGACTTAGAAAGCTTTACCGACTCCTTGGAACCGGGTACTCGGCTCCCAACTGCCGAGTACCCGTCTACCCTAGAGCTCATTCTTGTTTGCATAGCGACAAGAGCTGTCCACAATTTTTTTGCAGGAGAAAGATTAAAGTTTTTTGAAAAGAAATCTAAGTCTTTTATACTGTGATTTGATAGTTTGTGCGTTCTTGAAAGGATCTAACTGGATAAAATGGAGAATACCGCCAATGATGACCAGGTTGTATTATTCCTTATTATCCATAGTTAAAAGACTTAGGTCTCTAAATTTTGTTGTGTCGCATGTCCCAATTTCTGACCCCATAGAATCTGGAACGTGTGCTAACAACGTGATATGCCAGACGATCGCCTTCTTTAAATCCCAACAGGCGATCGGCAGATATGAAAATAGGTGTTTGCTACGGTATTTCTAACACGAATATCGGCTGACGTCGTTCTCTGTAGGGTCCGAGCAGGTGACGTCACACCCGTGATGCTCGGATGTTTATGTGAAGAAAATTTTTTCATTAATTCGCGCATCTTGTTCTGGGTGCTGCGTACTAAAAATGGTACCAGAAAACTTTGGAATGGTCAAGTTTACGTGTGATCACGATCGGTTTGCAATGATCGGTGGTGTCAAAATTCTTGAGTGATGCGTGGTCTGCGGGTTTACCGTGTGCTACAGCAGTTTGTTTACATTTTGTTGTTTCTTCACATATCGTGTCGGCTTTCGTTAGGAGTATAATTTATATTGATTGGTAAATATACCCCGAATGCTATGCGATATGATTCCTGGTTCCGTTATACATCCTGGAGGATCAATTTATGGGTGTATTTATCCCCGCTTCGTTCTTGTCGTCATAATCAATGCGATCTTTGCTGTAACGTTGTGGGGTGGGGTGCGGGAGGGTTTGCAGTTAATTTATGGTCAAATTATTTGAAAATTAATTGTCTGCCTTCCACTTTTGTTTCGTTCCGCTGGCTTATTGTAGGTTTGGTTTATAGGCCAGGCCATCCCCGCCATCATGTGTTGATTGCCACATATTGTACGGGTTCTATACAAGGACCATGTCTGTTTCCACTGTACTAAGTGTAGTCTTGACAGTAGGTGTAACGTTTGCGCGGTGTGGTCGGTCGATATGATGCTTAAGTTCCTTGCCAGAAGGACTTGGCAGGGTCTGACGCGGGGTCAGGCGGTCCGAAAGTAAATCGTGGAGCGTCCGTTTCGGCCCGTGGGGGCGTTCCACGTCTGCAACCGGAGGTGGCGGAGATGGCACCGCCGGCGTGGTTTGGTCCGGCTAGGCAAGGTGTCTTGCATAGCGTTCTGCCCAAGCTGGTGTTGTCCCTGCTGCCAAAAGTTGTAGGGCAGTCTCTCACCATGTTTGATTCGGACCCTGTCCTTGGACAGGGTTCTGGACTGGACACCGAGGGAGCCGTTTCGTACGGCCCCCTGGCAGTCCCGTCGGGCTCCGGCCTGATGGGTTCTGTCTCTCTGCGGCCACCTCCGGGTGGTCCAGTAGCGGTGGCCAGTCCGTCAGGCATGGGAGCTGTCCGCCAGGACGGCTCCACGGTTTTCCTTGTCTAGTGACGACTCTTAGGGGTCTGAAGATGAGTAGGCCTCGGAGGAGAGTGTGCTGCGGCCTCGGCCGCGGGTGGAGAGCATGAAGGTCGATTCCGTCCCGATGGAACCCGACCTCCATCTGTCTGGCCTGGCGCAAGCCAGGGCAGCGGCTCCGCCGGTGGTTGAGGCCACTCCGGTACCGGGCACCGGTCCCATGATGGTTGGTTTGCTGCCAACCGCCACAGTGACGGGTGTGGCCGGCCAGGCATGGTACTCACCTATCTGGCCTGGTCCGGCGGTCAGACATGGGGTGCCGTTGGCGCCCGTGTTTGGCCACGGTTCCTTAACCGCTACGGGTCCGCACGGTTTCCGTGCAGGCCTACTCCATGGACTGGTGTGTTCCATGGGGTGGCGGCGGAACCGTACGGTACCGGAGTTCCTGGCATATCAGCAATGGCTCCTAGCCGGGAGGCCGTTGCTGGTAGGGCCATGAACATGTCAACGGGTGACGTGTTCACGGGAGTGTCCTCCTCGGAGACGGATTGGTCTGAGGCTCTGGCTTGGCTAGCCAGGGTGGACCCATCTGTGGTTTCAACCACGGCCGAGGAGGATCTACCCCGTCCATCAGTGCATCGATAGGATGGGGATCTTGCCCGCAGCCCTGATCCAGTCTGTTGGACTGGATCCATGGTTTATGGTGTTGCTTGATACTATGTATAGCAAACAACGCATGAACAAGGGCCAGCTTCTTGCGGCCTCCATGGAGGTGCGGGCGAGGTGTCGTATTCCACGGGGGAATACGGCAGGTATGGTGTTGTCCCATCGGTCACCGAGAATGACCGCTGGGTACTGGGTATTCAGAGTGCTGGAGCGGGTGGCCCCGGTCCGGCACTTGTGGACAAGTCCCAGGCACACCAGGATGAAGTCCTGTCCCTATGCGATGTGGGTGTGAGGGCAGCTATGAATGCTGTCAAGCAATTGTATCGCCTTCTTCAGTCGGTGTGGGCTGAAGCGGGGGCAGGCCACCCTGTGCCACCTGTGGCGCTTTCGTGCGTCAATGACGGCTTGGTGCTGTCTATGGACGCACTGGCAAGGGTGCAGGTGCATGTGACAAAGTCCAGGAGGCAAATGGTTCTTGACCATATGCATCCGGCTACGGCAGTCAGGGAGCATCTTCTTGGGACACCCCTGACAGGGCCTAGCATCTTCGGTGGCCAGGCGCGGGCCATCCTAGAGGACACTGCCAGCATTGCGCAGAATCGGTTGGCGGTAGGCCTACAGCTGGAGCGAGTGCGGCAAGCGCACGCACTAGGGGCTGTAGGGAAACCGTTAGCTGTCCAACTTTCGAAGACGCAGAAGAAGCAGAAAGGCAAGGCGAAAGCTAAGCCTACTGCGACTTCTGCTTCGTCTGGATTTTCTCAGCCGCCGCCGGCTAAGAAAGCCAGGAAGGTTGTGGAGGCCCCTACCCTCCCCACTGTTGTTCATGATCGCCCTAGAGGCGGGAAGGGCAGGGGGAGGGGTAACGGTAAGTCCTCCAAGGGCGGAAAGAAGGGAGCGGATCATACCTGAGGGTACGAGGGCTCCCTTCATATCCGCCTGGACCGCACCTGTGCGACAGGAACAGCGGTGCCGGTTATACCTGCCGAGCCAAGACGGAAATGGTTCTCTCTCTCTCTCGTTAAGAAAGGGGGGGGGGGGGAGCGGACCGCGAGCCGGACAACCCCGTTAGACGTCGAGGCGTCTATGGTGGGTGGAAGGCTCATGCGTTTCGTCGAGGCCTGGCGAGGTGTGACGTCAGACAGTCTGGTCCCGGGATGGTTATCCCAGGGGTACATGCCGGAGTGGTGGGACTTTCCACCGCAGAATCTGTCTTTGGCACCTGTCTGGACACCCGTACCACGGGACCAAGACAAGTTAGAAGCCGTTCAAAACGAAGTGTCTGGTTTGCTTCTGAAGGGAGCAATAAACCCAGCGAACCAGAACACTCCGGGCTTCTATTCAATTATGTTCCTTGTCCCCAAGAGCACGGGGGGATGGAGACCCATATTCAATCTCAGGCCATTGAATTGGTTTATCCATACGCCTCGGTTCCAGATGGAAAAACCGAGGTCGGTAATGGCAGGATTGAGGAAGGGAATGTGGTGTGTGTCGATCGATCTGAAAGATGCATATTTCCACATTCCTATGAACCGGAGTTGGCACAGGTTTCTGAGATTTGCGTTTCAGAATCTAGTATGGGAGGTTACTGTTCTCCCGTTTGGCCTGTCGACAGCTCTGTGGGTTTTCACAAGAGTGGTCCTTGCGGTGACAGCGTTTCTCAGAGAAGAGAACGTGGCGCTACACACCTACATAGACGACTGGCTGCTCAAAGCAGACTCTGCAGCCAGGTTGAACGTGGATACTGCTCTGACTCTGTACTTTCAGATCTAGGCTGGATAGTCAACAAGGAGAAATCCGAGTTGACACCCACTCAACATTTCGTTTATTTGGGGATGCGATTCGATCTCGAGGAGGGCAGGGTTTACCCTTCAGAGCCCAGAGTGGTGTCTGTTAGCCATCCTCAAGAGTTTTCGAGTGGGAAACCACATTCAGGCGAGGCGGTTTTCTTCAGATGCTGGGCATCATGGTCTCCATGGAGCAAGTGATCCTGTACGCTGCTCTAATGCGAAGACCTATCCAGTTGTATCTGATGTCTCTGTGGAAACAGAGAACAGAACCCCTGTCAAAACTGGTGCCAGTTTTGGAGCCGATAATATCGCATCTTGTAGGGTGGAAACAGCGTCAGAATCTCCTAGTAGGGGTTTCGCTGCACCTACCCCCCCCCCCCCCCCGGCTGTCCGTGTACACGGATGCATAGCTGGAGGGGTGGGGGGGTGGCTGGGAGAACACCAGGTCTCGGGCACATGGACTCTCCTGGAGAGTCAGCTGCATATCAATCTGTTGGAAATGATGGCAGTGGAACTGGCGTTGGAAGAGTTTTCTTCCGATGATCAGGGGCAAGGTGATATTGATATGGTCGGACAATTCGACGGTAGTATCATACATAAATCGCCAAGAGGGACCAGGTCACCCACACTGTGTATCAAAGTGTGGCACTTGATTCAATGGTGCAGGAATTACTCGGTTGTTTTGAAAGCAGCTCACATTCCTGGCTGATTGAACATTCTGGCGGATGCTTTGTCTCGCAGACAGAGAATTCTGCCAACAGAATGGTCCCTCAACCCTCCAGTTCTACGAAGGATCTTCGAGCATTGGGGCAAACCCAACGTGGACTTGTTCGCCACAAGGGGAAATGCTCAAGTCATGACTTATGTCTCGCCGATTCTAGGTCCAAATGCCGTCGATACAGACGCTCTGGCGATAAGCTGGAGAGGGATGCACGCTTAGGCGTACCCACCCACCATCCTTCTGCCGAAGGTATTGGTGAAGATCAGGGAGGAACCGTGTCTGGTCCTGCTAATAGCGCTGTATTGGCCAAGCAGGGCGTGGTTCACGGATCTGCTAGATCTGCTGGTGGTAAATCCAGTGCAGTTGCCCGAGATTCCGAACATAATCTCCCAGGCCAAGGGACGCTTCCTACACGAGCATCCCGAAATGTTATTGACTGCGTGGTTGTTGTCAAACAACGTTCCACGTCGGGAGGCTTTTCTCGACAGGCTGCTGATTTCATCGCGGCTGCGAGAAGGAGGCCAACCTTCAAGTCATATAACGACAAGGTTAACAGATTTGCAGACTGGTGTGAGGAAAGGGGATTGTACCTTTCATTCCACTATTCAGCAAATAGCAGACTTTCTCTGTGAGCTGTTCTTTTCAGGACTAGCTCCTATCACAATTGCTGGATACAAGTCAGCTTTGGCATCATTTATCCCTTGTCTAGCCAGCAGGGATAGTCCAGAGGTGGCCCAGTTGAGTGTGATGGTGAAGGGAATGAGCAATCTCCGACCGAGACAACCGGTAGTCATTCCAGCCTGGAGTCTATCTTTAGTGCTTAATGTACTGGCCAAGCACCCTTTCGAACCGTTGCGTTCGGCTAGTCTAAAGCATTTGACTCTAAAGGCGGTCTTTCTATTGGCAGCTTCCTCAGCTAGAAGGCGCAGTGTGATCCATGCACTTTCAGCAGAGAGGGACCGATTATTGTCTCCAGAGAGGGTCTGCGTCTACTGCCAAGAGCAGAGTTTATGTCAAAGATCTCGGTCTTTGAGATATCCCGGCAAACCGATCGTTATACCGAAACTGAGTAGGTTAGATCGTGATGCCAGTGTCTGGTGCCCAGTCCGTGCTTTGACTAAGTACAAAACGGACAGACTCGTTACGGTCGAATGGTAGACATCTGTGGATCTGCCATATGGCGCCGCATCCATGGATTCTATCTCTCGTTGGGTATTCGAATGCATTCAGATTACCCGTGAGATTACGACTGGGCACCAAGTGCAAGGCGCAAGGGCACGTTGTTAGAGGAATAGCCGCCTCTTCCGCCCTTGACAATGGTGTTCCGTTTACGGACAGCAGGGCTGTCGCACAAGGGCACTGTGAGTCCTCTTTCACGGATTACTATATGAGGGATGTGTCAGACTTCGCCATTCCACTCGCTTTAGCTGTTTTGAGACGATAGCTATATGACCGCACTGCCCTTCTTCCTTTTTTGGCATTTGTAAGAGAGAATTTAGAAGCAGGCTTGGTCGAGCGAGAGGATATCAACCAGCTGTGTCACTGAGGCGAAAAAAGGGGGGGGGGCAGTGATGCGAATGTGATTCGGTTCCGATAACTTGACGGTCCTTTTAGGTCTCCGTTAGTCAAGTTGTTACGTCTAAATCTTTCTCCAAGGGGCAAAAGTAGCATTTATGGCTTGCC
This sequence comes from Chaetoderma sp. LZ-2023a, assembly GCA_034401795.1. Classification (NCBI taxonomy): domain Eukaryota; kingdom Metazoa; phylum Mollusca; class Caudofoveata; order Chaetodermatida; family Chaetodermatidae; genus Chaetoderma; species Chaetoderma sp. LZ-2023a. The sequence continues at coordinate 17,699,360 of CM067372.1, forward strand.
CCTTCCCACCAGGTTACTGAACAAATCTGGTGTATATCAGAAAGTAACAGAATGGTGAGTATTGATCGAAGGAGAATGCAGGAAATTTAAATTTCCCTTTCTCCGAGATCTAACAATACTCACCATTCTGTTACGGACTCAGCCTCCCAGCCCTACGGAGGCAAGCCATGGATTTCTCTTGTTTGGTGGCTATGCAAACAATATGAGCTCTATGATAGACGGGTACTCGGCAGTTGGGAGCCGAGTACCCGGTTCCAAGGAGTCGGTAAAGCTTTCTAAGTCTATAGTCCTAGAGCCAGCTGTCAGGGCCAGCTGTGTATCAGAAAGTAACAGAATGGTGAGTATTGTTAGATCTCGGAGAAAGGGAAATTGAAATTTCCTGCACTGTGGAAGTATGGAGACTGGCCTGTAGTTTGAGAAGTTAGTAAAATCCTTGGCTTTATAAATTGGTGTAACACGTGCTATTTTTAGTTTTGATGGGAAAATGCCTTGTGCTAGGGATAAGTTGCAAATGTGACTAAGTGGTGGGATAAGGATATCCATAACACAAGTTTTATAAATGCGCCACTTAAAACCATCGATTCCGGCACTTTTGGCTGGGTTGAGTTAAAGATCTCTTCAGTGTTAGTAGGGTTGACGAAGAATGATGATTGATAGCTGCCTGTATGGTAATCAGAAAATTTTTTCTTGGATGTTGATTGGATTTTGTTCGAAAGTTCGGGTCCTATATTTACAAAATAATCATTGAATCCATTGGCAATTTCAAATTTATCTGTAATGGCATTATTCTTGTGAAGAAATTGTGTCTGTTGTGCTGTGTTGGTCTTATTTAAAAGTGATTTAATGGTTTTCCATGTTTCTTTCATGTCATTTTTAGACTGTTCGAATTTCTTGTGATAATATGTTTTCTTAACTGTTTTTATTATTTCGGCTAATTTATTTCTATATTTTTTAAACTGAATTTCATTGATAAATGTTAAGTAAAGCTGATGTTTTGTGTGACAGGCAGCTATTAATCCATTAGTTGGGTTGTGCTTATATTTTTTACTTTCAGTCATTGGAAAGCTTTGTTCAAAAATAGTCGTGCAGATGTCATGAAATTTGTTGTAGGCATGCTCACAAGACTGAATGTCTGTTACTATGCTCCAATCGACCTTTGACATAGACCTTTTGAATGTTTCAATGTTGACCTGACACTAATCTCTGTATATAAATTTCTCCTGCTCGAATTGTTTCTGGTATGTTTGTTGTTTTTCTAGGAGAAATAAAGGTAAATGATCTGAGATATCAGTTACAGAAATTCTGACATGAGTTTTACTGATATTGTGATTAATATTATTGCAGAATATGTTGTCAATGACGGTCGCCGTAGATTCTGTTATTCTAGTTGGTTTGGTTATTGTCGGATAGTAAAAGTAGGTATTTAATAAGTTAATGAGATCTTTGGTATGACAACATTTCTGTTGCTGCAGATCAGTATTGAAATCACCCATAAGGTAGGCTGTTTTATTTTCCTTTTGTATTGTATCCAGAGTTCTGCTCAAAGCTTCAATGAATTGTTTGTTGTCACTGTCAGGAGGCCTGTAGATTGTGCCAACAATTTTATTTCTACCTTTTTGAATCGGAATTTCGATAAATATTGTTTCAATGTATTCTTCCATCATGGAAAGGTTTTCACACACAATGAATTTAATATTGTCTTTTATGTACATGCCTACACCACCTCCACCATCCTTGTTAATTTTGTCAGATCTGTGCTTTTCGATAAATGTATAGTTATTCTTGTTGACTAGAGTAGTAGGTGAGTTTATTTTTAGCCAAGTCTCCGTAATTCCAATAATCCCAAACTCATGTGCACTCATATCTAGGAAATTATTTAGCTTGTCATTAGTATCGATCAAGTGTTTGCGTGCATGAGGGAGAATGCAATGATTTCTTTACTCTTTATTATAGTCATTAAATTTTCTTAGAAGCGTATAGTTACACGTTTGTGGAGGTATGGATAAGTCAGTTCTAGCATCTTTTGAGTTGATGTCTCTATATGTGTGGGTGTTAAGTTTGAAGGGATCTAGAATTAGGTCTTGTATGTGCTCTGTGTAGTTATATTCAACATGTGGATTCATGATTGCAAGTGTGTTGTCATCGTCATAATTAATGTGATTGAAAGGGAATAGAGATTTGTTGCAGTTTAGACACCACCATGGTTGGTCATCTGACTCAAGATGGAGATAATCAGAAGCAGTGAGTTAAGTGAATCCACTCTGAGCACAAGTCGTATAATACAGCTTTTTGATTAGTTCTAACAGGTTTCTTACAGGATGAGCAGGGGAATTCGCAAGCCAAGAATATTAAACTAATATTAAATAGGTAAAACCGGGAGTGAGTTGAGGAAGGAAAATGTTCGGCGAACGTTCACCTATTTATGTTCGCTGTTCGTGGCGAACTATATTCGTCTTCCTGAATGAGTTGTCACGCGTAGCTTCGGCAAGCATTCTTTTACGACGTCACATGATAGTTATGGGGTTAACTTTTTGTCAGATACGATGCATTATGATGTCATATTTATTGCATCATAATGAATATCAGGGTCTCGGAAACAATCCACAAGCGTACACATATTGGGGGAGGACTAACATAGTACGTAGATCGCTAAGAATGCATTGGTATGTATTATTTATGGTTACATTGACAATCAATTTGTCTCATTTCATAGTTTCGCACATCCAGCCATTTGAAATCAGCCGCCATTAAAGTTGGGGCAAACTTACTACATGCTAAAGAGGACCGCCAATAGGAATGTATTGTTTACATTTTCCATGAAGCTCAAACCCTAAAATCATGTATCCAAGCGTATGTAATAACTCCGCCCGGTGTTAGAAAACATCAAATCACGATTGAATTTTGCAAGAGAATAAAGAAAACGCAAGTACGGTTTGATGGCCCATTGCTCGTAATGTTAAATTAGCCCCTCCAGAAATGGCGTCACTCCCAGGGTATTTTGGGAAATTTGATTGTGATGGCGTCATCGCGATTCTATGAATTAATGATGCTGTATATTTTGCTGCCATCTTTGTTTTCACGGCAAATCATGGCGAGTCACCTGTAAAGTTGTTCGCCTCGCCACAAAATATTCGTCGCGAACGTTCGCCGAACAGCCCGTTCAGGAGGCCAAATGTACCACGTGACCTAACAATTGTTCAGCGAATGGAAAATATTCGCTCTCCTGAATGGACCCGGCTATAGCCTTATTCTTACACCTCACGTAAAGTGGTAATTGTATCTTTATATTAGTTTGCTAAGCTAATTTTGTGGAATTCCAGCCTCGATGGGCTCACCACTACGCAGTAACAGTAGTAGAAGTACAGGTGGCAACGTCATAGCTGACGCTTACAGTAGTAGAAGTACAGGTGGCAACGTCATAGCTGACGCTTACAGTAGTAGAAGTACAGGTGGTGTGGTATAGCCAGACTTGACGTCACTTGAGGGCATAGCTGGCAGCCTGCTCAAATCACTCCAACATTGGAGGTCAAAGCTCTAGATAAGAATTAGTCTTTTGAGCGTTTTACTTACAGGGGATGATTATAATTGAGAATCTATCAAAGTGAAGACCGCACCAAACTGCGCCGGGAGCGCAATATTATTCTGCGCCACATTAGCGAACGCTTAAAAGATCTTGCTATTCAACAGGCAGACTCCCTAGCAGATGAAATCACTGCCACGGATGACTGTCACAAAATGTTTCTGGCAGCCCGAGCCCTGAGAGTTACTGACTACACACCATCACTCACAATACACAAATCTGAAGGGCACTTTATCGGGACTGACCAGGGAAAAGCTGAGGCGATCCGAGAATGGTTCAAGGAACACTGACAACGATGATGAGCCCCTGCACCTGCTCTCACGAGACCCCAGGCCATTACTAACACCAATTAAAAAAGCAGAAGTTGAGAAGGCACTTAAATCCCCGAAAAATGGACATGCATCTGGACCTGATGGCATGAGCAATGAACTATTCAAATATGCAAGTAACATTATCTCAAAACCGATCACGCACCTAATCAATTCAGCTTTTGTGCACCACCTTCCCATCGATGCTGTAGGCCAGGGCACCCTTATCGCACTACTCAAGCCCAAGAAGCCAACTGGGTCCCCATAGGGCTGTGCGGTTATCCAGATTTTTAACCGTCGACAGATTTTTAAGCATGACGGTTCGAAAACCGGTGACATAATTTGGCAACCGTACAACTGTGTATGTTTAAAAAAAATGGTTTTATAATTATTTTTTTATGGATATATCATAATATATAACATTGATTGTATTTATCTATTTGCGAGATAAACTCTGAAATAAAACCATACCTACGCAGTATCGTAACAGGAGAATGTTGCTAGATCATATTGCTACATACGTTCAGAAATTATAATCTGCTAGCATTTTATTAAATTCTATAATAATAATAATAATAATAATAATAATAGGATATTTATAGTGCGCTATAATTCCACGCAAATATTGCGTGCTCTAAGCGCTTACAATAATAAAATAAAATGATCATACAGTTGGATATGCCTGACGGAACAAAAACGTTTTAAGATTTGATTTAAATATAGCTAGAGTGGATGAAGATTTAAGACTAGCTGGAAGATCATTCCATTCTGTAGAAGCAACAAAAGCAAATGGTCTGTGACCATAGGTTTTTTATTTAACTTTCGGAATTTTAAGCAAGTTTAGATTTGCAGATCTAAGTGGCCTGCTTGGCGTGTACGTTTCTAGCAGTTCTGAAAGGTAGGTTGGTGCTGTAGATATGATACATTGATAGGTTAGGCAGAGGACTTTGAAGCGTATTCTCTGTTCTATTGGAAGCCAGTGAATATCTTGGAGAATGGGACTGATATGATCACTCTTACGCTTTAGGGAAACAACTCTAGCGGCTGCATTCTGAATTGCTTGGAGTTTGCGCATAGCATCTTTTGAGGCGCCTATAAACAGACTGTTACAATAGTCTAACCTTGAGATAATTAATGTTAGTACCAGCATAATAGCAGCTTCGCGAGTTATGTATTTTCTGATGTTTGATATATTCCGCAGCTGCATAAAACACACGTTACGCAGATAACGGACATGATGTTCCATACTAAGTTCATTGTCTAACATGACACCCAAGTCCTTAACAGTGTCTACCAAGGGAATTTGAGCTGAGCCGATGGTAATCGCAGATAACTCTGTTTTGGCACGCCGAATTGCTGGCCCAATCAACATCGCTTTGGTTTTATCATCATTCAACATCAACATGTTAGAGGTCATCCATAATTTAATATCGGAGCAACAGTTTGTTATTTGATTGGAAGCGATAGTTGCAGTGGATGTGGATGGCGTAAAATTGTTGATTAGTTGAGTATCATCTGCGTAAAGGTGTCTTTTGATATTATGTTTTTCGATTACTGAACCTAGTTGTCGAGTGTACAGGGTGAATAGAACGGGGCCCAGTATAGACCCTTGTGGTACGCCGCACGTAATCTGGATTGATTCCGAAGGGGTTCCATTTATGTATACTGATTGACATCTATCAGTCAAGTATGAATGAAACCAATCTAATGCAGGACCTTTGACACCGAATGCACGACTTAGTTTAGAGAGTAGGTTTTCATTGTCGATGGTATCGAATGCAGCGCTGAGGTCAAGTAGAATTAGTATAATACACGCTTGAATGCATATCATAAGCATTCTAGTGTTTCTGATATCTATGTCTATTATGAATTCTGAACACGCATCCGGGATTCTAAACCCGGGACATGATCTAACCTGCCAAAGTAAGTTGAGATCGAATTTGTCTAATCGCTCGGGCGATCAAGAGTAATTTCTCATGAATGTTCAGGAGCTGGCTCGACGTATTTGGACGATATAATTAACACTCGACGCAGGTCGATATACATTATTAACAACTGATACAGTTTTAAACCAAGTCCTTCCAAATCGCGCTTATGATCTATATTAAAATATGTATGAATTCCTTTTTCACGGAAACTGTATGCTAGTAAATAGTATAATACGGCCGAGTTTGATTACACGTATCCGATTAATTAGATCAATAAATTTGATTTACTACGCATGCTCAGGAATATACGATATGCAAATTTGTACCACGGCAGTATTACGACGTCTGTAACTAAATTCGACATAAGCGTGTGTAAGTGTAGGCTATCGGGAACTAGTTTTTTATATTATTGCATTTGCATAATGCTTCTCATGAATCTCACTGGTCTCCAAAATGGAGGCTGTGTAACAGTCTAATTATGTCTGCCATCTTTCAGAATTTATCACCGGCTCGGTGTTTCCAAGACCTGAAATGACTAACTATCGAGTAGAATCTTTAGTGAATGCTCTACACATTTTCTAACTGTAGTTTAGTCATCCAAAAGCATATTTTCTACTCCATGAACCGCTTGAATTGGCCACTAAATGCCACAGTAAATTTGACAATGTCTCTCTCGACACGTTATCCTAGAGGGGGGTATACGAATTGCTAATTGTCTAGGAATCTAATATATGACATTGTGCAAGAACTCGAAATGACATATCGCGATGAATTTAAAAGCACAAAATCTAATGTTTTAAAGCAATTTAAGTAATGATTTCACTATATCCTCTAAAATTGCATCGGATACTATACATGTAGCTACAGATTTAAGTCTACCACTAAAAACGTTCTATTTTCGTGGTATTGCGAATTATTATTTTTTCACGAAAACTGAAAATATTTTCAGCCAATAAACCGGATATCCGGTTAAAACCGGATTTATGGCCAACACCGTCACCAGTTGTGTTCTTACCAAAACCGCACAGCCCTAGGCCCCCCCCCCCAGCCAATCTGCAGCCCATTGTGCTCCTCAACAGCATACAGAAAATCCTATCCAATGTTACTCTATGCCGCATCTGAGACAAGATCGATTACTTCGCCGGATCATGTCAAAGTGGCTTCAAACGTCGACGCAGCTGCACAGACATTGTATGGGCTCAATGCCTGCTTGTGTCGGTAGTCATGTCCAAACACTGGGACTTCAACAAAATGGGCATTGACATGTCACGAGCCTTCGACACAATTAAACATTCAAAGATCTCAGATGTACTACGCCAGGCATCCGAGACAAGAACGATATGGGCTGAACGCATGCTTTCATCGGGTGGTTGTTGAAGGATTTGAACTTTGCAGCTTGGATCAGTGCTTTGCATTCCCTTCCTTTACTAAATGGGGGGATGCCTGCTGTCTGCTCCATTTTTTCTATTGGTGTTGATCTCATTCCACCAGTGATGATGCGCAGTGCCTGGTTTTGTACTCTGTCAAGGTTCTGTTGATGAGATTTAGCTGCTGTCATCCATGAGCTGGATCCATACTCAAGGTGTGGTCGTACGGCACCTAGGTAGATGGTCTTGAGGATCCTTTCATTGGCACCCCACTTTGTTCCTGCCAGCTTCCTCATGATGTTTAGCTTTCTTCTGGCCTTTGCCTCTGCGTTCTGGATGTGCTCCTTCCATGTTAATCTTCTGTCATAGGTGACTCCCAGGTATCTCTGCTGGTCCTCGTACTCGAGTGGAGTACTGCCCAGTGTCAGATTGCCAACCTTGGTTTTGGTGGACAGTGAGAATAACATGGCTGATGATTTTTCTTTGTGGGGGGGTAATACACCAGCGATTGGCCCAAGCTGTAATTCTGTCCAAGGCGAGCTGCATTCTGTACGTGGCAGTCGTTGTGTACTCCTCGGTGCACCAGAGTACGAGGTCATCTGCATAGAGGGCTGTTTGGATCCCATTGGGCAGCTCTGCTACAATGTCATTAATGAAGAGTATGAACAGAGTTGGTGATAATACTCCGCCTTGTGGTACCCCTTGTCTCAGCAATACATTCTGTCCAGATTGTCCATCCACCAGCACCCTGGCTGTGCGATTGTGTAGGTATGACTTGGTCCATCGGAACATGTTGCCACCGATGCCTGTGCGCCGGAGCTTCACGAGGAGGCCATCCTTCGACACCTTGTCAAATGCCTTCTGCAGATCGATAAAGGCAGCTAGCATCATCTTGGCTTGAAAAGTGTCCTCTATGACCTGTGCAAGATGTGTTGTTTGATCTTCTGTGCTCCTGTATCTTCTGAAGCCAGCCTGCTATGAAACTATAATGTTCTCCGACTCCAGGTACCACTGCAACCGCTGGTTGACGATGCGCTCCATGGTCTTGCATATGCAGCTTGTAAGACTGATAGGACGGTAGCTCTGCACTTTCGTCTTGTTCTTCCCTTTTTTCAGAATAGGAGTCATTCTGGCTTCCTTCCAGCACTGAGGAACCTCTCCATTGGTCCAACTGAGATTAAAGATGTCTAGCAACTTGCGGAGAGATGCATTACCAAGGTGTTGGATCATTTCATTCGTAATGCCATCTGGCCCGGGAGATTTCTTCTTCTTCAATTGGCGGATAGACTTCTTCAGTTCTGCTAAACTAATGTCAACTTTCATTGCATCGTGAGTGTTGGTGTCTGTTCTTTCCTTTTGCTCTTTTCTAACCTCTTTTTGACGCATTCGTGGTATAGAAATGTTGCTTTCTTTTGCATATGCCTTCGCAAAGGCATCTTTCCTGACAGTGTTTGTCCATCTTCTTCAAGAGTAATCTTCTCTCCCCCGACACCCTCATCATTCAGTGCTTTAGTCAGTCTCCATAGCTTTGTGGTGTCTCTCTCTAAATTAAACCTTGCCGTCTTTTCCCTCCAGCTTCTTCTTTTGGCCTCCAGCTTGGTCTTTAGATACCTGGCTTTAGTTTGTTGTAGTGTGAAGTGGTTTTCATGACGGGGATTACCCTCTGCATCTTCTCTGGCCTTGTCTAGTTTATCATGTGCTGCTTGCAGTTCTGTTGTCCAGTAGGGGGCGGTAGTTTTTCCTGAACCCTCGAGGAATCGCTTTGTTGGCAGCCTTGAGGATACTTGAATTAAATTCCTTGACCACATTGTTGATGTTTCTCCCTTCTACTGCTATATTTTGGGTAAGCTCATTGGAACGAATGCCGAACAGACGCCAATTTGCCTTTTTGTAGTTCCACCTTGGATGTTGAGGTGAACTTGTCGAAATACTTCCAGAAAGAGAGAGGAGGACTGGACGGTGGTCGCTTCCTCCTAACTGCGATCCGACCACTCTACTGAGGTTTCTGTGAATGTCTTCTGTACAAAATGCCAAGTCTGGCATTGTTGTCGAGTGCCACCGGCGCGAATAGAAGGTAGGCTGATCTGTGGGATCGTTGACAAGTAAAAGGTGCTTTTCATCTTGCCATGCTTCAATGTCTTCTCGTTTATCAAGTGTTCTGTATCCCCAGCTCTGAGACTGGCTATTAAAGTCTCCCACAATGAGGAAGTGGCAGTCCGGGACCTGGATTGTGTCAAGTGGGAGATTCTTGTCATTAGGGCAGTAATAATTGACAATGTCAATCACAGAGTTGCTGGTTGTTACCTTGATCTTGATATATTCTGCCTCTTCCATGAAGGTCTGATCTGGCTGGCGTTCACGCTGTTTCGGACCAAGGTGATCACCCCGCCTTGCTTTCTTCCTCTTCGATCACACCGGAAAATCTGGTAACCTCTGATCTTAAATGGTTTTCCTTCTTGCAGGTGTGTCTCTTGAATGCAGCAGATATCAATGTTGTTTTCGTACAGGAACTGTTCGAGCTCTGATTTCTTGTTGGTAACCCCTTCTGCGTTCCAGTGCATGATGTTGATACTGGGGTTCTCTTTGGGTTTGGTCTTCTCTTTCGGTTGGCCAGTAGCTCTCCATCCTCGCCCCCTGGCTCCACAAGACGAGTTGATGGGACCTCCAGTAGCTGAGGGTGGGCTCCTTTGAGGCGTGGAGCCCGGCGCTGCACCTGCCTGGCGGATCCTCACAGGGCGAGCACCATTTCGGTTGATTCGCTCTCCAAGTGTCATTCATTTGCGTTGTGCATAATGCTCTGGTTAGCCCCTCCAAATGTCTGGATTGACACCCAGTGGGTTACACCCCTGCGCCACATTGAGGCCGAGCATATAGTCTTAAACAGGGGATGCGCTGAGCTGATTATGACGTCATACGAGGTCAGATGATGGATAGATACTCTGGAAAGATTAATTGGACTGGAAGATGAGGTACACGTAATAGAGAGCACAACACAATGACCTTTGGGCTAAAAGCTCAAAGGTCAATGTTGTTGTGATATTGTGGTAAATGACGGGTTTTCAGCATTAACATTTTATGTTTGGTTCAACTTAGTAGTTCATATCTCATGTTTGGTTAATCATACTGGACCCAAACTGAAATATATGCTTCCTTATGATGAGAGAGCATGACACTATGTGGTCTTTGGGGGAAAACCCTTTTCAATAGTACCGTCTTGTATTTAGCTCAACTTCACCGTTTATATCTCATGTTTGCTTAATCAAACTGAAGCCAAAATTGGACACATTTCTAAAACCTAGTTTTTGTCTCACCTGCGACTTCTGATAGCGGCGACGGCGTCAGCAATGTTAGGTTTGTGCATTTAGCAAAACATATCAGCTTATATTTCAGGATTGGTTGATCCTATTGGAACTAAACTTGGATATATTGTTACCTATAATGTTAGGAAGCAGCATATTGATACTGAGGTCAACGGTCATGGTCACTGTGACCTTGATACAAAACTGTTTTCTAATGTTAAGTTTTTGCGTTTAGCAAAACTTCTCGACTTATCTCTCAGGATTGGTTAATCTTATAATGTTAGGAAGCAGCATGTTGACACTGAAGTCACAACATTGAAGGGCACGGTCATTCTGACCTCTACAAAACTTTATTTTTCAGTGTTAACTTTTTAGGCTTAGCAAATCTTATCATGTTATATTTCGGGATTGCTTAACTCTAATGGAACACAACTTGAGTACATGGTTGCTTATACCAAGAGGATACAGGGTGGTGACACGGAGGTCACCAGATCAAAGGTCATGGCCATTCTAATATTGCTATTTGACCTCTGCTTTTTCAACCTTAAGTTTTTTCATTCAGCAAATCATTTATATTTCAGAATTGGTTACTCCTATTGGAATTAAAATTGAATACACAGTTCCTATAATATTTGAAAGCAGCATAATAACATGGAGGTCACAAGGGATGACACAAAATTGTACATGGCAATACTATCCCATGAAGACTGCCTATCAGTACAAGCAGACATTGATGCCCTACAGGAGTGGTCTGATAAGTGGTTACTGAAGTTCCATCCACAAAAATGCAAAGTCATGAGGCTAGGGGCAGGACTGCCTACTCACACATATCATATGACTGCATCAGATGGACAAACAGTACAATTTGAAGAAATCACTATAGAAAAAAACTTAGGGGTCTATATTGATAACAAGTAAATTTTTCACAAACATGCTGAAATTATAGCCAACAAGGCGAATCAAGTAGTCTGGCTAATTAGGCATTCATTTCATTTTCTCGATAACGAAATGTTTACTTTATTATTCAAATCTCGAGTGAGACCCCTACTTGAGTATGCCAACCCAACATGGAGTCCCAGATTTAAGGGGGACGTGGCACTAATAGAGAAGGTTCAGAGGCGCGGAACCAAGCTCTTGCCAGGAATACGGTGATAAAGCTTACAAAGATAGACTACGATTACTGAAGCTTCCATCCCTTGCATATCGAAGGCTACGCGGGGACATAATTGAAACCTATAAATATCTGCATGGTAAATACAATACAAATCCCCCCTGGGCTTGAGCTGGACAAAGAGCACAAGACATGTGGCCATAGTCGGAAACTAATTAAGCACCACTGTAACTCATCCATGCGTGTGCATAACTTCAGTAACAGAATAGTAAATAATTGGAATTATCTAACCGATGAAGTAGTGCAAGCCCCTTCATTAAAGTGTTTCAAGAATGGCTTAGACAGATTATGGTCATACTACGAGTACACAGTGGAACTGCCAGAGATGTATTGACAGACAGATACAGTGTGGGTTTGGTGTAGAACTTCCTTACCAGCCCAACAAAATGTTTCTGTCTTATGTCAATACTGGGTGTCGATTGGTACCACCAGTATAATCTAGCAGCTTTCCAAATTGATAAAACTGCTGGTTGAGGTTTCTCGTTATTAGGGCTAGAACCCTGCTGCCTTTAGCAAAACTGCGATCTATATGTATATATATGTGTGTGTGTGTGTGTGTGTGTGTGTGTGTGTGTGTGTGTGTGTGTGTGTCTAAGTGTGTGTATGAGTGTGTTCATATGTGTGTCCGGAGATTCTCAAGTATTGACAGACACATACAGAATGGGCTTGGTGTAGAACCTCAAAATCCTTCTGTCTTATGTCAATACTGGGTATCAATTGATACCACCAGTACAGCCGCCTTCACAAGTCACCAAGCCCAGAAGGCCACCACGAAATAGATCCACCCGCCGCAAGGAGAGAAGGGGTTACAATAACAACTGCCAAGCTGACCGGAGACAGGGACAGGCCAACAGACCAGGCAGAGATGGCAGAAACACCAGGGACACCGGCAGACACCAAGCACATGCACCAGAACCACTGATAGGCACTAGGAGCCACCAAGCCATTGAGAAACTGTTCACCGCGGTCCAGGACCTCAGAAATTCCAGAAGATGTCTGACCGCCGGCGAAACAACAGTCAAAACTATCTCTGTACATTTGCCACAATTTAGTCACAATAACTCCAATAATCTCTTCTCAACCGCAACAACAACTCTGGTAATACAGAAAATGCACGTTATGTCTCATCATTTGTCTTCAGTTTTTCAAACTCTCCCCTCCATGAGGGAACCATCAGTCTCCTGGACAAGGGTCTAGGCTAGAGTCCAATGGTTCCAGAACCAAATATGAGTAACCTGTACACCGATTTACAGGCATTCTTCAGACGCATGCGCCTCAAACCCTTTTTTACACCAAGCCTGCACACATCGCACGTTTTACTCTACCATTGGTACCGGTTCCTCCTTTTCAGGACGTCATAACCAGAAAATTTGCCAACAAAAAGACTTCAATGCCGCCACCCACCATGGATGTGACATTTGTAGCCTTTTTCAAAGCAATCAGATATGAATTTAGCAGGCATACCCACTGGCGGTCTCAAACTAGCAATCTTAACGTCATAGAACAGAGGGCTCTCATCAATCTGTCACAAAACCATACAATCGTGGTAAAAAAAGCGGATAAAGGACAAGCTACTGTGGTTCAAAATAAATCTGACTATATAGCAGAAGCCCATAGGCAAATGGCAGACGAATGTTTCTACAAGAAGGTCCAAACTGACCTCATATAACAACATACAAATTTAGTAGAAAAACGTCTAGATCAGTTAGTCAGAGACAGGGAAATAGATGCCAAAACCGCCATCAATCTAATACCGAAACCACCAAAAGCTGCTAGATTTTACCTTCTACCAATTGTCCACAAACAGAAAAAAGATGGTTCAATTCCAGGTAGACCCATAATCAGCGGCAATGGCTGCCCAACAGAATTAATAAGCAGTTTTGTAGACAAGCACATCAAAATGTGTGTCACAAAAATCAAATTATATGTGAAAGACACCACAGACTTATAAACAAAGTGGAGAGCTATGGAGCAACATCACCCGACACTTCTCGTCACAATGGACGTCACTTCTCTATATACCAACATTCCAAACAATGAAGGTCTGAGAGCAGTTGCCAGATTCTGCCAGACCAACGGTTTGCCAGGAGACCTATCAATAAGAGCCCTTCTCAATCTCCTTAAACTAGTACTGGAGTGTAACAATTTCGAGTTCAACGGTGACCAATACCTACAAATAGGGGGAACCGCCATGGGCAGCAAAGCGGCTTGCACCTTTGCATGCATATTTATAGATGACTTAGAAACCAAACTTCTATGCACAGCACCCCACCAACCGTCACTCTATGTCAGATACATAGATGACATCTTTATGGTCTGGGAAAACGGCCCAGAGGCTCTAGACGACTTTGTCGCCCACATGAATTCAGCACACCACAGTATCAAATTCACTATGGAATCCTCTAGAAGTAGAGTGACGTTTCTGGACACTATGACCATAAACAAAGATGGCCACCAAATTACATTCGATCTTTACACAGAACCTACAGACACACATGGATACACTACCCATCAGAACAGAACCCCTTTACCAGACCAAAAATTAAAATGCATCCACAGATAGTCCCATATGAATCGTCAGTGTGTCAGTATATCAGACATGTGAAAACTGGTCGGCCAATCCTTGACTTTTAGTCTTGGTGCGGTGGTCCAGTGGAAAGATGCCTGGTTGCTGATGCTATGCGGAGTTGCAGGATGACGGTTCGATCCCCCGACCGGGAGATGGTGATCAACAAATTAAACTAATGGGTGCAGCACTGTCGGCTAAGTTAGCACATGGAAATTGAAGCCGCACGTTGCCAGTGCGTCAATAAAATAAAAATACATATACTGCCAGAGCCGTGCTGGAGTCAGAGTACAATAGGCGTAAAAGCCTAGGATTGATTGTGACAGATGCATCCACAGATAGTCCCATATGAATCGTCAGTGTGTCAGTATATCAGACATGTGAAAACTGGTCGGCCAATCCTTGACTTTTAGTCTTGGTGCGGTGGTCCAGTGGAAAGATGCCTGGTTGCTGATGCTATGCGGAGTTGCAGGATGACGGTTCGATCCCCCGACCGGGAGATGGTGATCAACAAATTAAACTAATGGGTGCAGCACTGTCGGCTAAGTTAGCACATGGAAATTGAAGCCGCACGTTGCCAGTGCGTCAATAAAATAAAAATACATATACTGCCAGAGCCGTGCTGGAGTCAGAGTACAATAGGCGTAAAAGCCTAGGATTGATTGTGACAGATGCATCCACAGATAGTCCCATATGAATCGTCAGTGTGTCAGTATATCAGACATGTGAAAACTGGTCGGCCAATCCTTGACTTTTAGTCTTGGTGCGGTGGTCCAGTGGAAAGATGCCTGGTTGCTGATGCTATGCGGAGTTGCAGGATGACGGTTCGATCCCCCGACCGGGAGATGGTGATCAACAAATTAAACTAATGGGTGCAGCACTGTCGGCTAAGTTAGCACATGGAAATTGAAGCCGCACGTTGCCAGTGCGTCAATAAAATAAAAATACATATACTGCCAGAGCCGTGCTGGAGTCAGAGTACAATAGGCGTAAAAGCCTAGGATTGATTGTGACAGATGCATCCACAGATAGTCCCATATGAATCGTCAGTGTGTCAGTATATCAGACATGTGAAAACTGGTCGGCCAATCCTTGACTTTTAGTCTTGGTGCGGTGGTCCAGTGGAAAGATGCCTGGTTGCTGATGCTATGCGGAGTTGCAGGATGACGGTTCGATCCCCCGACCGGGAGATGGTGATCAACAAATTAAACTAATGGGTGCAGCACTGTCGGCTAAGTTAGCACATGGAAATTGAAGCCGCACGTTGCCAGTGCGTCAATAAAATAAAAATACATACATACATACATACATACATACATACATACATACATATACCAGCAAATGAATAGATATCTCCACCATGTATGTCTTGGGAGGTATACCTCAACGTTTTACATACACTGCATATTACTGCATGTTATTGTCAATGGGAAATAACTATCCTAGCAATATATACACGGTTAATGCCCTTGATGTGTTCAAAATGGTATCTTAAGCCGTTTATGACATCATGCTACCAATATTAATATTCACATAGTTTACTTTATAGTAAGCATTATGCTGGCGTACACATTGAATATTTAACTAGCTAATGCACATACTGAAACAGCACTTCAAGGAACAGCAAGTTTATTGACGGAGTTTCAATGTGAACATTACATACAACACATTTAATAATGGACATGGGAGAATCAGCGTAATATGGACAACATAAATAAGTTAACGTGATAAACTCGCCCTAAGCAAGGTCGGGACTGTACAATTTGAAGTTCAGGTAAAACGATTCTCAAAGTGCCGTGCTGTAAACTTGGATAGTCTTCAAAATGTTGTACACTTATATATCACTTAACGTGTTGTTGTCGGATTCAGTGACTGGAGTGATTGAAAAATGTCTACATTCAAACTACAATGCCCCAAGATGACTAGTGCGCCACAATTCAATGACCTTTTCTATCTGAATTCCCAATATCTACGAACAATTTATGATACGGGAAAACTGTCGATCATTTTGAAATCAATTTGGCCAAAAGTCGTTGTTGTCTAACATATCAACAACTTTCAGTCAAATTAACTCCAAAGTATCCCACATGACATCGTTGTAATAAATCAAACATGTAATGGAGTTAAAAGAGTGAGAGTAGTGTTCACAAATTATAACTATATAATAATTATATAATTGTTCATGAAATTATTGATCAGCATACCAGCAGTCTCCGTATTCACTGAAATAATAAACCCTATACACAGTCTTTAAAATATAATGACTACACTATTAATAATATTACATTGGTTTGGAGGCTATACAGCCTACATAGTGGCCAGATTGGGGTTAAACTTGACAATACGTAAAATCTGACTTGTCACATAAACAAATTCTCTTGGTCTGCAATTTGACATTCCTCAAGGCCAGTTAAGAAGACATTTTTATCCGGCTTGACCGTGAAATGGTTAGAGCAGCCATGGCAGCTGGTCTCTTCATCACAACAATTAGCCATGGCATCTGGTTTATTCATCACATAGCAATTAGCCATGGCAGCAGGTCTCTTCATCACTTAGCAATTAGCCATGGCAACTGGTCTCTTCATCACATAGCAATTGTCTATAAAACAAGTATGTCTAAATCAAATCTATCTATACTTTATCATTAATTTTCATCATTATTTTCACAGCAAGACCCTTGATAACACATTTTCCTATAGAACATCTATGGGAGGTCGTAGCTGACACGTGTGGCAACTTGTCAAGATGTAGATGTGCTGATGTCTTCTGCCTATTCCTGGCCAGCATGGGAGTGTGTCTGAGCACGGATGATGATCATGGGAAAGCACAAAGCAGAAATGAAGCCATTGATCGACAACTTGCACACTGGGCTAAGCAGGAGCAACATGTCATCAAAGTACTCCTACTTGGTATGTGTGCACATAAACAATTATTTGTCACGTTGTAAATGAAATGGAGGATGGTTCAAATTAGCCATCCCAACTCAGTGTGGCTCGGGTCAAATCCTAGCACGTCTAGTCTAGAGCATTTACCACTGGATTCTGGAATGACTAGTTCTGTTACAGTGTACCATATTAATCCAACCATCTCAATGCACGCAGGACATGTCCATTTACCACCAGAACATGTTTTATTACCAGGGGTTGTACTGGTCATGGAAATCGTGGAAAGTCATAGAATTTGAAAATTTCCATGCTATGTTGGCATAAATAACTACCATGACCTCTATATAATAAAAATTATTGCAACATATCAAAACAAGGTTTTGACTTGGTTGTTGCAAGACGCAATATTCAGACATTTGTAGATTAATTTGGATCCTAATTTATGTAGCAACTTCATAAACACAAATCTACTAGATACATGTATTAATTCTTTAAAGTCAAGTGAAGTCATGGAACTTGTTAATTTTAGTCATGAAAGTCATGGAACTTGTTAATTTTAGTCATGAAAGTCATGGAAAAGTCTTGAAATTTCAACCATAGAAAGGTGTATGAACCCTGCATTACACATAGAACGTCCCTTTACCACCAGGGCACAGCACCCAGGCTTTTCATATTTCTTTTGGTTCATTGCCCATTGTGATTTGAGCCTAATCCCTTACCCTTATCATGGCCCATTACCAGAGTGGAGAATGGTGAGTTACCAGTGTATCATGTCTTGTTACCACCGGTGCATTGCTCGTTACCACCGGGGCATGGTGAGTTACCAGTGTGGCATGGCCCTTACCGCAAGAGCATGACAAGTTACCAGTGTGGCATGGCCCACTACTACCAGGGCATGTTGCGCAAATTATGAAATCAGTGCATTTAAAGGGTTTTTTGCAATCTAAGAATTAGGTCAATGTTAGCTTTTTAAGACACTTGTCTCAATATGATTTATAAAAACAGTTGTAAGATTGATATAAAACTCTGAATCATAAACCTTTTCTGAACAATATCTTCTCACCTTTCAAAATAACGTTTTGTATTTTCATATATATTTTCTGTGCACTATCTAGTTTTTAAAATATAATTATTTTGAATTATTACATGTATGTTGTATGGTATATATCAGAACACTTCTATAAGTGAGTATAGTTTCTAAGAGTGTTGATGTAATAATAATAATAACTACAATGCTATAGCTCTCATGTGGACATAAATCATTTGCCGTATTCGACTGGTCAGTTCTGTCAGAAATATTTTCTGCTTGAGTACTTTTTTGTGTTTGACTGGTACGATTGTGACTCCATGAGTAACTATCAGTTTTTAGCTGCCAGGGAGGAGGGATACTTATTATTTTCTAGTGAAATAAAATTGAATTTGACTGGGATCCTAAAATTAAATAATTTTGGCTAACTCATGTCTAAGTACTGTCAAATAATTACTAATATAGTAATAAATATTACAATTGTCTATATTGTGTGATTCTCAGGTGCTGGTGAAAGTGGCAAGAGTACGCTGGTTAAGCAGATGAAGATTATTCACCATAATGGCTTCACACATCAAGAACTCATGTCATTCAAGGTACACACTAACACAGCCTGGCCTATAGTTATATGGCTGTCATTCCTGGGGCATACTTCTACAGCATTCATCGTAGGGCAACACCTAATTAACTCTTTAACACTCATATCAGCCAAAACAGCTTCTGCAGTGCTCTTGAGAAATGTCTATTTGCAGACCAAAAGAAGACTATTTTTGAAAATTTACCACTGGAACGTCATTCCAGTGGTAAATTTTCAAAACTAGTCTCTTGGTCTGAAAATGGACATTTTCTATGAGAAAATTGCAATTGAAATTTTCTTGAATAAATTCTGTGGTTAACGGGTTAAATGCACCATTACTGTACCAGCTGATATGTCAAAGAAGGCTGGATGTTTATTTAAACCCCAGCTTTAAACAATAGATGGACATCAACACCTCAATAGTCAGTAACCCCAGCTTTAAACAATAGATGGACATCAACACCTCAATAGTCAGTAACCCCAGCTTTGAACAATAGATGGACATCAATGCATCAATAGTCAGTAGCCCCAGCTTTAAGCAATAGATGGACATCAACGCATCAATAGTCAGTAACCCCAGCTTTAAACAATAGATGGACATCAACGCATCAATAGTCAGTAACTCCAGCTTTGAACAATAGATGGACATCAACACCTCAATAGTCAGTAACCCTAGCTTTAAACAATAGATGGACATCAACACCTCAATAGTCAGTAACCCCAGCTTTGAACAATAGATGGACATCAACGCATCAATAGTCAGTAGCCCCAGCTTTAAGCAATAGATGGACATCAACACCTCAATAGTCAGTAACCCCAGCTTTGAACAATAGATGGACATCAACACCTCAATAGTCGGTAACCCCAGTTTTAAACAATAGATGGACATCAACGCATCAATAGTCAGTAACCCCAGCTTTAAACAATAGATGGACATCAACACATCAATAGTCAGTAACTCCAGCTTTAAACAATAGATGGACATCAACACTTCAATAGTCAGTAACCCCAGCTTTAAACAATAGATGGACATCAACACCTCAATAGTCAGTAACCCCAGCTTTGAACAATAGATGGTCATCAACACCTCCATAGTCAGTAACCCTAGCTTTAAACAATAGATGGACATCAACACTTCAATAGTCAGTAACCTCGGCTTTAAACAATAGATGGACATCAACACCTCAATAGTCAGTAACCCCAGCTTTAAACAATAGATGGACATCAACACCTCAATAGTCAGTAACCCCAGCTTTAAATAATAGATGGAAATCAACACCTCAATAGTCAGTAACTCCAGCTTTAAACAATAGATGGACATCAACACTTCAATAGTCAGTAACCCCAGCTTTAAATAATAGATGGACATCAACACCTCAATAGTCAGTAACTCCAGCTTTAAACAATAGATGGACATCAACACTTCAATAGTCAGTAACCCCAGCTTTAAACAATAGATGGACATCAACACCTCAATAGTCAGTAGCCCAAGCTTTAAACAATAGATGGTCATCAACACCTCCATAGTCAGTAACCCCAGCATTAAACAATAGATGGACATCAATACCTCAATAGTCAGTAACCCCAGCTTTAAACAATAGATGGACATCAACACCTCAATAGTCAGTAACCCCAGCTTTAAATAATAGATGGACATCAACACCTCAATAGTCAGTAACCCCAGCTTTAAACAATAGATGGACATCAACACATCAATAGTCAGTAACCCCAGCTTTAAACAATAGATGGACATCAACACTTCAATAGTCAGTAACCCCAGCTTTAAACAATAGATGGACATCAACACATCAATAGTCAGTAACCCCATCTTTAAACAATAGATGGACATCAACGCCTCAATAGTCAGTAACCCCAGCTTTAAACAATAGATGGACATCAACACCTCAATAGTGAGTAATCCTCGCTTTAAACAATAGATGGACATCAACACTTCAATAGTCAGTAACCCCAGCTTTAAAGAATAGATGGACATCAACACCTCAATAGTCAGTAACCCCAGCTTTGAACAATAGATGGACATCAACACCTCAATAGTCAGTAACCCCAGCTTTGAACAATAGATGGACATCAACACCTCAATAGTCAGTAACCCCAGTTTTAAACAATAGATGGACATCAACACCTCAATAGTCAGTAACCCCAGCTTTGAACAATAGATGGACATCAACACCTCAATAGTCAGTAACTCCAGCTTTAAACAATAGATGGACATCAACACTTCAATAGTCAGTAACCCCAGCTTTAAACAATATATGGACATCAACACCTCAATAGTCAGTAACCCCAGCTTTAAACAATAGATGGACATCAACACCTCAATAGTCAGTAACTCCAGCTTTAAACAATAGATGGACATCAATAGTCAGTAACCCCAGCTTTAAACAATAGATGGACATCAACACTTCAATAGTCAGTAACCCCAGCTTTGAACAATAGATGGTCATCAACACCTCCATAGTCAGTAACCCCAGCATTAAACAATAGATGGACATCAACACTTCAATAGTCAGTAACCCCAGCTTTAAACAATAGATGGACATCAACACCTCAATAGTCAGTAACCCCAGCTTTGAACAATAGATGGTCATCAACACCTCCATAGTCAGTAACCCTAGCTTTAAACAATAGATGGACATCAACACTTCAATAGTCAGTAACCTCAGCTTTAAACAATAGATGGACATCAACACCTCAATAGTCAGTAACCCCAGCTTTAAACAATAGATGGACATCAACACCTCAATAGTCAGTAACCCCAGCTTTAAATAATAGATGGACATCAACACCTCAATAGTCAGTAACTCCAGCTTTAAACAATAGATGGACATCAACACTTCAATAGTCAGTAACCCCAGCTTTAAACAATAGATGGACATCAACACCTCAATAGTCAGTAGCCCAAGCTTTAAACAATAGATGGTCATCAACACCTCCATAGTCAGTAACCCCAGCATTAAACAATAGATGGACATCAACACCTCCATAGTCAGTAACCCCAGCTTTAAACAATAGATGGACATAACACATCAATAGTCAGTAACCCCAGCTTTAAACAATAGATGGACATCAACGCATCAATAGTCAGTAACCCCAGCTTTAAACAATAGATGGACATCAACACATCAATAGTCAGTAACCCCAGCTTTAAACAATAGATGGACATCAACACCTCAATAGTCAGTAATCCTCGCTTTAAACAATAGATGGACATCAACACTTCAATAGTCAGTAACCCCAGCTTTAAAGAATAGATGGACATCAACACCTCAATAGTCAGTAACCCCAGCTTTGAACAATAGATGGACATCAACACCTCAATAGTCAGTAACCCCAGCTTTGAACAATAGATGGACATCAACACCTCAATAGTCAGTAACCCCAGTTTTAAACAATAGATGGACATCAACACCTCAATAGTCAGTAACCCCAGCTTTGAACAATAGATGGACATCAACACCTCAATAGTCAGTAACTCCAGCTTTAAACAATAGATGGACATCAACACTTCAATAGTCAGTAACCCCAGCTTTAAACAATATATGGACATCAACACCTCAATAGTCAGTAACCCCAGCTTTAAACAATAGATGGACATCAACACCTCAATAGTCAGTAACTCCAGCTTTAAACAATAGATGGACATCAATAGTCAGTAACCCCAGCTTTAAACAATAGATGGACATCAACACTTCAATAGTCAGTAACCCCAGCTTTGAACAATAGATGGTCATCAACACCTCCATAGTCAGTAACCCCAGCATTAAACAATAGATGGACATCAACACCTCCATAGTCAGTAGCCCCAGCTTTAAACAATAGATGGGCATAGTCAGTAACCCCAGCTTTAAACAATAGATGGAAATCAACACATCAATAGTCAGTAACCCCAGCTTTAAACAATAGATGGACATCAACACTTCAATAGTCAGTAACCCCAGCTTTAAACAATAGATGGACATCAACACATCAATAGTCAGTAACCCCATCTTTAAACAATAGATGGACATCAACGCCTCAATAGTCAGTAACCCCAGCTTTAAACAATAGATGGAAATCAACACCTCAATAGTCAGTAACCCCAGCTTTGAACAATAGATGGACATCAACACCTCAATAGTCAGTAACCCCAGTTTTAAACAATAGATGGACATCAACACCTCAATAGTCAGTAACCCCAGCTTTGAACAATAGATGGACATCAACACCTCAATAGTCAGTAACTCCAGCTTTAAACAATAGATGGACATCAACACTTCAATAGTCAGTAACCCCAGCTTTAAACAATATATGGACATCAACACCTCAATAGTCAGTAACCCCAGCTTTAAACAATAGATGGACATCAACACCTCAATAGTCAGTAACTCCAGCTTTAAACAATAGATGGACATCAATAGTCAGTAACCCCAGCTTTAAACAATAGATGGACATCAACACTTCAATAGTCAGTAACCCCAGCTTTGAACAATATATGGTCATCAACACCTCCATAGTCAGTAACCCCAGCATTAAACAATAGATGGACATCAACACCTCCATAGTCAGTAGCCCCAGCTTTAAACAATAGATGGGCATAGTCAGTAACCCCAGCTTTAAACAATAGATGGAAATCAACACATCAATAGTCAGTAACCCCAGCTTTAAACAATAGATGGACATCAACACTTCAATAGTCAGTAACCCCAGCTTTAAACAATAGATGGACATCAACACATCAATAGTCAGTAACCCCATCTTTAAACAATAGATGGACATCAACGCCTCAATAGTCAGTAACCCCAGCTTTAAACAATAGATGGACATCAACACCTCAATAGTCAGTAATCCTCGCTTTAAACAATAGATGGACATCAACACTTCAATAGTTAGTAACCCCAGCTTTAAAGAATAGATGGACATCAACACCTCAATAGTCAGTAACCCCAGCTTTGAACAATAGATGGACATCAACACCTCAATAGTCAGTAACCCCAGCTTTGAACAATAGATGGACATCAACACCTCAATAGTCAGTAACCCCAGTTTTAAACAATAGATGGACATCAACACCTCAATAGTCAGTAACCCCAGCTTTGAACAATAGATCGACATCAATGCATCAATAGTCAGTAACCCCAGCTTTAAACAATAGATGGACATCAACACCTCAATAGTCAGTAACCCCAGCTTTAAACAATAGATGGTCATCAACACCTCCATAGGCAGTAACCCCAGCTTTAAACAATAGATGGACATCAACACCTCAATAGTCAGTAGCCCCAGCTTTAAACAATAGATGGACATCAAAACTTCCATAGTCAGTAGCCCCAGCTTTAAACAATAGATGGACATCAACGCATCAATAGTCAGTAATCCTCGCTTTAAACAATAGATGGACATCAACACCTCAATAGTCAGTAACCCCAGTTTTAAACAATAGATGGACATCAACACCTCAGTAGTCAGTAACCCCAGCTTTGAACAATGGATGGACATCAACGCATCAATAGTCAGTAACCCCAGCTTTGAACAATAGACGGACATCAACACCTCCATAGTCAGTAACCCCAGCTTTAAACAATAGATGGACATCAACACTTCAATAGTCAGTAACCCCAGCTTTGAACAATAGATGGACATCAACACTTCAATAGTCGGTAACCCCAGTTTTAAACAATAGATGGACATCAACACTTCAATAGTCAGTAACCCCAGCTTTCAACAATAGATGGACATCAACGCATCAATAGTCAGTAACCCCAGCTTTAAACAATAGATGGACATCAACACCTCAATAGTCAGTAACCCTAGCTTTGAACAATAGATGGACATCAACACATCAATGGTCAGTAGGCAAACATTGCTTAAGTGCCTTAAAGGTGTGTTTTGATTACTATTGATACTTACCACATCAATGCAGTAAGCGTTCATTACAAATATATAAAGGTGTGTTTTGATTACTATTGATACTTACCACATCAATGCAGTAAGCAGTCATTACAAATATATAAAGGTGTGTTTTGATTATTATTGATACATACCACACCAATGCAGTAAGCAGTCATTACAAATATATAAAGGTGTGTTTTGATTATTATTGATACTTACCACATCAATGCAGTAAGCGGTCATTACAAATATGTAAAGGTGTGTTTTGATTACTATTGATACTTACCACATCAATGCAGTAAGCGGTCATTACAAATATGTAAAGGTGTGTTTTGATTACTATTGATACTTACCACATCAATGCAGTAAGCGGTCATTACAAATATGTAAAGGTGTGTTTTGATAATTATTGATACTTACCACATCAATGCAGTAAGCAGTCATTACAAATATATAAAGGTGTGTTTTGATTATTATTGATACTTACCACATCAATGCAGTAAGCGGTCATTACAAATATATAAAGGTGTGTTTTGATTACTATTGATACTTACCACATCAATGCAGTAAGCGGTCATTACAAATATGTAAAGGTGTGTTTTGATTACTATTGATACTTACCACATCAATGCAGTAAGCGGTCATTACAAATATGTAAAGGTGTGTTTTGATAATTATTGATACTTACCACATCAATGCAGTAAGCAGTCATTACAAATATATAAAGGTGTGTTTTGATTATTATTGATACATACCACACCAATGCAGTAAGCAGTCATTACAAATATATAAAGGTGTGTTTTGATTATTATTGATACTTACCACATCAATGCAGTAAGCGGTCATTACAAATATGTAAAGGTGTGTTTTGATTACTATTGATACTTACCACATCAATGCAGTAAGCGGTCATTACAAATATGTAAAGGTGTGTTTTGATTACTATTGATACTTACCACATCAATGCAGTAAGCGGTCATTACAAATATGTAAAGGTGTGTTTTGATAATTATTGATACTTACCACATCAATGCAGTAAGCAGTCATTACAAATATATAAAGGTGTGTTTTGATTATTATTGATACTTACCACATCAATGCAGTAAGCGGTCATTACAAATATATAAAGGTGTGTTTTGATTATTATTGATACTTACCACATCAATGCAGTAAGCAGTCATTACAAATATATAAAGGTGTGTTTTGATTATTATTGATACTTACCACATCAATGCAGTAAGCAGTCATTACAAATATATAAAGGTGTGTTTTGATTATTATTGATACTTACCACATCAATGCAGTAAGCAGTCATTACAAATATATACCAAACAAATCCTAAATGTGTTAAAATTGTGTTCACAACACACTTGATTTTTAAAAGCCATAAGAAGTTATGATATTTAAAATAATATCAAACATAACAATTAAAATAGTAAAACTATTTTCAAAATATTCACCAATTACATGTGCTGTGTTTTGTTGCCTTAAAGTAGAGATACTATAGAGATGTCATGGGTGTGATGGTTAGTGATAACCCAGCTCTGTTTTACAGATCTTTGTAAACCATGTTTTATATCAATATGTATGTATAACCATTTAGCATGAATGTAGCCATAAGCTCACTTGTGTTTGTGTGTTAGTTTGTTGTTCTACGCTTGCTTGCGTGCACGTGTGTGTACATGCGTGTGTAGGTATGTGTGTAGGCATTCGCGTGTGCGTGTGTGTGTGTGTGTTGCAATAATTATTGGTACAATTTCTGTTGACAGCCACCTGTTTTGGACAACCTACTGGCATCTATGAAGTATGTCCTTTCAAATATGGGCTTAATGAGGATTAACCTTCAGCACAGCTCCAATAAGGTTAGCATTACTACTGTATTCATGCAGCTCATACATACATACATTGTACATGTTCATGCAGCTCATACATACATTGTACATGTATAGTACAGTTAACCCGTTAACACTCATATCAGCCAAAAACGACTTCTGCTGTGGTCTTGAGGAATGTCCATTTGCAGACCAAGACGTCAATTTGCAGACCAAGAGAAGACTATTTTTGGAAATTTACCACTGGAATGACTGGCTCGATGAATGAGCCAGTCATTCCAGTGGTAAATTTTCAAAAATAGTCTCCACTTGGTCTGCAAATGGACATCTTCAGTGAGAAAATTGAAATTTCCATGAACAAATTTAAGTGTTAAAGGATTAAGTCATATATAGTCTAAGACTGATGGTGTTAGTTCTGCTTATCAAGCATCAGTAATCAAATGCCGTGTATACCACATGAGGCTTTTTATTGATCCCATACGGAAGTGGTGAACTGTGAACAGCTTCACATAGTCATTCCAATAACATGCAAGCAACAATTAAAGCTTGTGTCAAGAGTGTATCAGCGTGTGCTTTAGCAACATGCTGGTGAATCGCACTAGACTTTTCTATGAGAATATGCAGCTATTATAGTGGTTATTTTTCTGGAAAAATATTTCTGTGGAAAATTGGAAAAATATGTGTATATTTTTAACCATAAAATAATATATATATATATAGTGTGTGTGTGGCGCTGTGGGTGTTTGTGTGGCACTGTGGTCTGTGGGTGTGTCACGGTCTGTGGGTAAGTTGGTCCGTGCGTGGGTGGGTGCAGGCACTGCAGGGCTGTCTGATTGTTTGCTTGACAGACTGCCTGCTAATTTTTACCAATTTAAGTATAAGAAAAAACCAAATGGGTATTTTTAAACAAATTATTTTGAAAGTTTAATGACTAAAGCAACTGTCACATTACATGCCCTTTACCCCGGCTGATTTACATGTGACTAACTGAAGTGAGTAAGTTTCATATTTAGCTCAACAGTTCATTTTGGTCATTACAGGTCTATTTTGGTGTCTATCAGAAGTCATCTTTTATATTCCATCAAATATCAGTTGGGATCAAATAATCATCATCATGGAATATATAATGACTTACATGTACTGTCATGTATGCATATTACTTTTCAATTGTCTGATCATCAATCATCATTATGTTACATTCATCATCATCATCGTCATCATCATGATCATCATTTTGAACTATAATGATAGTGTAACCTGGTGCAAGCCATTTCAGCCATGGCAATACATGACACAAATCTAAATCTGTTAACTTATATTTGTAGCAAAAGCATCGGTGTTAATGCAATAGGGAAATACAAATTTGCAATTGCATCCTTAGGTGACCGGAAAATGTTCTGGAAAAATACGTTGGTAAACTTTCTTTTTGAAAAATGTTCCACGGAAAATTTTCTGACTCACAACACTAATTAGAGACAGAATCAACTACATGTAATATGGTCTGGGTAAATGGTGAATGAAAATGATGTCTTACGTCGTATGTGAATAGGAATACTAAAATAGATTTCTATGTGCCTGTTTCTCTTACAAGCACTACCCTGTTGGTGCTCAATTAAGCATGCATGATTTTCCAATATTTATATATATATATCTCGATTTGCTGAAAATTAGTTTTTTCTTGCTTGTGAACCAGAAGTGAGACATGTAATATTTTTCTGACGACGATGGCGATGACATCAATATTAAGTTTTGCATTTAGCACATCGCTTTAGCGCACACATGCTTACCTCTGCTGATAGAAAGTAACACAATGGCATTGATGTCACAGCAGTCAAGGTCATTGTGACCTTGGAGCAAAAAACTTACACAACACCTCGATAATTAGACAGGTGAGACATTTAATTTTCGCAGAATTCTTCTTTACACTCCTACCTAAACCGAAAAGTTGTAAAATCATGAAAACTTTACTGTGATGTGTTGCCTAGGCAGCAACAGCTTCCAGGCAGTAATTGTAAAATAGACAGCATTTTGATGTTTTTTCTCATTGACACTATTACCAGCTCATGCCCCTCAACGCACCCAAGGCATCTTTCATTGACACTATTACCAGCTCATGCCCCTCAATGCACCCAAGACATCTATCATTGACACTATTACCAGCTCATACCCCTCAATGCACCCAAGACATCTTTCAATGACGCTATTGCCAGCTCATGCCCCTCAATGCACCCAAGATATCTTTCATTGACACTATTACCAGCTCATACCCCTCAATGCACCCAAGACATCTTTCAATGACGCTATTGCCAACTCATGCCCCTCAATGCACCCAAGATATCTTTCATTGACACTATTACCAGCTCATACCCCTCAACATGCCCAAAACACCTGTCAACATCAGAGCATGCGATATATTTATATATATAGAGGCGTGGTGGCTGAGTGGTTAGGAACTTGAGCTCGTAACTCCAGGTTCGCTTCCTGGCCGGTCCGCTACGTTGTGTCCTTGAGCAAGTCACTTAACTCTTCGTTGCTCCAGTCAACCTAGCTGTAAATAGGTACCTGTGATGGCATAGCTCTCTGTGCGCCGTATGTGGCTGCCGGGGCACTGTCAAATGAACAGGGGATCAGATGTACAGCGCTTAGAGCATGCAATCGCATGGAGTTCAGCGCAATATAAATGCACTATCATTCATCATTCATATATATATATATATATATATATATATATATATATATATCGATATACAGTACAGCGCAAGAATAACCTAACATGTTTCCAAAACAAAATAATATGTACCATTGAATATTTAGAATATATTTCATACTTCTAATCCAATTATGTCCAAAATATGCAACTTTACATTTCTTACATCATGTTCAAATTGTACTAAATAACTTGTCTGTTTTGTTTTGGAAGCTTAACTTATTTGTGCACTAGTTTTGGAAGCTTAACTTATTTGTGCACTACATACCACGATATTGTCTAGGGCCATATCATGTACTCATATGCTCGATACTCTTTATGATCTGTGTGTGTGCATCCATGCGTGCGTGTGTGTGTGCGTGCGTACACACATGCGCATGTATGTGTGTGTGTGTGCGTCCTTGCAATGTTACTAGGCTTGCACGATTTTTGCTTTGAAACATCGCGATCAATTTTATAAAACAAATCGCGATTTTCGATTAAATCGTAGGCCCAAATTCCCAAAAGTATAAACCGGGTTAACATGACTTTTTTCTAGAAAAAGTTGAAATAAATGATACAAAAAATAGCACGAAATTAGAACACATTTTCATGCGACGAATTCTTACCATCCTATATGTACGTCTATGCTTAATGTATACCTTATATCCATCATTGCGGCAGTGAAATTATTAATTGGGACCGCCTAAATATTGCGTATAGTTTAATAAACATTATTTATTTCATCAAAATTTGAGATAAAATGTCGCCGAGAAAAAAATTTAAATTACATGATGTATCAGCTTCCGCTTATAGCCTCCCTTTGTAGGAAGTGTTTAGGTCATTAACGGAGTAACATGAAGACGCTAATATTAGTACCCAGGGAGATACTGCGCAATTCACATACATAGGACGGTAGCGTTGAGTAGGTATGAGTGTAACGGCGTAAACTCGTCCTATAGTGCAATTTATAGTTGCTTTCAGAATGTACGATTTACATTTAAGAGTAATCAACAGAATGCACAGTTCAAGATCAAACAATCTGGAATGCTGTTGCTTTATTTTCTTTAATTTGACATGACAACCAAACGAAAAATGAAAAATTATTACACCGCCTGAAATTGCTAACTCTAGAATTAAAAAGTATTATATTCACTGATTGCCTAACACTCTGCAACTAAGTATATACTTGGCATTTCACGACAGACTCAGGGTCTGCAGCGAAAGAAAGAAAATTATATGGCGATTCGACGGAGTAACTAGCTGGTTTTATCAATGACAAAAGTGTTACCTCGCTATTGTTCGCTTGTTTATTGTAGATCTTTGTGTTGTGATTAGTAATTATTCGACACGTGCATGGCACGGTGGGATATAAACACAATGAACACAGGCGTGAATCGATTATAATTGTACTCATGTACTGATAAAATGCGACGGAAAAGTACACACTTCAGATTTTTTTAAAACATGAAATTATTGATGATTTTCTGATTTTTCCTCAATTACATCGTAAAAATCGCGATTTGAAAAATAAATCGAACTACACAATTAAATCGAAAAATCGTGCAAGCCTAAATGTTACTATTTGTTTCTCTCATACACTGTTTTCGCTGTGTTTGTGTGTGTGTGTGTATGCGTGTGTGGGTGTGTGTGCGTGCGTGTGTGTGTATGCGTGCGTGTGTATGGGTGTGTGTGCGTGCATACGTGCGTGTGTGTATGTGAGTGTATGTGTGTATGTGCGTGCGTGTTTGCAATGTTATTGTTTTGCTTCTATCATACACTGTTTTTCTCTACAGAGTCATGCCTCACTAGTACTTAGCTCTGAATATTGTACTGATTCTAAAGGCGATATGCTGGTTCAGATCTATGGTGCTCTCAAGGCATTGTGGGAAGATGCTGGAGTGCGCCGGGCCGTGTCTCGTGGATATGAATTTGAATTGAACGACTCTGCTATTTAGTAAGTGATCTGTATTCATGTAGGCTTACATAATTATTCAATTAATCCCGATTATTAAAAAATATGATCGTGGATGATCACAAAACCAAATAATCGAAGATTTTCAAGCTGCAAGATGGTTGTTTTTCCAATGTAAAGTTGCCGTAGATTTTCCTTTAATATGAACCATGTGAATATGAAAATGACTGTAAATACTGCGTTATCTCTATATTACTTATTTTGTTGCTAAGGGTTTGTTAAAGGAAAACATCAAACTGTTGAAATCTGCCATTGGTTTTTTTCATACGAAGTTTTGGAGGAACTCAACCTCATGCCATTTCGCCCCAGAAACAAGAATACTTTAGCCAGCCTATCAGTGTTTTTTAAACTAAACACTATCGCTAAACATAAAATATTGAACAATGCAGATTTGTTGTAATTATTGGTGTTCTGCGTTTGACTGTACTACCGTTCCCCACAGCTTGGTTTCAAGGTCCATATCAAAATGTGGACAGGTTTGGAGCAGATGTTCTGGTGTTTGGTCATCATTGTCACGCTGGCAGATCACTGTGTCTGCTAGTCCAATGCACTTTAGGTGTGCCCGGAGGCACTACATGTACATGTTGTAGGTCTGATTCTCAGGCGGAAAATAATAGTCTGTTTCCTGTCATGCTAACTTAGTAGTGCATCCTGGTCTGGGCTTCTCTAAGGGAGACTGTGTTGCTGATCCGTGGTTGGGTGGTACCCACCCTTCCTTTGCCAGTTGGTCTGCTTTCTCATTTCCAGATATTCCTACATGGGCTGGAATCCATTGTACTACTATCTTAGTTTTGTCAGTGAGCAAGTTCAGTTCTCCCCTCCGGTCTCTGCAGTGTTGCCAACGAGTCGGTAAAACATTCCTTAATTCTCAAGCTGAAGTGTTAAGAACTCTGCTGGCTTTCAAGAGTGCTTGGACATATGCTTTGAAGTTTGAACAGCTCTAGTCTTCCTGCTGGTCCTGAAGTGGAGTCAGTTGTACCATCTAGATACATGACGAAATTCCCTCTTTCACCATTCCTAAGTGATTCCTCTGCTGAGGCATCTGTAAACATGAGCGTCCATGAAATGGTAGGATAGGCTTCATAGATCATCCCCAGTGTGTACACATTCTGTTCTGTTGGAATCTGTTCACTTTTGGAATAGATCCCTGGGATACGTGTTCTGATTTCTGCCTTCAATGTATTCGCATTCCAGTCATCCCCCAAAAGTATTTCACATTTGTCTAAATCTGTTTCTATGATATCTTGGTGACGGGTCTGCAATTACTTGACCAGAGTATTTTGGCCTTTTCAGTCTGTTCTTTGTCTTACTTTGTAGTTTACTGTGAAGTCGGTGAGAAGGAAGCCTCTTCATTTTCTCACTGAGACAAATGGTATTGAAGTTTCGCTTGATGTTAAGTGGCTGTGCATCTGCCATTTTCTCCATTTCCTTCACTGGTGTTGTTTTCATTACACCATCATAGTCCCATATTCTGGACTTTGTCAAGTCTATTCGGTCTTGAAGCAGTGTCCCCAGGAAGTTGATGCATATTCCAGCTTTAGTCCAGTGTAGACATGTTTTAGGATCCTGAAGCTCACCCCCAGAATATGCCGGCCAGCATTTTCATCAAACTTAGTATCCTTATAGCCTTGTTCTCTGTGTACTAGATGTGCAGTTTCCATGTAAGTCTTGTGTCCAACTTCACTCCTGGAAAGTTTGGTGTATCCTGTTGTGGCAGAACTTTGTTCCCAAATGTCAACATTATCTGCTCTTTTACTGTTGACAGGGAGAAAAGTGTAGCCACTGTTGGTTCTGATTATTATTGGTGTTAATATCATCTACGTATGTTTGACCAAAATGTCGACAAGGCAGTTAGAGAAATATTGTGCTTTAGAAAAGCACTGCGCCACAGGAAGACCACTGCGCCACACCTACATGAATGACCATTCAGTTCACGCCAGATTGTATCGATGCTGTGTTCAGAAATCATATTCTAATGTACAGAATAGCATGTTAATTGTGATTTTTGAACACCTATTACTGTCTTGCAATTAGACTGGAGACATTTTTATTGATTTGGTTAGAGATACCAATTTTCATTACTTTAGTGTTATGTTAGCAGTTTCTGATTTTAAGTAATGTTTGTAGTTACTTTCTTTTCAGATATTACTAATACTAGCGATTCTGCAAGCTTTATGCCGCCCCAACCAATCCCCATCAGTACATCTAATATTGGGTTAAAATGGTAATTATATGTCTACGTGATAGCGCTATCAAAAAATTGCATAATCTTGCAAGGCTAGATATTGATGATTAGCTTAAATGTGTTTGTCTTGTATCTTTGTCGTCCCTCCCTCTCCCATTAGTAACCGTCTTGAAGAGATACTCAGCCTTGTGTCCTTGAATTCAGCATTGGTCAAGTTCGATTTGCTAAAAATAGTCAGTTAGCTAGTTTTTTTCCTGATCATGCTCATAGACTACGTGAATCAAATGACGGATGGTTAACTATAGTTAATTGGTACCTGATTCCCTGTTGCAGAATATCTGAAGCCGGGTACTAGTCTCATTTAATCCTTCCTTAGGTACAGAATTGGCTGTTTTTATAGGCTTTGAAAATGGGTATTATGGTATGCTAAAATGTCAAACAGGTGCAATAGGCATTAAAGTGGGAATTAAACGAAATCTAGGATTTCTTTTTTCACGAGAGAGTTGATACTTACCTCCCTAATACTTTTGATATTGCTAAATATCGGCTTTCACTCAATAAAACACTCAGATTAAAAACAGTTAGGTGCCCCTACTGGGCAGGGAGTCAGAGGTAGTCCGGCGGATGCTCGCCCCACCACCGCGCATGCGCCGACTACTACTTCCTCTGGCTCATTTATTGGCTAACACATGCAACTACCAAGAGCCTGAAGACCGAGCCTCTGTGGGGCGGAGAGGCCGGGTCAGTATCTAGGGAGGTAAGTATCAACTCTCTCGTGAAAAAAGAAATCCTAGATTTCGTTTATTTCACATCAAGAGTATACTTACCTCCCTAATACTTTTGATATTGCCAGAATTCGAAAGTGAATCTGGCGGGAGGGAGGCGAGGTCAAAAGACCAGCTCTTCCCTATACGCTTTCAAGCGTTTAAGGCACTTATGACGTCTGAAACTGTGTGAAAACACCGTCAGGATTTGATAAACCATCGGATAACACAACCGATGCCTGAGAGATGACCGATTTGTCATATGCGCTCCCCCCCCCCCTCCCTTGGGAGGAAGATTAAATGACCTCAATGTCCTACACGCTCTCTTCGTACTAGTGCTAAGTACTATAGGACAGAGACGAAAAGGCTCCATTTTCGTATACTCTCTCTAAAGAACCACAACCCACATAAACCATCACCATATTAATAACACTGGGTAACGTGACAATACAAACAATGAACAACACATGAACAAGACTGACCTTGTTGTCCTAGGAAGCTGTCATCATGAATCCAGTAGAGAAGGATGATACAGTCCCGACAAGTGGTTGTCACCGTCGCTGAATGGCGAAGTATATAAGCAATGCGGAGGCACTCTTCACAAACATAAAGCGGTTATTGTTTCAAAATCGACAAGGCGAGAGGGTTAGAGGTGTCACGGAGGTAATGGTCTGTAAAACTAGACTCACAGTGCCACTGAGCCACTGACATAATATCATCCACAGGGACCCCATTAAAAAGGGCAGTGGATGTCACGACACCGCGGACACTGTGAGCCTTGGCCACGTCAACCTGTCGCCCGGTGGCGGATTTGTGACAAAATTGAATACATTCCACAATCCACCTAGAAATGGTGTCCTTAGACGCCCTACCATGGGGTTCAATATATGACAACCATAACGCTGACTGGTCGGTACGCCACTCCGAAGTACGCTGTTTGTACCGGAGCAGCGCCCGTACGGGGCACCATACTTTAGAATTAGGATCATATCTAGTTAAAGATGGCAAAAAAATAGGTTGACCTGGATATTTCAATGACTGATTTTTAGACAAGAAATTAATCCTAGGTAGAAGCTTAAGGCCTTCCCCTGTAACCACAAAACGGTCAACCTCGGCTGATAAGGCGTGAATTTCACTCCTACGCCTTGCCGAGGCCGCAGCAATTAAAAATACAGTTTTAAGAGTTAACATTTTCATAGAAATGGAACTAAGTGGTTCAAAAGGCTTATCACCTAGTACCTGGAGCACCAGTGATAAACTCCAAGACGGAATCAGTGGAGGATTCCTTGGTCTTAGATTGCCCATGCCTTTAATTAATACATTTAATGTACTTACTTCATCACTCCCCCTATTAGCCAAGCAAGGAATAACAGTCATTAAAGCTGACTTATAACCAGCAATAGAGTTAGGCTTGAGGCTATAGGCATCATATAGGTGACAGAGGAAATCAGCCACTACCTGAATAGATGATTCCATTGGATCAATACATCTTTTTGAGCACCATTCTGCAAATCTGTTGATTTTATAATTATATGCTCTGGAGGTTGACCCCCTCCTGGCTTTGGCCATAAACATGGCCGCTTGCTCAGAAAAGCCCTCCTTAATTCTAGATTCCTTGACAACATCCACGCAGTCAATCGGAACATTGACGGATTGTCGTGAAGGGCCTTGCCCTGGAAGATAAGGTTGTCCATCAGAGGCAGCGGAACCGGATTGCAGACCAGAAGGTCCAGCAGATCCGTATACCACGATCGGCTTGGCCAATCCGGGGCGATCAGAAGCACTTGGCACTCCTGCTGCCTGATTTTCTGAAGCACCTTTGGAATCAGGATTGCTGGGGGGAATGCGTATGCATACATTCCCTCCCAGCTGATAGCTAACGCATCTGTTGCGAAAGCGCTTGGGTCTGGAATCGGAGAGACGTACGTCGTCATCTTCGCATTCTTCTTCATCGCGAACAAATCTATGTTGGGTTTCCCCCAATGGTCGAACAGACGATCCGCCACACATTGATTTAGTTGCCATTCCGTGGGTAAAACACTCATCCTTCGGCTCAATGAGTCTGCTAGCAGATTTAACCTCCCCGGAATATGAACTGCTTTCAAGGTGATCCCATGATCCAGGCACCAACAAAGCAGTCCCCATGTCATCATACAGAGACTGGGCGACTTCGTTCCGCCCTGGCGGTTTATGTAAGTCACTACTGTTGAGTTGTCTGAACGAATTAGAACAATCTTGCCCTGAACTTTCTGTAAGAAATGTTCCAGGCCCAGGACTACTGCTCTTAGCTCTAGTAGATTGATATGTTCCTTGGACTGATCCAGATCCCAAAGCCCTGATACTGTGGACTCTTCCAGACAAGCTCCCCACCCCTCCATCGATGCATCTGTATACACAGTCACCTGAGGGTGGGGAGGGGTTAGCAAAACCCCCAGCAAGAGATTCTCTGTATTCAACCACCATTGCAGGTGGTGAATCAGAGGCGCCAACACCGACACGTTCGAGTCCAGCGAACCTGAACTCTGGGTCCACTGTGTCATGAGAAACAACTGGATCGGACGCCTGCGCAAGGCGGCCTGTGGAATGACTGGTTCCAAAGAAACCATCAAGCCCAGCATTCTCAAGTAAACCCGTGCCAGGACATGACGACTGTCGCACACCGACTGAATTACCGAGATGAGTACTTGAACCCTCTCCTGAGTGGGGTACACATACCCCGTCTCCAGATCGAAGAACATGCCCAGGTAAACAAACTTCTGGGATGGAGTTAGCTCTGATTTCGGGAAATTGATCATCCAGCCCAAGTCCGAGAGAGTTTTCAAAACAATCTCCAGATTGGCTGACAACGATTCCCGGGTGTGTGCTTTCAACAGCCAGTCGTCTATGTACGTGTGGACTGCTATGCTTCTCCTGCGGAGGTATGCAGTGATCGCGAGAACCACACGGGTGAAGACCCGAGGAGCCGTGGAAATTCCGAAGGGTAACACCCTGAATTCCCACCGCCGGCCCTGAAATGCAAATCTCAGGAAGCGACGGAAACTCCTCTCTATGGGAATGTGGAAATAAGCATCCTTCAAATCTATCGACGCTGTCCACATCCCTCGCTCTAACCCCGCCAACACCGAGCGCACAGTCTCCATCTTGAAACTGGGTGTCTCGATGAACTTGTTCAACGGCTTGAGGTTGAGAATCGGCCTCCACCCTCCGGTGTTTTTTGTTACCAAGAACAGGGTTGAATAGAAGCCCGGGCACCTCTGTGCCGGCTGAATGGCTTCTTTTAGTATGAGGGAATTTATTTCCTCCTCTATACACAACCTCTGATCCGGATCCCGTGGAATGGGAGTCCAGATCGGCGCGAGAGACAGTCGCGATGGCGGGCCTGTCACCCAGTCGGGACGATACCCGACCGAAGGCCATCGCAAGACTAAACGGTCCTGAGTCAACCGCTTCCACTCTGGCAAGCGGGCGGCCAAACGGCCGCCCACCGGTCCACCTAGGGATAGAGGTGGACATAAGGAGGGCCAGAGTGGCACTGTTCTCTCGGCCTGAAACACCGGAGTGGTTCCCACCGCGGTAACCAGGCCATCAGGCCCGATTACCGCGACCAGATCCCCGCGCGCCCCGCCCAGCGCCGCGCGCACCACGGTGCGCGGGCGGCTGTCTGGCTGGGTGCGGCTGGGGAGCCTGCGCCCCCCTCACTGCTGGCCGAATCGCCCGTGGCCTAGGCCTACGTTGCGACGGTGGCTGGCCCCTGACCTGGCCAGCACCACCTCGAGCCTGCAGAGGACGATACGCAGGGGGTGCCGCGCGAACACGCTCCCGCCGGAGCACCTCAAATTGTTCCCGCAGCGCCCTCTGGTTATTAACCAGAGTGACCGTCTCCTGGAGGTGCCTGCATCCCTCACCTCCAAAGAGACCAGGACCTGTCATAGGCGTCCGCAGCAGCCTATTATACAGGTCCTGGGACGGGCACAGATTGTCAAGCGCAAACGTGCGCCTCGCCCGGACACTTCTGGTTACCGCCCGCGTCAAACAGTCCAAAGCCAGGTTGATACCATCCTGAATGGCTCTCTGGACTGTCACCGGGCTTGGTTGGCGTGATGCGGAAGCCGCTACCACCCCTTGTAGCAGCTGGGAGACGTGGGACAGAGCGGCAATCGACGCTCTCCCACTCTCCTCCGCATCCCGCAGCGCGGCATTTGCCGAACGCAACGCGTTCGAGCACAAGACTCCCGTGTCAGAACGGGAGCCCGGCCGCGCATCTTCGCCCAAAGCCGCGCGATCATCAACGCTCGGCTTCGGCACCACACCGTACCGCTGGTAATCCAGGGGCACGATGCGGCACCGCTTCGCCACCTCGCGAGGGGCCTTCGCGAGACGTCCATTCACCTTAATGGACGCCTCTGCCGCTTCGAACATGTCCACGACATGCTCAGCAAGCGGCAGAGATGGCATAGCGGTAGCCGCCGGCCTACCAGCTAACCACGGCCGATGGTCACGCTGGCTAGCCGGCAGCTCCACGGGTAGATCTGGCCGAACACTTACCAGCCACTGGCAAGCGTCCGACCAATCCTCCTCCGTGGCTAACTGCGAGCGCTCTACTAGACGAGGGCCTTCGTCTTCCTCCAGAGCACTCGCAGTTGATGTCGACGGCGGGTAAGCTGATACCCCTGGCAAGCCTGGAAAAGCATGCGGGCCCGAGAGAGCAGGCATGCTAAATTCCGTGGCTTGACCAGGAGCAGGCGCCGTGGCAGAGCGCGGGGTAAACACCGCTCTACCACGGGTCTGACCAGCACCAGCCATACCATCGGCAAGCCGAGGTATGCGGTATCCGTGGTCAACAGCACCGCCCGGGGACACCCTCTGGACCGTGAAATCTACTCCTGCGTGAGTAGAACCATGGAACACGTCGCCTGCATTCCCCGCGAGGGGTGCACAGACGTCGTATTCCATGGCCACGTCCTCAGAAGGCGACCCCAGCAGGAGATCCTCTTCTTCCTGGCCAGAAAGATTAGACTCCGGGTCAGCAAAGAGAGCTAACCCGGACTGGCCAGGAAAGGTGCCATAGGAGGGTTTGGCACCTTCGGCGCGCGGATACCCGGGGTCTGATGAGCAGACCGCGGGTCCCAGCAACAACCGTTGTCCACGGCCCCTCGGCGCGGCGCCATGCCTGCTGCCAGGGCCTTGGACTGCCCCCAACAAAGGGGCCACCTCTGAATCCACAACCGGACCGGACCTAAAGAGACCGGATTCAGAGGCGGGGATCACCTGCTCGTAAGCAGATGCCGAGGACAACAAAGGAGCTGGCCCAGGGAGCATGCCACGAAGCAACTCTGGGACCAGATCCTTTATTGTCCTCTGCATCTCTTGCAACATTTCGGACCTGAAGGCCTCCATATCCACCGCGGATGAGGCCTTCTTCTTACCCTTCTTACACACTTTCTCCTTCTTCTTCCTCTCTTCCTCCATTACCTTCTCCCTTGCCTGCAATGCGAGAAAATCAGACATTAATTCGCCCCCCCACAGCTTACATACGTCGCACTTCAGCAACGGTCCACAGGGACTGCAGCTGAAGCACAAGTGCGGGACGAAGCGGCTTTTAAGAAACCTCCCGCAGGACGGGCAACCAGGTCTCTGAAACAGGACAAAGGACAGGGACAATGAGCAAGATAGTTACGGTTAGCGAACTCAAAACCAACTAAAAAGAGAGGACAGGATCATCAAGATCAGAAATCAAGAAGAACCAGCCATGGACAAAACGTTAATTGTTAATAAAAAGGCCAAGGCCGATTATGACGTCATCACTCTCGTGACCAAATTAATCGATCCGCAACAAGCACCAAGAGCAAGAACGAATTGTATAAGTAAACGGAACATTTCCGTTGAATTGGCATTTCGAGTACACAACAATCAGATATACAGAGATAACTCCTTCCAATTCTAGCATTGGCAAAAAGGGAAATTATCTCCCCTTTTGTTTACATTATAATTAGATACCTGATCCTTGTATAGACAAACCATCCAACGTGATGAACCGGAGAACTCCACCATAGTACGCCTCTACATTCTCTCCACCTCAGGGGAAGGAATTGGAGCAAGAGGGCAAAGTGAGAAGACCTTTATAACAGGCCTCCAACTCACTGAACATAGATCTTTTGGTTAGATAACCTAACAGTATTAGTAGGAAATGGAACCGTGGTGGAGAGAAAACATATCCTCTTGTGCCGAGAAGTCCATCAAAGCATCTATGCGATACCTGTGGACAAAACACAAAGAGAAATGAGACATATGAAGCACCATGTTGTAAAAAACCAACATAATCAGGCGCTAATCACGGTAAGCGCGAGTCCCGGAAATACATTAAACCGGGACAAAACACGCTAGCATATCAAAGAATTCACCTGATAAAGCGATCCCGCTCCTTCTAAAGGCGAATCCTCCCTTTCCGACATGCTTCCACCAAAAAATAATCGTCAAACGTGAGCAAAAAACAAGGCAACGCGCAGAAAAGTATGAAGAACACAAAACCGCATGTAACCCTTTGCCAATAAATGAGCAAAGAGGAAGTAGTAGTCGGCGCATGCGCGGTGGTGGGGCGAGCATCCGCCGGACTACCTCTGACTCCCTGCCCAGTAGGGGCACCTAACTGTTTTTAATCTGAGTGTTTTATTGAGTGAAAGCCGATATTTAGCAATATCAAAAGTATTAGGGAGGTAAGTATACTCTTGATGTGAAAAGAGTAGGCCTTGGGAACATTGACATACTGTAGGATACCATAAGTTCATCAAACTTACATTAGTTAGGGAATATTTACATGTCTATAGGCATTTAGCCATGTCAAGCAAGAGTTTTCCGGAATTTTGAATTTTACTTAAATTTCGAGTTGATAATTTGCAACCGAGCTCGACTGGTCAGTCGACTATAGTTAACTAACTAGTTAATTATTTCAAGTTCGATTGGTGTCTAGTTAATTATAGTTAACTATCATATAGTTTGTGAATCGAACTTGACCCTTTGTCCTGTATTGCCTGTAAAGCGTGACTATTTTTATTAACAGATTCAATACATGATAATATTGCTCATTTGCATATTGTATATTTGAATTTGTTTACAGTTTTTTTGAGAACATGGACCGAATATGTGCACACAAGTATCTCCCTTCTTCCAAAGATGTCCTGAGAGTGCGCATTCGTACGTCATCCGTGATCGAGACCTGCTTTCATGTCAGTGGTATCGTTATCAGGTAGAGTATCCATAATCGAAACCTGCTTTCATGTCAGTGGTATTGTTATCAGGTAGAGTATCTGTTATCGAGAAATGCTTTCATATCAGTGGTATTTTTATCAGGTAAAGTATCCATAATTGAGACCTGCTTTCATGTCAGTGCTATTTTTATCAGCCAGAGTATCCATAATCGAGACCTGCTTTCATGTCAGTGGTATTGTTATCAGGTAGAATATCTGTGATTGAGACCTGCTTTGATGTCAGTGGTATCATTATCATGTAGTGTATCTGTGATTGAGACCCGCTTTCATGTCAGTGGTATCATTATCAGGTAGAGTATCCGTGATCAAGACCTGCTTTCATGTCAGTGGTATCATTATCAGGTAGAGTATCTGTGATCAAGACCTGCTTTCATATCAGTGGTATCATTATCAGGTAGAGTATCTGTGATCGAGACTTGCTTTCATGTCAGTGGTATCATTATCAGGTAGAGTATCTGTGATCGAGACCTGCTTTCATGTCAGTGGTATCATTATCATGTAGATTATCTGTGATCGAGACCTGCTTTCATGTCAGTGGTATCGTTATCAGGTAGAGTATCTGTGATTGAGACCTGCTTTCATGTCAGTGGTATCGTTATCAGGTAGAGTATCTGTGATTGAGACCTGCTTTCATGTCAGTGGTATCATTATCATGTAGATTATCTGTGATCGAGACCTGCTTTCATGTCAGTGGTATCGTTATCAGGTAGAGTATCCATAATCAAGGCCTGCTTTCATGTCAGTGATATTGTGATCAGGTAGAGTATCTGTGATTGAGACCTGCTTTCATGTCAGTGGTATCGTTATCAGGTAGAGTATCTGTGATCGAGACCTGCTTTCATATCAGTGGTATCATTATCAGGTAGCGTATCTGTGATCGAGACCTGCTTTAAGTTTGTTAGCATTTGTGTACAAAGTGCATTTTATTCCTCTGACCATGACATTGATACATGTATAGGCAAGCATGTGTCCAAGTTTATTTTGTGATAGGGTGAGGCAATCCCGAAATATTCATTCTCCTTCGATCAATACTCACCATTCTGTTACTTCTGATATACAGCTGGCCTTGACAGCGGCTCTAGGATTATAGACTTAGAAAGCTTTACCGACTCCTGGGAACCGGATACTCGGCTCCCAACTGCCGAGTACCCGTTTACCATAGAGCTCATTCTTGTTTGCATAGCAACAAGAGCTATACATGCTTTCTGCAGGGAGAGGATTTTAGTGTCTTTTGTTAAAGAAATCTAAGTCTTTATCTGTAAAGTGATAGTTTGTGCGTTCTTGAAGGATTTAACTG
This sequence comes from Chaetoderma sp. LZ-2023a, assembly GCA_034401795.1. Lineage (NCBI taxonomy): Eukaryota > Metazoa > Mollusca > Caudofoveata > Chaetodermatida > Chaetodermatidae > Chaetoderma > Chaetoderma sp. LZ-2023a. Next base: position 17,741,961 of record CM067372.1, read on the forward strand.
GATACTACGGAGAATACCGCCGATAATAACCAGGTTGTATCATTCCTTATTATCCATAGTTAAAAGACTTAGGTCTCTAAATTTCGCTGTGTCGCATGTCCCAATTTCTGACCACAAAGAATCTGGGACGTGTGCTAACAACGATATATGCCAGACGATCGCCTTCTTTAAACCCCAACAGGCGATCGGCAGATATGAAAATAGGTGTTTGCTACGGTATTTCTAACACGAATATCGGCTGACGTCGTTCTCCGTAGGATCTGAGCGGGTGACGTCACACCCAGTCGCTCAGATGTTTATGTGAAGAAAATTTTTTCATTAATTCGCGCATCTCGTTCTGGGTGCTGCGTACTAAAAATGGTACCGGAAACTTTAGAATGGTCAAGTTTACGTGCGATCACGATCGGTTTGCAATGATCGGTGGTTTCAAAATTCTTGAGTAGATGCGTGGTCTGCGGTTTTACCGTGTGATACAGCAGTTTGTTATACATTTTGTTGTTTTCTTCACATCGTTTGGCTTTCGTTAGGGAGTATAATTTATATTGATTGGTAAATATACCCCGAATGCTATGCGATATGATTCCTGGAGCCGTTACACATCCTGGAGGATCTAATATGGGTGTGTTTAATGCCCACTTCGTTCTTGTCGTCATAATCAATGCGATCTTTGTTGTAACGTGGCGGGGTGGGGTGCGGGAGGGATATGGTTAATTTATGAGTCAAATTATTTGAAAATTAATTGTCTGCCTTCCATCCGGGTCTCGTTCCGCTTGTTTATTGTAGGTGTGTCCTTATTTTATAGGCCAAGCCAACCCCGCCATCATGTGACGAGTGCCATAAATTTGTACGGGTCGTATTCAAGGACCATGTCTATAGACCATAGGTGTAATGTGTGCACAGTGTGGTCCGTGGATATGATGGTTAAGTTCCTTGCCCAGAAGGACTTGGCTGGGTCTGACGCGGGGTCAGGCGATCCGAGAGTAAATCGTGGAGCGCCCGGTTCGGCCGGTGGGGGTGCTCCACGTCCCCAGCTGGAGGTGGCGGAGATGGCACCGCCGGCGTGGTTTGGTCCGGCTATGCAGGGTTTTCTGCATAGCGTTCTGCCCACGCTGGTGTCGTCCCTGCTACCAAAGGTTGGGGGGCAGTTTCTCCCCATGCCTGGTACGGACCCTGTCCTCGGACAGGGGTCTGGACTGGTTATCGATGGGGCCGTCTCGTACGGCCCCCTGGCAGTCCCGTCTGGCTCCGGCCAGGCGGGTTCTGTTTCTCCAGGGCCACCTCCGGGTGGTCCAGTAGCGGTGGCCGGTCCGTCAGGTGTGGGATCCGTCCGCTAGGTCTACTCGTCTAGTGACGACTCTTCGGGGTCTGAAGACGAGGAGGAGAGGTTGCTGCGGCCTGTGATGCCGCAGGTGGAGAATATGGAGGTCGATTCCGTCCTGGACGGAACCGGCCTCCATTTGTCTGGCTTGGCGCAAGCCAGGGCAGTGGCTCCGCCTGTGGCTGAGGCCAATCTGGTACCGGGCACCGGTTCCGTGACGGTTGGTTTGGCACCAGCCGACACGGTAACGGGTCGGGCGTGGTACTCACCTATCTCGCCTGGTCCGGCAGTCGGACGTGGGGTGCCGTTGGCGTCCGTGTCTGGCTACGGTTCCGCGACTGCTACGGGTCCGTACGGTTTTCCGTGCGGACCTACCCCATGGACCGGAGTGTTTCATGGGGTGGTGGCGGAACCGTGTGGTACCGGAGTGCCTGGTGTGTCAGCCGTGACTCCTTGCCGGGAGGCCGTGGCTGGCAGGCCCGTGAACACGTCAACGGGTGACGTGTTTGCGGGTGTGTCTTCATCGGAGATAGATTGGTCAGAGGCTCTGGCGTGGCTAGCCAGGGTTGACCCATCTGTGGTTTCGGCCACGGCCGATGAAGATGCGCCCCGTGCGTCGATCAGGACGGGGATTTTGCCCGCGGCCCGGATCCAGTCGGTTAATAGAGTTGTTGGAGGCTATTTATAGCAAACAACTTATGACCAAGGGTCAGCTCCCTGCGGCCTCCAGGGAGGTGCGGGCAAGATGTCGTATTCCGCGGGGGGAATACGACAGATATGGTGTAGTCCCGTCGGTCACCGAGGATGACCAATGTGTACTGGGCGTTCAGAGTGCCGGGGCGGGTGGCCCCGGTCCGGCACTTGTGGACAAGGCTCAGGTACACCAAGAGGAAGTCCTGTCCCTATGCGATGAGGGTGTGAGGGCAGCTATGAGCGCTGTCAACCACTCGTATCGTCTCCTTCAGTCGGTGTGGGCTGAAGCGGGGGCAGCCCACCCTGTGGCGCTTTCGTGCGTAAATGACGGCCTGGTGCTGTCTATGGACGCATTGGCAAGGGTGCAAGCACGAGTGACTAAATCCAGGAGGCAAATGGTCATTGACCATATGCGTCCGGCTACGGCAGTCAGGGAGTGTCTTCTTGGGACGCCCCTGACAGGGCCTAGCATCTTCGGTGGCCAAGCGCGGGCCATCTTAGAGGATACAGCCAGTATCGCGCAGAATCGGTTAGCGGTCAACCTGCAGCTAGTGCGGAAAGCGCACGCACTAGGGGCTGTGGGGAAACCGCTAGCGGGACAACCTTCAAAGAAGCAGAAGAAGCATAAGGGCAAGGCGAAAGCTAAGCCTGTTGCGACTTCTGCTTCAGCTGGTTTTTCTCAGCCGCCACCGGCGAAGAAAGCCAGGAAGGTTGTAGAGGCGCCTACCCTCCCCAAGTTTGCTCCTGACCGCCCTAGAGGCGGGAAGGGCAAGGGGAAGGGTAAGGGTAAGTCCTCAAAGGGCGGACAGAAGGGGGCGGATCGTACCTGAGGGTACGAGAGCTCCCTTCATATCCGTCTGGACCGCGCCTGTGAGACAGGAACAGCAGTGCCAGTTATACCCGTCGTGCCTAGAACGAAATGGTCTCTCTCTCGTTAAGAAAGAGGGGGGAGCGGACTACGAGCCGGAAAACCCCGTTAGACGTCGAGGCGTCTATGGTGGGTGGAAGGCTCATGCGTTTCGTCGAGGCCTGGCGAGGTGTGACATCAGACAGTCTGGTCCTGGGATGGTTATCCCAGGGTTACATGCCGGAGTGGTGGGACTTTCCACCACAAAATCTGTCTTTGGCACCTGTCTGGACACCCGTACCAAGGGAGCCAGACAAGTTAGAAGCCGTTCAAAAGGAAGTGTCAGGTTTGCTTCTGAAGGGAGCAATAAAACCAGCAAACCGAAACACTCCAGGCTTCTATTCAAACATGTTCCTTGTCCCCAAGAGCACAGGGGGATGGCGATCCATACTCAATCTCAGGCCATTAAATTGGTTTATCCATACGCCTCGGTTCCAGATGGAAACGCCGAGGTCGGTAATGGCGGGATTGAGGAAAGGAATGTGGTGTGTATCGATCGATCTGAAAGATGCATATTTCCACATTCCGATGAACAGGAGTTGTCACAGGTTTCTGAGATTTGCGTTTCAGAATCAAGTATGGGAGTTTATTGTTCTCCTATTCGGCCTGTCGACAGCTCCGAGGGTTTTCACAAGAGTGGTCCTTGCGGTGACAGCGTTTCTCAGAAAAGAGAACGTGGCGCTACACACCTACATAGACGACTTGCTGATCAAGGCAGACTCGGCAGCCAGGTTGAATGTGGATACTGCTCTGACTCTGAGGTTACTTTCAGATCTAGGCTGGATAGTCAACGAGGAGAAATCCGAGTTGACGGCCACTCAACATTTCGTTTATTTGGGGATGCGATTCAATCTCGAGGAGGGCAGGGTGTACCCGTCAGAGCCCAGAGTGGTGTCTCTGTTAGCCATCCTCAAGAGTTTTCGAGTGGGAAACCACATTCAGGCGAGGCGGTTCCTTCAGATGCTGCGCATGATGGTCTCCATGGAGCAGGTTATCCCGTACGCTGCTCTAATGCGAAGGCCTATCCAGTTGTATCTGATGTCTCTGTGGAAAGAGAGAACAGAACCCCTGTCAAAACTGGTACCAGTTTTGGAGCCGATAATGTCGCATCTTGTATGGTGGAAGGAACGTCAGAATCTCCTAGTAGGGGTTTCGCTGCATCTACCCCACCCCTAGCTGTCCGTGTACACGGATGCATCGCTGGAGGGGTGGGGTGCCTGCCTGGGAGAACACCAGGTCTCGGGCACATGGACTCTCTGTTGGAAATGATGGCAGTGGAACTGGCGTTGGAAGAGTTCCTTCCGATGATCAGGGGCAAAGTGATATTGATACGGTCGGACAATTCGACAGTAGTATCATATATAAATCGCCATGGCGGGACCAGGTCGCCCACTCTGTGTATCAGAGTGTGGCACTTGATTCAATGGTGCAGGAATTACTCGGTTGTTTTCAAAGCAGCTCACATTCCTGGCCGATTGAACATTCTGGCGAATGCTTTGTCTCGCAGACAGAGAATTCTGCCAACAGAATGGTCCCTCAACCCTCCAGTTCTGCAACGGATCTTCGAGCATTGGGGCAAACCCAACGTGGACTTGTTCGCCACAAAGGAAAATGCTCAAATCATGACGTATGTCTCGCCGATTCCAGATCCAAATGCCGTCGATACAGACGCTCTGGCGATAAGCTGGAGAGGGATGCACGCTTACGCGTACCCACCCACCATTCTTCTACCGAAGGTATTGGTGAAGGTCAGGGAGTAACCGTGTCTGGTCCTGCTAATAGCGGCGTATTGGCCGAGCAGGGCGTGGTTCACGGATCTTCTAGATCTGCTGGTGGAAAATCCTGTGCAGTTGCCCGAGATTCCGAACATAATCTCCCAGGCCAAGGGACGCTTCCTACACGAGCGTCCCGAAATGTTCAAATTGACTGCGTGGATGTTATCAAACAACGTTCCACGTCGGAAGGCTTTTCTCGACAGGCTGCTGATTTCATCTCGGCTGCGAGAAGGAGGTCAACCTTCAAGTCATATAACAACAAGGTTAACAGATTTGCAGACTGGTGTGAAGAAAAGGGTATTGATACCTTTCAATCCACTATTCAGCAAATAGCAGACTTTCTCTGTGAGCTGTTCTTTTCAGGACTAGCTCCCGTCACAGTTGCTGGATACAAGTCAGCTTTGGCATCAGTTATCCCTTGTCTAGCCAACAGGGATAGTCCAGAGGTGGCCCAGTTAAATGTGATGTTGAAGGGAATGAGCAATCTCCGACCGAGACAACCGGTAGTCATTCCAGCCTGGAGTCTATCTTTAGTGCTTAATGTACTGGCCAAGCACCCTTTCGAACTGTTGCGTTCGGCTAGTCTAAAGCATTTGACTCTAAAGGCGGTCTTTCTACTGGCAGCTTTCTCAGCTAGAAGGCGCAGTGAGATCCATGCGCTTTCGGCAGAGAGGGACCGATTTATTGTTTCTGGAGAGGGTCTGCTCAAAGAACCAATCTTTGAGATATCCCGGCAAACCGATCATTATACCGAAGTTAACTAGGTTTGATCGTGATGCCAGTGTCTGGTGCCCGGTCCGTGCTTTGACTAAGTACAAGAAACGGACTGACTCGTTACGGTCGAACGATAGACATCTGTGGATCTGCCATAAAAAGCCTTATGGCGCCGCATCCATGGATACTATCTCTCGATGGATGGTCGAATGCATTCAGACTACTCACGAGATGGCGACTGGGCACCAGGTGCAAGGTGTAAGGGCACACGATGTCAGAGGAATAGCCGCCTCGACCGCCCTTTACAATGGTGTTCCGTTAGAGGACATCATGGCCATTGCACAATGGCACTGTGAGTCCTCATTTACAGATTACTATATGAGGGATGTGTCAGACTCAGCCAATCCACTCGCTTTAGCTGTTTTGAAACGATAGTGACCACACTGCTCTTCACCCTTTTTTCACTTTGATAAGAAAAGAACCTAAAGCAGGCATGGTCAAGCGAGAGGATGACAACCAGATTGTGTCACTGATGGCCGGACCAGTGAATGGTTGGAGGCGGTACGTCTGGAGTCCAATTATCATAAGGTAATTCAACAGTGAGAGTTTTTTGTATTATGGATGTGTATCATGTTCATTCATCTTATATATTCATGCTCATTCCCAGGCTAATACATAGAATATGCAGGGAGCAGTTAACCCTCTTGGCATATTTGTGTTTCAGCCGAGATACATGTTCGTGAGTTCTCTCCGTTTTCTTAGGAGGAAAAAGGGTGGGGGGGGGGGGCGGTGATGCGAATGTGATTCGGTTCCGTGAACTTGATGGTCCTTTTAGGTCTCTGTTAGTCAAGTTTGAAGTCTAAAATCTTTCTCCAAGGGGCAAAATTAGCATTTATGGCTTGCCCCTTCCCACCAGGTTACTGATCAAATCTGGTGTATATCAGAAGTAACAGAATGGTGAGTATTGATCGAAGGAGAATGAAGGAAATGTCAATTTCCCTTTCTCCGAGATCTAACAATACTCACCATTCTGTTACAGACCCAGCCTCCCAGCCCCACGGAGGCAAGCCATAGTTTTCTCTTGTTTGGTGGCTATGCAAACAATATGAGCTCTATGGTAAACGGGTACTCTGCAGTTGGGAGCCGAGTACCCGGTTCCCAGGAGTCGGTAAAGCTTTCTAAGTCTATAATCCTAGAGCCGCTGTCAAGGCCAGCTGTATATCAGAAGTAACAGAATTGTGAGTATTGTTAGCTCTCGGAGAAAGGGAAATTGACATTTCCTTCAATCTGTGAAGCTAACCCAAAAAACTAACACAGTTTTGTAGCAGCATCCAATTGACCTTGAATTTTGAGTTTGTGCCCTCAATGCCATTTTGCTACATCCACATAATATAGGTAAGCGTGTATCCACGTTTAATCTCGATATCGTGAAGCGAGTCTGAGATCTAATCCCGTGTGTGGGGCTAACCCGAGACTAACTTGTCAAACAAAAGTATTGTAAGAAAGTTTCAAGTGACCTTGACCCTTGACCAAGTTTAGTCCCAATAGTGTGAACCAATCACTGAGATATATAGGCTAATATGTGGGTCTAAACCAAATACTTAACCTATAAAACAGAGTTGTTAGCAAGATCATCGTGACGGCAATTGCCATTTTCACTTCAAGAGATATACTTACCTCCCTAACACTCTATGATATTTCCTAAATATCGACCTTCACTCAATAACCCCAGATTAAAAAAGATAGGTGCCCTTACTGGGCAGGTAGACAGGTGACAGTCAGCCGGATGCCGGCCCCAACCTTGCGCATGCACAGACTGTCACTGCCTCTTTCTTGACTATTGGCCTGAACCACATGCTTGTGTTTTTTACTACTTGCTTCGGTTTTGCTAAATTTTCTATCTAAAGTTGTTGTAGAGTCTTGATTGTCATGTCTGATCATCATATTCCATCTGAGGCCACTTCAGGACCGAGTTATCAGGGGATTTCTACTACAATTATGTCTTAAGTATGCAGTGTCACCTATTTCCATAGACGTTATAGGCGCTCAGAAAACTGGTAACTTTATTATCTGGCACCATAAAATTCTAATCTCTGCTTGTGTCCACAGATTCCTGTAAGGAGGTTTGTATACATCTAAAGAGGTTTGTCTCCACTATTTCCCTATAAATGTTATGGAAAAAGACTATGCCCAGAGTGATATAGGCTCCTATAAGAGAGAGCTTCTCTTTCTGCCCTCTGGTCCCACCCTTCCCTTTATAAGTGAGTGGTGATGAAGAGTGGTTGTCTGGTGGAGCTTTCAAGAGCAGGACGTGGTGGTATATTTTGCTAAAGACGCAGGTACTCTAGTTATGCTTTATGGCACTGTAAAATATTTGAAATTATTTGCTGCCAATATTTTTTCAGTCATACTGTTTATCTGTGTCATTATCATGAGCTATTACTGTGTTCATTTACTGTTTAGTATGCTCTTGTATTTATACAGTTCATCTTACACCTGGATGTTGTTCATCTGTTTCTATTTATGGATATTATGACGTCATAATCAACCATATTATTATTATTATTATTATTATTATTAATATCCTCTTTGAGGCTGGTTGTTCATTTTTCTCAACGTCCTGTTTAGGCCTATAGGTGAATTCTTTCTCCTTTATGAGTTATTTAATTTATTTAATTATAAAAGAATATTTAACTCGTCGTCGTCGTCTTGTCCCTTTTTTCAGAAGCCTTCTTGTGTCGGTTGTAACCGCTCTATCAAGCCCTTTTCTCTTGTGTGTAAAATGTTCACCTTGCAGTCCATTATTAAAATGTGATGTGTGTAAACAGTGGGGGGGGGGGACTTATTCTCTAAATTCTTGTCATTACAGACGAAGGATAAGGCGTCGGAGGAGGAGAACTGTGCGAAGAAGAGTGTAAGTGGCAGGGGTAAGAGAAGGGCCTCTAATTTCTTCAGAAATGGAGTCTTTCAGGCTGGAAATGATGGGGGAGATGAAAAAAATTAAAAGAATTGTTACCAGAGTTGCTTCGCAGCATGCTCTCTGGGCCGAGTACTTTATTGTCTTCTTCATCTGCCCCGAGCAGGAAATCCCCGCCGCTGATTCTGGTGTCAGTCATGTTCCGAAAATGTTTCAGAATCAGTGGTGGCTTCAGTAGATCTTGGAGGGCCCGCCGCCTTGCCAATGGATCCTGGAGCAGGCCTAAATTATCCCGGCTGGAGGGTTGCCTCGTCGGTCGATCTTGAGCCTGGGCCACTGGAGCCAGGTTCACGCCTGGTGAGTCGGCGCCCGAAAGGTACTGCCTCCTCTTACGGTACTTTCCCCGGCCAGCCCGGGTTAGCGCTCTTTGCTAGCCCAGAGGCAGTTTATGATGGCCAGGAGGAAGAGGATTTTCTGCTGGGTTCACCCATTGAAGCTGTGGACATGGAAACGGATGATCGTGCACCCCTCGCGGGGAGCACGGCCAATTTTTTTCCATGGAACTATTCCCGCAGGGGGAGCCTTCATGGCTCAAAGGGTGGCTCGAGTTGGGGAGGATGACCGCTGTTTCCGTATTCCTCGGCTTTCCACGGCCTGCCAGGCGTATCCACGGCTCCAGCCATGTTTACACATGCGAGTGCTGTAGAGGATGACGAAGGCTCGCGCCTTGTCGAGCACTCACAGGTGGCCACAGGAGGACTGGTCCGAGGCATGCCAATGGCTGGTAAGTGTCAGGCCAGAGCTCTGTGTAGAACAGTCAGTAAGCCAGTGGGACCAGCACCCATGGTTGGCTGGAAAGCCGGCAGTTACCACTGTGCCATCTCTGCCGTTAGCAGAACATATAGTTGATATGTTCATGGCGGCAGCGATGTCCATTAAGCCTAATGGAAGGCTTGCAAAGGCCCCCCCCCCCCCATGAGGGTGAGGGAGTGTCGTATCGTTGCTGGCCAATACCAGTCATACGGTACAGTGCCAAAGCCGAGCACTGATGATCGCGCAGGGCTTGGCGAGGACAAACTGGGCGACCGGCTCTGGGCTCAGCAAACACCACATTGCGCGATGCAGAGGAGAGCTCGAGAGCATCCATAACGGCGCTCTCGCATGTCTCACAGCTGTTACAGAGTGTAGTAACAACGTCTGCATCACGCCAAGCAAACCCTGTCTCAGTTCAGAGAGCCATCCAGGATGGTATTAACCTGGCTTTTGACTGCATGACTAGGGCAGTGACTAGAAGTGTCAGGGTGAGACACACATTTGCTCTAGACAATTTGTGTCCGTCCCAGAATTTGTACAACAAGCTGCTGCAAGATGTCAGTTCCTGGTCTCTTTGGGGGTGAGAGATGTAGACACCTCCAGTAGACTGTAGCTGGTGGCTGGCCTCTGACCTGACCAGCGCCACCTAGGGCCTGCTGTGGGTGGTACGCAGGGGGTGCTACATGAACAATTTGAGGTGCTTCGTAGGGAGTACGTTCGCACAGCGCCCCTTGCGTACCGTCCACAGCAGACCCTAGGTGGCGCTGGTCAGGTCAGAAGCCAGCCACCCGCGCAGCGTAGGCCACGGCCATGCCTGCGCCGGCCTGCAGTGTGGGGTGAGGCGGATGCAGGCTCCTCAAGCGCAGCCAGCCAGGCAGCCATCTGCGCATCGAGGTGTGCGGGGCGCGCACCGTGGAATGCGGGGTGTGGGCAGCGCGAGCCGTGGTGTGCGAGGATCTGATCGTGGTAATCATGCCTGATGGGCCAATTTCCACAAGAACCAAACCAATGCTAGAGTCAGAGACAGTCCCACTCTTGCACTGTTTATGTCCACCTCTCTCCCAAGGTGGACACGTGGGAGGTCGATTGACCTTCCACAAGCAGGAGTGGGAGCGGTTAACCCAGGACCGCTTAGTCTTGCGATGGCTTTCAGCCGGGTACCAGCCTGGCTGGTCGATAGGCCCGCCATTGCACCTGTCTCTGGTTCCGATCTGGACTCAAATTCTAAGAGATCCCGATCAACAGTTGTGTATAGAGGAAGAGATAAATTCCCTCATACAAAAAGGAGCAATTCAACCGCCGCAAGATTGCCCTGGCTTCTATTCAACCGTGTTTCTAGTGAAAAAGAGCACTGGAGGGTGGAGACCAATTCTCAACCTCAAGCCATTGAACAAGTTCATAGACACACCGAGTCTCAAGATAGAAACAGTCAAAACAGTGTTGGCGGGGTTGGAGAAAGGAATGTGGACGGCGTCAATTGATCTGAAGGATGCTTATTTCCACATTCCAATTGCGAAGATTTTCCTCTGTACCTGAGATTCGCATTCCAGGGCCGACAGTGGGAATTCAGAGTTTTACCATTCGGAATTTCCACGGCCCCTCGGATCTTCACCAGAGTGGTTCTTGCAATAACAGCATACCGCCGCAGGAGAAGCATAGCAGACCACACTTACATAGACGATTGGATGTTAAAATCACACAATCAGGAAAGTCTTGCAGCAAATCTGGAGATAGTTTTGAAAACTCACAGACTTAGGCTGGATATTAAGCTTTCAGAAATCAGAGCTGACTCCATCCCAGAAGTTTGTTTACCTGGGAATGTTCTTCGATCTAAAGATAGAAATACTCATCTCAGTAATACAGTCAGTGTGCAACAGTCATCATGTACTGGCACAGGTTTACTTGAGAATGCTGGGGTTGATGGTTTCTCTGAAATCAGTCATTGCGCAGGCGGCCTTGCGCAGACAGCCTATCCAGTTATTTCTCATGACACAGTGGACCCAGAGGATAGGTTCCCTGGACTCGGAGGTGTCAGTGTTGGAACCTCTTATTCACCACCATCAATGGTGGATGAAGAGAGAGAATCTCCTGGCGGGTGTGATGCTCACCCCTCCCCACCGTCAAATAATGATGTACACAGATGCATCAATGGAGGGATGGGGGAGGGGCTTGCCTGGAAGAAGCCACAGTGTCAGGGCTTTGGAATCGGGATCAGTCACAGGAACATATAAATCTACTGGAATTACGAGCAGTAGTTCTGGGCCTGGAACATTTCTTAAAGAAAGTTCAGGGCAAGATTGTTCTAGTTCGATCAGACAACTCAACAGTAGTGACTTACATAAACCGCCAGGGTGGAACGAGGTGCCCAGTCTCTGTATGATGACTTGGAAACTGCTTTGCTGGTGTCTAGATCATATGATCACCTTGAAGGCAGTTCACATTCCAGGAAGGCTAAATCTGTTAGCAGACTCATTGAACTGAAGGGTGAGCGTTTTGCCTATGGAATGGCAACTAAATCAATGTGTGGCTATGAGAAAAAAGTGGCAATGTGAGGATCATCTGTTCGACCACTGGAGGAAACCCAACATAGATTTGTTCGCAACAAACAAGAATGCGAAGATGACGACGTATGTCTCCAATTCCAGATCCAAGTGCTTATGCAACAGATGCGTTAGCTATCACTTGGGAAGGAATGTATTTAGAAAATCAGGCAGGAGTGCCAAGTGCTTCTGATCGCCCCAAATTGGCCACGCCGATCATAGTATACGGATCTGCTGGACCTTCTGGTCTGCAATCCAGTTCCTCTGCCTCTGATGGACAATATTATTTTCCAGGCCAAGTCCCTTCACAACAACCCGTCAATGTTCCAATTGACTGCGTGGATGTTGTCAAGGAATCTAAAGTTAAGGAGGGCTTTTCTGAGCAAGCAGCCATGTTTATGGCAAAAGCCAGAAGGGAGAGGGTTATTTGCTCTGGGGGTGTCAACCTCCAGAGCATATAACTATAAAATCAATAGATTTGCGGAATGGTGCTCAAACAGAGATGTTAATCCAATCGATGCATCTATTCAGGTAGTAGTCAATTTCCTCTGTCACCTGTATGATGCCTGTAGACTCAAGCCTAACTCTATTGCTGGCTACATGTCAGCTTTAATGTCAGTTATCCCTTGCTTGGCTGATAGGGGAAGTGACGAAGTCTGTTCATTGAACACTAATAAAAGGCATGGGTAATCTAAGACCGAGAAATTCGCCAGCGAGTCTATCTCTAGTACTTCAAGTTCTAGCAGATAAACCCTTTGAACCACTAAGTGCCATTTCTATGAAAATGTTGACACTTAAAACTGTATTTCTAATTGCTGCTGCCTCTGAAAGACGGAGAAGCGAGATTCATGCTTGATCTGCCGAGGCAGACCATTATGTGGTTACAGGGGAAGGTCTTAAGCTTCTACCTGGGATAAATTTCATGGCTAAGAACCAGTCTTTTAAATATCCAGGTCAACCAATTATTTTACCAGCTTTGACAAGGTTTGATCCTAATTCAAAAGCATGGTGTCCAGTCCGTGCATTAAACAGGTACAAACAACGTACACAGGAATGGCGGACGGACCCATCCTCGTTATGGTTGTGTTATATTGAACCCCATGGCAGGGCGTCCAAAGACACTATATGTAGGTGGATTGTGCAATGTATTCAATCTTACCACAAATCTGCCACTGGTAAACAAGTTGACTTAGCCAAGGCTCACAGTGTCCGTGACGTAGTGGCGTCAACCGCCCTGTTTAATGGGGTGCCAGTGGATGACATTATGTTGGTAGCTCAGTGGCACTGTGAGCCAAGTTTTACCGACCATTAACTCCGTGACACCACTAATCCTCTTGCCTTATCAGTATTCAAAAGTTGATCAGTTGTATATATTATAGATAAGTTGCACTTGCTGTCTTCAGACAGCACATTTTAATTGTGGAAACAACCGCATATTCGTGTATCATTTTTCCTTCACTGATGTGGACTGGATGGATACAGATTTCATGCTTAAGGTCAGCACTGCCTTTTGTTGTTACATAATTTATTGTCATGATGTATTACCCTTTCTTAATAAGAATGTAATGGTACCTGTGTATTATGTTGTTCATTTATTGAGAATGTATGAAATGAAGTCTTTCATCTCGTGTCCTGTAGTACTTAGCACCAGTACTTAGAGAGCGTATGGGACATGGAGGTCATAGCTTCTCCTTTCCCAAAAGGAGGGGGAGCGCATTTGACATACAGTCATTACTCTCGCTATCGATTGTGTTATCCGATGTTCAAATCATTGCCTGATTGTGTGACACACAATTTCAGATGTTAGTACTTCATGCGCAAAAACGTGTAAGGGATGAGCTGGTCTTTTGACCTCACCTCCCTCCCGCCCAATTCTCTTACGAATTCTGGCAACATCATAGAGTGTAAGGGAGGTAAGTATATCGCTTGAAGTGAAATAAACGAAATCACGGATTTGTTTTCATGAGAGAGTAGTTATACTTCCCTCCCTAGCATGGACCCAGCCTCTCCGCCGAACAGAGGCTCGATCTTTAGGATTTTAAGTTACATGTGTCAGCCAATAGTCAAGCTGAGGCAGTGACAGTCTGCGCATGTGTGAGTTTGGGGCCAGCATCTGGCTGAGTGTCACCTGTCTACCTGGCCAGTAAGGGCACCTATTTTTTTTAATCTCGGGTTATTGAGTGAAGGTCGATATTTAGGACATATCATAGAGTGTTAGGGAGATAAGCATAACTACACTCGTGAAAAGAGAAATCTGTGATTTCGTTTAGTCCATGTCAAAAGAAGAAGAATTCTTGAAGATTTTTTACCCTTGGAATGTCTTGCTTGATTATCGAGCCCGTCATTTGAGTAGTATAATTTGAAACATAGTCTTCTCTTGGCTTGCAAATGGACCTTTCCCAAGACCATTGCATTAAAGGACTAAGCACCTGTCCATTTAACCCTTAGCACTCTGATAGCAAAACTTTCATTTTTCAAATTAAATTAAGAGATGAACTGGTCTACAATTTTCAACAAATTTGGCAGAAGATGGTGCTGTCCTAAACAGAAACATCTCCCACCAAAATTGTTGAAAAATGTACACCAGTTTCTTTGCTATTGATGCCGTAAAGGATAGAATATGGACAACAGTGGTAAGGGTTAATAAATACAGTCTCTCTTTTATTGCACCAGTGTTGTTTGGGTAGAATATGATTTACAGAAATATTAATTGCATGATCTTGTTTTGTCAGGATGTTTGATGTTGGAGGTCAGAGGTCACAGAGAAGGAAATGGATCCAATGTTTTGATGATGTTAATGCTGTGTTATTTGTTGCCGCTCTCAGTGCTTATGATATGACTCTATTTGAGGAGCCAAATGTTGTATGTTAAGCTGTTTGCAATGATTATCTGACAATAGACCTTTCCAGTTTATCCATCAATCATATCACTCCATAATCAATGTCGCGAATGCTTAATTGGTGACAGACTAACCATTGTTGTACGAATTGTATGTTTTTACTATTTAATAAACATGCTGTTGAATACTTTGAAACTAATTTAACTGGACGCTGTTACTGTCATAGGTCATAGACAGGAGCAGCACCCAGTCAAATTAGTTTCAAAATATTCAACAGCTTACCTGTATAGTTTTCTGGAAATTGATAGTCGAGTAGTTCAGGAATCGATCGATCCCAACATGGCGAAGTGTGGGTGGGGTTTAGCTAGAGATGGGCAGGGCATAGCTAAAACTGGATTCTTCTATGATTATAGAAAATTGTAAACTAATTTATTTTAATATTTTATTATGGCAGATTTAGAGTTTGAAACGGGTTTTCTTTCAGTATTTGTCACCTTACCTCTTTGACCCTTAGACAAATTCTTTATGATGTAAAGAATATTATGACGATTTTTGAAACTAATTTAACTGGGAGCTTTTTCAAAATACTCTACAGCTGTCCTGTATAACTGACTTGAAATTGAGATACTAGAATTTCAGCGGTTAAAGAGCTAAGAGTTTTAGTTATAACTGATAATAGACTAATTGTTATAGAATCAGTTGAAGAATAACTGGTGTAGATTTTGGAAACAAATTTGCTGAAAGCATATTATTTAGAAAATAAACATGAGCTATCATATGACATATATTAAAACATAGTGAAATCTCAGTGACCTATGGAGTTAAACTTTTAACCATCAAATTTGTTCAAGAAAATTCAAATTTTCTCATGGAAAATGTTTATTTTGTAGACTAAGAGAAGACTACTTTTGAAAATTTACCACTGGAATGACTTCCTCGGTTATCGAGCCAGTAATTCCAGTGGTAAATTTTCAAAAATCATCATCTCTTGGCCTGCAAATGCACATTTCTCAAGCCGACAGCAAAAGCCATATTTAGCTAATATACGGGTTAATGCTTGCTGTTAACTCGGATGATACTTAGAATTAGGAATATCCAGGACCACGTAAGCTGTCACATTTTAGTGCATTATTGCTCCCTCAGTCATATTTTCTCATCAATGTAATAGCTTAAAAAAGCAATCAATTTTGTGACGTATTCAGGTTTGTAAAACCTTAGACTGACCAACAAACAGGCAGAAACTGTGAACATATTCTCTCTGGATTGAGGTCTTTGAGGGCAAATCTATATTGTGTCAAATCCATTATATTTACCTGTATGATATGTAGTTGCTTTTGTTTCTCCATAAAAAATCTGACATTTTTCTTTCAGAGTCGATTAGAAGAGAGCATTCATCTGTTTAAGTCCATCTGTAATAACCGCTATTTTAGGGGTGCTTGCATGGTAAGTCTCATAAAGGGTGTGTTCATTCGGCAATCACAATCAGTACATTTGGTCAAGAAAATTTCAATTTTATCATAATTACTGTCCATTTGCAAATCCATAGAAAACTTGGAAATTTACTGCTAGCATTATCAAGCCAGTTATTCCAGTCGTAAATTATTAAAAAAACTTGTTAGTGTGCACAAATGGCCATTCTTCAAGACAACTTGGTGGCTTGACCCTTAAATGGTGAACACAAATTATTATTCATCTCAAAACACTGTGTTCACTGCATTTAGGAATGCTGACTTTACTAATATTCTCCTGCTGATCTGAAATTTGCCCAATAATAACAATGTTGACAAACAACTGATTCAAAAGAATATTTTCCTGACGCTTGGTCTGATTGTCAGATCCAAAAATTTGAATGATCTGAGCTGTGTTGGTCAGCTCCTTTTATACTTTCTGGCTGGGTGCCCAGATGTGGCCTGGTGAAGTCTATTATATCTGACCTAGTTTGAGTTGCGTCCTTTCAGAGAATGATCCATACTTTCTCACAAATCAGAAAATCATATCACGCCCACCATTTGCACCCATTTCTCTAGTATTGGAAATGCCTATGTATCGTTAGTGTAAAAAATATATTCTCGTAAGTTGTTGATCAATATTGATCAAATTTGGCAAATATTTAAATATTTTATCTTTCCAATTGCAACAAAGTTGTGCTCCCCAAATATACTGTACAGTGTGTTTGTGGTCGGATAGCAGTTACCAGTAATGTTGTCGGGTGGGGTGGTTATTCCCATAAGATGGGGGTTCTTATAGACATGGGTTTTTTATATCACCTTCTTAGTTAACCACCATCCTCTTCTTGTGCAGATGCATTATGTTCAAGTTGATAGCACCATTGTTATATTTTATTGCGCTAAACAGAAGCTGCAGAGTAGGACTTTGGTTAAATAAATGTTGATATTTATATGTTTGTTGGTGATGTAGACATTGTACGGACCGTCATGATTACGGGTCAAATTTGGTCCAGCAAATAAAAAGATTTTCTTATTGAATGCCCATTTGCAGGCCAAGGGAAGACTATTTTTGAAAATTTACCACTAGAATGACTGGCTCAGTTATCGAGCCAGTCATTCCAGTGGTAAAATTTTAAAAATAATCTATTGGCCTGCAAATGGACATTCATCAAGACCACTGCAGAGGCCACTTTTGGCTGGCTTGGCCAATAAAGGGTTAATTAGACCGTACAGAGATGTCAGCCCCTCAAACAATCCATTTCCTTGTTATTTAACTGCTTTTAGAGTTTATTTTGAAACCCTGAGTAAGCCCAAAGTTGAGAAATCAAAGTTTAAATCTTATTCTGTTGAAATTTGAGTCAAATCTGATGAGTAGTTCCCAAGACATAGATCCATATACAGTACAGGCTTTCTACTGGCTGAAGCTCATAATAATGTACTTGTGTCTGTATAGTGTACACTTTTTTTTAACATTTCCCTATTTAAAAATTTGGGGACTTCTGATATACATTTACATCGAATGCTTTTCAGTTAATGGCCCTTTCCAATTTATCCATCAATTATATGATGTCATGATCAACTATAGGACGTTTAGGATGCCATCGTAATCAATGATGTCATGAATGATATAGAGAAGTTTATCACGAACGCATAATTGATGACTGACTAAGCATTGTTGTATGGATTGTATGGCTTTACTAATTTAATATATTAAATAGCAATAGCACCCATTCAAATTAGTTTCAAAATATTCAACAGCTTAACTGTATTGTTTTCTGGAAATGGATTGTCAGGGATCTGTCAATCCCTACACAGGAAAGGTGTGGGTGGATCTTAACTAGGGATGGGTGGGGGCCTAGCTAAAACTAGATACCTCTATTAAGCAGTATTTTATTTGCTTGTGAGTGGCTATCCCGGAAAATAGCTCAACTTCTAGTGTGAGCTTCACTAAAGTAAGTTTATATGTGCCGCTTAGGTGTCCAAAGAACTATTGATTTTGCTGTCAAAGTCCCTGGTCATTGGATAAGATGTGTATTCCCCCACCACCTCTAGTCTGAAACGGCTCTTTTTCAGCAAATATATTACAGCGAGATGCAGCACTTGTCATGACTGTTCTTTGTTGTCCGATTACATTTTGTAATGTATGATCCTATTCCATTAATGTTATCTGAGCTCTTGAAGTTTTTTATACAAAATGTTTGGCGTTATGCCATTTTCTAATGGCTCTTTTACATCTTTGTTTTTCTAGGTCCTCTTTCTAAACAAACTCGACTTGTTTCGAGACAAGATCTTATATTCTCATCGACATCTCTCTTACTTCCTACCAGATTATGCAGGTAAGCTATTGATGTTGTACTTGCTGCCAGGTTATTCAGGTAAGCTTTTCTTGTCATACTTGCTGTCAAATTATACACTGCAAGTAAGCTTTTGATGGTAAGCTTCCTGTTAAATTATGATGGTAAGCTGTCATACTTCCTCATATATTATGACGGTAAGCTGACATACTTTCTGTTAAATCATGACAGTAAGTTGTCATACTTCCTGTTAAATTATAATGGTAAGATGTCATACTTCCTGTTAAATTATGACGGTAAGCTGTCATATTTCCTGTTAAATCATGACAGTAAGTTGTCATACTTCCTGTTAAATTATAACGGTAAGTTGTCATACTTCCTGTTAAATTATAACGGTAAGCTGTCATACTTCCTGTTAAATTATAATGGTAAGCTGTCATACTTCCTGTTAAATTATGACGGTAAGCTGTCATACTTCCTGTTAAATTATGACGGTAAGCTGTCATACATCCTGTTAAATTATGATGGAAAGCTGTCATATTTCCTGTTAAATCATAATGGTAAGCTCTCATACTTACTGTTAAATCATAATGGAAAGCTGTCGTACTTCCTGTTAAATTATTATGGAAAGCTGTCGTACTTCCTGTTAAATTATACAGGTAAGCTGTCATACTTCTTGTTAAATTATACAGGTAAGCTGTCATGCTTCCTGTTAAATTATGACAGCAAGCAGTCATACTTCCTGTTAAATCATAATGGTAAGCTGTCATACTTCCTGTTAAATTATAACAGTAAGCTGTCCTGCTTCCTGTTAGGTTATAACATTAAGTTGTCACACTTCCTGTTAAATTATGACGATAAGCTCATACTTTAAATTATGATGGTAAGCTGTCTTACTTCCTGTTAAATTATGAGGGGAAGCTGTCATGCTTCCTGTTAAATTATGCAGGTAAGCTGTCATACTTCCTGTTAAATTATACAGGTAAGCTGTCATGCTTCCTGTTAAATTATGCAGGTAAGATGTCATACTTCCTGTTAAATTATACAGGTAAGCTGTTGTACTTCCTGTTAAATTATGACTCTAAGCTGTCATACTTCCTGCCGGATTGTACAAGCTATTGATCAAACTACTACTATGAAGGCAATTTAGTCCAGTCAAATTAACACAAGTTTTGACAAAACCTACCACTAATTGCAACAGAGATGCAACCACCTAGAATCTATTCAGTAGGGTCGCCTAGATGATAGGTAAAAAATCTAATAAAATATTTTGGGCGGAACATGTAGAATTCAAGATGGCTTCCAATCGAGTATAATATGGCACATATCTCTCATATTAGACCACATAAATTTATTACGAGTAGATAGAAACATGGCCCTAATCTACTGAAAAATGATGTTTTCTGCATTCCATGACCACTCTATGATGTCACAACCCAATAGCTAGTTCGAGGTTTGCAAACCATTTCTACATTCAGGAGATCACTTAAGAAGACCACCTGTGAAAGGGACCGGGCATTTGCGCTGATAGATTCGGTATCTAAGTCAACAAAGCCAACCAGATCATTGGTATAATGTGAAGATCCTTTGTCTGCCTGGAGGTCAACACGCTTGTGCTGCTGTACAAAAGCAAAATCCTAGTGAGACCACATCTAGAATATTGGAATTCTGTATGGGCCACTTTGTGTAAGAAAGATATCTGCCTAATTGAACTGTCCAGCCTCGAGCAACAAAACTGATATCAGGATTTAAAGACAGCCCATATGAAGACCACCTGAAGCCACTAAACATGCCAACTGCTGGCACTTGCATGGCAACCTAATTGAGACGTATATGTATGGTCATGGCATGTATGATGTAAATTGTGAGACTGTTGCCAGCCAGGGACGTACATTGCAAGTGAGGCCACAACTACAATCTACTAATGCAATGCCTTAAAGGCAACAGACAGATGAGAGTCTTCGGTACTCATTTGACAATGTTACTGGAATGATCGAGGTGAGTAGGTTGTCATGATTCCTACGCTTACCACGTTCAAGGGAAGTTCTGCAAAGACCAGATTTTCAAAACTGACTTTCCCATCCCGCATGTCGGCACCCACCCACGTATACAAACATGGGCAAGAAGAACTGACTGAAGACATGGAAGAAGACAATGAAAATCTGCTACATGATGTCTAGCCTATTCAGCAGAAAAGGACTATGTAACTAGGTGATCATTTGACATGTTTTGACAAATGCCTCTACATCAAGAACAAGCCGACGAACAATCAGGTCCATGACGATGGCACCCTCAGTACAAAGTTGCACAGCCTGACTTGCAGATGCATCTCACTAGTCAGATAAAGACTGTTGTACTTCATCGCGGTAGTTGTTGGTGGCAACATGTTTAGGTATATGACCCTTTTGCTGATGTTAGAAGCTCATGGAATCTCTGATGCTTTATCATGTCAAGATGGTCATTCTGCGTTCCTTTATGCAAAATTACAGTGGCCAACCACTATGTCCTCATCCTTCGATGATTGCACACTTCCAAATAGATTGGCTTGGACACAAAATAACTTGTCACTGATGAGCTTCAGTCCGACAGCTTTGCCTATTCCAAATACCCTGGATGTTGTATAGCACCCGAGGAAAGATAAAAAAGGATATTCTTGTAGATGTTCTTCTTTTGTACATGCCTGATTGAATTGATATTGATATATTTGAAAGCTGCTCTTTTCTTTGGTTCAAGGCGGAAATAGATATTATGCTTGTTTCCTCCAGCACGATGGATGTCAAATGGTGACATGGATGATAATAAGAACTAAACTTTACAAGGGAATGTAGAAATGGTTTACAAACATCGAATTTCAGTGTTAACTGTTGGTTTGTGACATCATAGAGTGGTTCCGGGGTGCTGAAGACATGATTTTTCAGTAGATTGGGGGCATGCTTCTATCTACTCGTAATAAATTTATGTGGTCTAATATGAACCGTTACTGAGATATGTGCCATATTATACTCGATTGGAAGCCATTTTGAATTCTACATGTTCTACTCAAAGTATTTTATTAGATTTTTTACCTATCGCCTAGGCGACCCTACTGAATAGATTCGGTAATAAATTTATGTGGTCTAAAATGAACCGTTTTCGAGATATGCCATATTATACCTGATTGATGGCCATCTTGGCAGCGATCTTGAATTCAACATGTTCCACTTCAGCGATTTTATTAGATTTTTTACTCATCATTTCTGAGACCTAAGTACACAAAATAAAAGGATTTCATTGCTGTTGCAATTGGTGTGGGTTAAACCCTAGATTGACTGCACTAATTATTTCAAAACTGCCACAACATAGAAGATGCAACCCGCACCGTTATGACTAAATAGAAGAAATATTAGAGTGGGTGGCATGCTGAGAAACTACATGGAAGCATTTGTGTTGCCATCATTACTGTTGTAACACATTGCTCGTAGGATCATGGTCAGGTGCAAACATCACATTTACTTTAAAGGGATGGCAATCTAATCTCAAATGTTATATTGCACCGATAGATTATGGCTTGTAGATTCCATATCACTCATATTCTGTCACATTCTCTTATCTGTATCACAATTATCTGCTTTGTAATATCGCGTAAATGTTGAACAGTGATCACCACCATTTTGTCTCCTCAAGCGATAGTGTGTGATGCCAATGCATTACATTCATTATTATGTAATACTCATCTCGTTGAATAGTTTGAAACTAGTTTGATTGGAAGTTGTTGCTGCCTATTACAGCAACAATATTCAGTCAAATTAGTTTCAAATTATTCAACAGCTTACCTCTATGATTGCTTTTATACCACATTGCCAAACTGCAGCTGACACCTCATAGGCTGTAGAAATGTATCAACATTTAGCTACTAATGCCTAAATATCATTCGGTGTCGGCTTGATA
Source organism: Chaetoderma sp. LZ-2023a (assembly GCA_034401795.1). NCBI lineage: Eukaryota > Metazoa > Mollusca > Caudofoveata > Chaetodermatida > Chaetodermatidae > Chaetoderma > Chaetoderma sp. LZ-2023a. The sequence goes on from CM067372.1 coordinate 17,764,146, forward strand.
AAAAGCTGAAATGTCAGGGATGGAATAATGGGTGGCAAATTCTATCACCTGAATGGTTAGTATAAAATAAGGTGAGATTTCCTTTAAAAGATTAGTTGTCTAAGTTCCTAAAAATGGTTGCCATGTCGATGATTTGTGTGACTATGATCTAGTTATCTGTCATTGCAGGACCAAAGTGTGATGTTAACCACGCTGCCTCGTATATCCAGCACCTGTTTGTCATGCAGAGTCAGCAGAAATATGCCAAATCTGTGTACACACACCTGACTACTGCCACAGAGACGAGCAATGTTGAGGTGGTGTTTGATAGTGTGATGGACTCAATTATCCGTGGGAATCTCAGTACGACGGGACTGCTCTAATTTTGATCTCATTATTGTTGTTTGTTTGTATGAATCTCAAGTTACACAAATGGAATCATCTATATTGGGTATTTATCTCGCGATATGTATGGTCAGGGCTGGAAATTATTTCTACATATTTAGCATTAGCCAAGTAGAAGTTTTCCAAGATTGGTACAATTTCTAGCTTGACCAGGCTGGTGGTCTAATAACAATTTCTATCTTGAACAGGCTGGTGGGCTAGTAACAATTTCTAGCTTGGCCAGCTTGGTGGGCTAGTAACAATTTCTATCTTGACCGGTTTAGTGGGCTAGTAACAATTTCTAACTTGGCCAGCTTGGTGAGCTAGTAACAATTTATAATTAGACCAGCTTGGTGGGCCAGTAACAATTTCTATCCTGACCAGTTTGGTGGGCTAGTAACAATTTCTATCTTGACCAGCTTGGTGGGCTAGGAACAATTTCTATCTTGACCAGCTTGGTGGGCTAGTAACAATTTCTATCTTGACCAGGCTGGTAGGTTAGTAATAATTTCTATCTTGACCAGTTTGGTGGGGTAGTAACAATTTCTATCTTGACCAGCCTGGTGAGCTAGTAACAATTTCTATCTTGACCAGCCTGGTGAGCTAGTAATAATTTCTATCTTGACCAGTTTGGTGAGCTAGTAACAATTTCTATCTTGACCAGCCTGGTGAGCTAGTAACAATTTCTATCTTGACCAGCCTGGTGAGCTAGTAGCAATTTCTATCTTGACCAGCCTGGTGAGCTAGTAACAATTTCTATCTTGACCAGCCTGGTGAGCTAGTAACAATTTCTAGCTTGACCAGCCTGTTGTGCTAGTAACATTGTGTATCCTCGTTATTACATGACAGACTATAATAACCCTTGTACATGCATCAATGAGCTTACTGGGCTGGCAAAATGTCCATGGTGGCTCATCCATGTTGAATGTAGTGGTCCATGGTGACTCATCCATGCAGAATGTACTGGTCCATGGTGACTCATCCTTGTTGAATGTACTGGGCCATGGTGACTCATCCATGTTGAATGTAGTGGTCGATGGTGACTTATCCATGTTGAATGTACTGGTCCATGGTGACTCATCCATGCAGAATGTACTGGTCCATGGTGACTCGTCCATGTTGCTTTCAAGCACCGATGCTCCCATGTTATTCCTAGTCACTAACAGGCATGACGAAATTGAAAATGTGTGCAGCCCATTTTCTGGGTTAAACAAAATTGTTTTAGATAACTAATATTGTGTTGCGCAATAATTTTTGTCGAGCTCTGTAACGAAACATAGGATGGTTTGCATAGGATGGCTCAACATAGCAATCAAAATGCTGTGTGGCATGCAGATAAATGTTAAAGTTCTTCAATGTACATTTAATTCATCAAGGACTTATTTGATCTCAATAAAACTGCACAGATTTGTTCTATACCATCATTGCATCCAGTCTACCGCATAATTAAAATAGTTTTCAAATTTCTTCCATATTTTTACAGGGATTCGGCTTGGCCTATTTCACATCAAGAGTATACTTACCTCCCTAATACTTTTGATATTGCTAAATATCGGCTTTCACTCAATAAAACACTCAGATTAAAAACAGTTAGGTGCCCCTACTGGGCAGGGAGTCAGAGGTAGTCCGGCGGATGCTCGCCCCACCACCGCGCATGCGCCGACTACTACTTCCTCTTTGCTCATTTATTGGCTAAGGGTTACATGCGGTTTTGTGCTACTCTACATTTTCTGCGCGTTTACCTTGTTTTTCACTTATTTGACGGTTGTTGTACGTTCGTGTCATGTCGGAAAGAGAGGACTCACCTTTGGAAGGAGCTGGATCTCTTTATCAGGTGATTTCTTTGATATGCTAGCGTGTTTTGTCCCGGTTTAATGTGTTTCCGGGACTCGCGCTTACCGTGATTAGCGCCTATTTGAGTTGGTTTTTTACAACATGGTGCTTCATAAGTCTCATTTCTCTTTGTGTTTTTGTCCACAGGTATCACGTAGAAGCTTTGATGGACTTCTCGGCACAAGAGGATATGTTTCTCTCCACCACGGTTCCATTTCCTACTAATACTGTTAGGTTATCTAACCAAAAAATCTATGTTCAGTGAGTTGGAGGCTTATTATAAAGGTCTTCTCGCTTTGCCCTCTTGATCCAATTCCTTCCCCTTCGGTGGAGAGAGTGTAGAGGCGTACTATGGTGGAGTTCTCCGGTACATCACGTTGGATGGTTTGTCTGTACAAGGTGTCAGGTATCTAATTATTGATAAACAAAAGGGGAGATAATTTCCTTTTTTGCCAATGCTAGAATTGGAAGGAGTTATCTCTGTATATCTGATTGTTGTGTACTCGAAATGCCAATTCAACTGGAATGTTCCGGTTACTTATACAATTCGTTCTTGCACTTGGTGCTTGTTGCGGATCGATTATTTTTGTCACGGGATTGATGACGTCATAATCGGCCTTGGCCTTTATTAACATTTAACGTTTTGTCCAACGCTGGTTCTTCTTGACTTGCGATCTTTTGGATCCTGTCCCTCTCTTTTTAGTTGGTTTTGAGTTCGCTAACCTTAACTATCTTGCTCATTGTCCTTGTCCTTTGTCCTGTTTCAGAGACCTGGTTGCCCGTCCTGCGGGAGGTTTCTGAAGAATAGATTCGTACCGCACTTGTGCTTCAGCTGCAGTCCCTGTGGACCGTTGCTGAAGTGCGATGTATGTAAGCAGTGGGGGGGAGATCTAATGTCTGATTTTCTCTCATTGCAGGCGAGGGAGAAGGTGATGGAGGAAGAGAGGAAGAAGAAGAAGGAGGGTAGTAAGAAGGGTAAGAAGAAGGCCTCATCCGCGGTGGATATGGAGGCCTTCAGGTCCGAAATGTTGCAAGAGATGCAGAGGACAATAAAGGATTTGGTCCCAGAGTTGCTTCGCAGCATGCTTCCTGGGCCAGCTCCTTTGTTGTCCTCGGCATCTGCTTCCGAGCAGGTGATCCCCGCCTCTGAATCCGGTCTCTTTAGGTCCGGTCCGTTTGTGGATTCAGAGGTGGCCCCTTTGTTGGGGGCAGTCCAAGACCCTGGCAGCAGGCATGGCGCCGCGCCGAGGGGCCGTGGACAACGGTTGTTGCTGGGACCCGCGGTCTGCTCATCAGACCCCGGGTATCCGCGCGCCGAAGGTGTCAAGGCCTCCTATGGCACCTTTCCTGGCCAGTCCGGGTTAGCTCTCTTTGCTGACCCGGAGTCTAATCTTTCTGGCCAGGAGGAAGAGGATCTCCTGCTAGGGTCGCCTTCTGAGGACGTGGACATGGAATACGACGTCTGTGCACCACTCGCGGGGAATACAGGCGACGTGTTCCGTGGTTCTACTCTCGCAGGAGTAGATTTCACGGTCCAGAAGGTGTCCCTGGGCGGTGCTGTTGACCACGGATACCGCATACCTCGGCTTGCCGATGGTGTCGCTGGTGCTGGTCAGGGCCGCGGTAGGGCGGTGTTTACCCCACGCTCTGCCACGGCGCCTGCTCCTGGTCAAGCCACGGAGTTCAGCATGCCTGCTCTCTCGGGCCCGCATGCTTTTCCGGGCTTGCCAGGGGTATCAGCTTATCCGCCGTCGACGTCAACTGCGGGTGCTCTGGAGGAAGACGAAGGCCCTCGTCTAGTAGAGCGCTCGCAGTTAGCCACGGAGGAGGATTGGTCGGACGCTTGCCAGTGGCTGGTAAGTGTTCGGCCCGATCTACCCGTGGAGCTGCCGGCTAGCCAGCGTGACCATAGGCCGTGGTTAGCTGGTAGGCCGGCGGCTACCGCTATGCCATCTCTGCCGCTGGCTGAGCATGTCGTGGACATGTTCGAAGCGGCGGAGGCGTCCATTAAGGTTAATGGACGTCTCGCGAAGGCCCCTCGCGAGGTGGCGAAGCGTTGCCGCATCGTGCCCCTGGACTACCAGCGGTACGGTGTGGTGCCAAAGCCAAGCGTGGATGATCGCGCGGCTTTAGGCGAAGATGCGCGGCCGGGCTCCCGTTCTGACACGGGAGTCTTGTGCTCGAACGCGTTGCGTTCGGCGAATGCCGCGCTGCGTGATGCGGAGGAGAGTGGGAGGGCGTCGATTGCCGCTCTGTCCCACGTCTCCCAGCTGCTACAGGGGGTGGTAGCGGCCTCCGCATCACGCCAGCCAAGCCCGGTAACAGTCCAGAGAGCCATCCAGGATGGTATCAACCTGGCTTTGGACTGTTTGACGCGGGCGGTGACCAGAAGTGTCCGGGCGAGGCGCACGTTTGCCCTTGACAATCTGTGCCCGTCCCAGGACCTGTATAATAGGCTGCTGCGGACGCCTATGACAGGTCCTGGTCTCTTTGGAGGTGAGGGATGCAGGCACCTCCAGGAGACGGTCACTCTGGTTAACAACCAGAGGGCGCTGCGTGAACAATTTGAGGTGCTCCGGCGGGAGCGTGTTCGCGCGGCACCCCCTGCGTATCGTCCTCTGCAGGCTCGAGGTGGTGCTGGCCAGGTCAGAGGCCAGCCACCGTCGCAACGTAGGCCTAGGCCACGTGCGATTCGGCCAGCAGCGAGGGGGGCGCAGGCTCCCCAGCCGCACCCAGCCAGACAGCCGCCCGCGCACCGTGGTGCGTGCGGCGCTGGGCGGGGCGCGCGGGGATCTGGTCGCGGCAATCGGGCCTGATGGGCTGGTTACCGCGGTGGGAACCACTCCGGTGTTTCACGCCGAGAGGACAGTGCCACTCTTGCACTCCTTATGTCCGCCTCTATCCCTAGGTGGACCGGTGGGCGGCCGTTTGGCCGGCCACTTGCCAGAGTGGAAGCGGTTGACTCAGGACCGTTTAGTCTTGCGATGGCTTTCAGTCGGGTATCGTCCCGACTGGATGACAGGCCCGCCATCGCGACTGTCTCTCGCGCCGATCTGGACTCCGATTCCACGGGATCCGGATCAGAGGTTGTGTATAGAGGAGGAAATAAGTTCCCTCATACTAAAAGAAGCCATTCAGCCGGCACAGAGGTGCCCGGGCTTCTATTCAACCCTCTTCTTAGTGAAGAAAAACACCGGAGGGTGGAGGCCGATTCTCAACCTCAAGCCTTTGAACAAGTTCATAGAGACGCCCAGTTTCAAGATGGAGACTGTGCGCTCGGTATTGGCGGGGTTGGAGCGAGGAATGTGGACCGCTTCCATAGATTTGAAGGATGCGTATTTCCACATTCCCATAGAGAGGAGTTTCCGTCACTTCCTGAGATTCGCATTAACACCTTCGGGATTTCCACGGCTCCTCGGGTCTTCACCCGTGTGGTTCTCGCGATCACTGCATACCTCCGCAGGAGAAGCATAGCAGTCCACACGTACATAGACGACTGGCTGTTGAAAGCACACACCCGGGAATCGTTGTCAGCCAATCTGGAGATTGTTTTGAAAACTCTCTCGGACTTGGGCTGGATGATCAATTTCCCGAAATCAGAGCTAACTCCATCCCAGAAGTTTGTTTACCTGGACATGTTCTTCGATCTGGAGACGGGGTATGTGTACCCCACTCAGGAGAGGGTTCAAATACTCATCTCGGTAATACAGTCGGTGTGCGACAGTCGTCATGTCCTGGCACGGGTTTACTTGAGAATGCTGGGCTTGATGGTTTCTTTGGAACCAGTCATTCCGCAGGCCGCCTTGCGCAGGCGCCCGATCCAGTTGTTTCTCATGACACAGTGGACCCAGAGTTCGGGTTCGCTGGACTCGAGTGTGTCAGTGTTGGCGCCTCTGGTTCACCACTTGCAATGGTGGTTAGCTACAGAGAATCTCTTGCCGGGGGTTTTGCTGACCCCTCCCCACCCTCAGGTGACTCTGTATACAGATGCATCGATGGAGGGGTGGGGAGCTTGTCTGGAAGAGTCCACAGTATCAGGGCTTTGGGATCTGGATCAGTCCAAGGAACATATCAATCTACTAGAGCTAAGAGCAGTAGTCCTGGGCCTGGAACATTTCTTAAGGAATGTTCAGGGCAAGATTGTTCTGATTCGTTCAGACAACTCGACAGTAGTGACTTACATAAACCGCCAGGGCGGAACGAAGTCGCCCAGTCTCTGTATGATGACATGGAAACTGCTTTGTTGGTGCCTGGATCATGGGATCACCTTGAAAGCAGTTCATATTCCGGGGAGGTTAAATCTGCTAGCAGACTCATTGAGCCGAAGGATGAGTGTTTTACCCACGGAATGGCAACTAAATCAATGTGTGGCGGATCGTCTGTTCGACCATTTGGGGAAACCCAACATAGATTTGTTCGCAACGAAGAAGAATGCGAAGATGACGACGTACGTCTCTCCGATTCCAGACCCAAGCGCTTTCGCAACAGATGCGTTAGCTATCAGCTGGGAGGGAATGTATGCATACGCATTCCCCCCAGCAATCCTGATTCCAAAGGTGCTTCAGAAAATCAGGCAGCAGGAGTGCCAAGTGCTTCTGATCGCCCCGGATTGGCCAAGCCGATCGTGGTATACGGATCTGCTGGACCTTCTGGTCTGCAATCCGGTTCCGCTGCCTCTGATGGACGACCTTATCTTCCAGGGCAAGGCCCTTCACGACAATCCGTCAATGTTCCGATTGACTGCGTGGATGTTGTCAAGGAATCTAGAATTAAGGAGGGCTTTTCTGAGCAAGCGGCCATGTTTATGGCCAAAGCCAGGAGGGGGTCAACCTCCAGAGCATATAATTATAAAATCAACAGATTTGCAGAGTGGTGCTCAAAAAGATGTATTGATCCAATGGAATCATCTATTCAGGTAGTGGCTGATTTCCTCTGTCACCTATATGATGCCTATAGCCTCAAGCCTAACTCTATTGCTGGTTATAAATCAGCTTTAATGACTGTTATCCCTTGCTTGGCTAATAGGGGGAGTGATGAAGTAAGTACATTAAATGTATTAATTAAAGGCATGGGCAATCTAAGACCAAGGAATCCTCCACTGATTCCGTCTTGGAGTTTATCACTGGTGCTCCAGGTACTAGGTGATAAGCCTTTTGAACTACTTAGTTCCATTTCTATGAAAATGTTAACTCTTAAAACTGTATTTTTAATTGCTGCGGCCTCGGCGAGGCGTAGGAGTGAGATTCGCGCCTTATCAGCCGAGGTTGACCGTTTTGTGGTTACAGGGGAAGGCCTTAAGCTTCTACCTAGGATTAATTTCTTGTCTAAAAATCAGTCATTGAAATATCCAGGTCAGCCTATTTTTTTGCCATCTTTAACTAGATATGATCCTGGTTCTAAAGTATGGTGTCCCGTCCGGGCGCTGCTCCGGTACAGACAGCGTACTTCGGAGTGGCGTACCGACCTATCAGCTTTATGGTTGGCATATATTGAACCCCATGGTAGGGCGTCTAAGGACACCATTTCTAGGTGGATTGTGGAATGTATTCAATTTTGTCACAAATCCGCCACCGGGCGACAGGTTGACGTGGCCAAGGCTCACAGTGTCCGCGGTGTCGTGGCATCCACTGCCCTGTTTAGTGGGGTCCCTGTGGATGATATTATGTCAGTGGCTCAGTGGCACTGTGAGTCAAGTTTTACAGACCATTACCTCCGTGACACCTCTAACCCTCTCGCCTTGTCGATTTTGAAACAATAACCGCTTTATGTTGTGAAGAGTGCTTCCGCATTGCTTATATACTTCGCCATTCAGCGACGGTGACAACCACTTGTCGGGACTGTATCATGCTTCTCTACTGGAATCGTGATGACAGCTTCCTAGTACAACAAGGTCAGTCTTGTTCATGTGTTGTTCATTGTTTTGTATTGTCACGTTACCCAGTGTTATTAATATGGTGATGGTTTATGTGGGTTGTGGTTCTTTAGAGAGAGTATACGAAAATGGAGCCTTTTCGTCTCTGTCCTATAGTACTTGGCACTAGTACGAAGAGAGCATGTAGGACATTGAGGTCATTTAATCTTCCTCCCAAGGGTGGGGGGGGAGCGCATATGACAAATCGGTCATCTCTCAGGCATCGGTTGTGTTATCCGATGGTTTATCAAATCCTGACTGTGTTTTCACACAGTTTCAGACGTCATAAGTGCCTTAAACGCTTGAAAGCGTATAGGGAAGAGCTGGTCTTTTGACCTCGCCTCCCTCCCGCCAGATTCACTTTCGAATTCTGGCAATATCAAAAGTATTAGGGAGGTAAGTATACTCTTGATGTGAAATAAACGAAATCTAGGATTTCTTTTTTCACGAGAGAGTTGATACTTACCTCCCTAGATACGGACCCGGCCTCTCCGCCCCACAGAGGCTCGGTCTTCAGGCTCTTGGTAGTTGCATGTGTTAGCCAATAAATGAGCCAGAGGAAGTAGTAGTCGGCGCATGCGCGGTGGTGGGGCGAGCATCCACCGGACTACCTCTGACTCCCTGCCCAGTAGGGGCACCTAACTGTTTTTAATCTGAGTGTTTTATTGAGTGAAAGCCGATATTTAGCAATATCAAAAGTATTAGGGAGGTAAGTATCAACTCTCTCGTGAAAAAAGAAATCCTAGATTTCGTTTATTTTGCAACAAAGATTACCGTTAAAATTCGACTAAAGGACGCATTTTTTTTGGTCAAAATACATGTACTAGAAAGGGGGTGCGTCCTATAATCGAGAACATTCCTTCCGCACATTTTTTAGTTGAAATTTTTCTTAAAAAGTCACAGATTATACCACGGAAATTGAACTAAATGTTACCCTAGACCATTCGCGCCGCCTGACAACTATGTTTAATGTATACTCCAAAAACACCAAGCGGAAGTGAAATTATTAAATTGGGGCGCCTAAATATTGCTTATTCTTTAATACATATCACTTATTACATCAAAATTAATCCAGAATTTGACATAAAATGGCATCGAGAAAAGCTACGTGTATAAATCACGTGATTCGCCTCCAATCGCAAAAGATCTTTATTCTAATTAGAGCGTGTACTCGGATCTAAATATTCTGGACTCGGAAATTGCTATATATCATCATTGCACAATAGGAACTGAATGTTCCCGTACTCGTTTGATAACCAACTCCCGTTAGTGCATAAGATTACACAGCGTGTCCAATCACAAAAGAGCCAGTTTCCCACTCCCGTTAGCGCATTAGTTCACACAGCGCCTCCAAACACAAAAGAGTCATTACAACTAGTGACCATCTGAATATTCCCATACCCGTTTTATAACCAACTCCCGTTAACGCATAAGATTACACAGCGCCTCCAATCACAAAAGAGCCAGATAACCAATATTCGAGGGCGGCCTTTAGTCAAGAAATTACGGTAGGTAAATATTAGTTTTTCAATAGACATTTAATTCATCAAGGAATTATCGGATCTTAATAAAATCTTACAAATTTGATCTATACCATCATTGCATCTGGTCAGCATTATAATTAAAATGATTTAAAAAAATTTCTATATTTTAGGTGGTTTGGACATATCCAATCCCAACAAACTTTAAAGTTTTCTCCATACATTTAATTTATCAAGTGATATACTATTTTAAGGAATCCTTACTTTGCGACACGGCCACACATGTGTGATAGGCAGTCTATCTAGTTATATTATTTTTGTACAGCAGTATAACCACATGAAAGAAATTGTGGGAACAATAAATCGATTACACCAATTTGTATAGTCCCATCTAAGCAGCCATAGCTTGTTATGTGACTCCCTCGCTAGCATAAACCATACCTAGCCAATTTTCATAATGTGTATAGTGGTTGAATGTTAGTTTTCTGTGACAAAGTGTCAGTTAGTTCATCGTGAATGATAGCGTGTATGCCGCTTAATTATCAGTATCCATTGTTAGCTCACCTGACTCAAATGGCCAAGTGAGCTTATGCCATGGCAGCCATCCAATCCGTTATCTGTCCATCAAATCGCATCGCCGCCTTTACATTTTGACAGATTTCAACCGAATTTGGCTGGAAATATCCTATGGCTGTAGGCTTTTTTCTCATCCTCCTTAACCGCTTGATGTATTTCAATCAAATTTGGCTGGAAGCATGCTATGCTACTAGGCTCCAGAACCTCCGTTCAGAATTTTCATAGGTCAATCCTTTGGGTGACAATTTTAGATGTTATGAAAGATTTACCAGAAATTGTGAAAATGCATGTCCTCCTTAGCCACTTGCTGGATTTCAACCAAATTTGACTGGAAGGATCCTATTCTGGTCAAGTCCAGAACTTCTATTCAGAATTTCGAATGGTCAATTTTTTGTGTAAAAACCTTAGATTTTATGAAAAATTTACTGGAAATTGTCAAACCAATTTAGTAGATTTGAACTGAATTTAGCTAGACATATTCTATGGTTCGAGAACATTTATGCAGAATTTTGATCGATCCGTTTTTTTGGGTGAAAATGATTTTTTTTTTAATTTCCAGAAGTTTTTAAAACACTAATCCTTAATCAGTGGCCCAATTTTATGCAAATTTGGCCAGAAGTACCTCATCGTGATAGTTTATGAAACTACCATTTAGAATTTCCCTTGGTCGATTTTTTTTCAGTGGCTATCTTGGATTTTCATAACTTCTGAAAATCCTATAGGAAATGAATGGGAACAGCTTTAAATGCCTTTGTCTCAAGAACAATGTGGGGCCATATTCACGAAGAGAGCATAACTTACGCCCTAGAGTTACGCCTCATAGTTACGCCGTATTCACGAAGAGGGCGTAGCTTACGCCCTAGAGTTACGCCTCATAGTTACGCCGTATTCACGAAGAGGGCGTAGCTTATGTCCTAGAGGTACGCCTCATAGTTACACCGTATTCACGAAGAGGGCGTAGCTTATGTCCTAGGGTTACGCCTCATAGTTACACCATATTCACGAAGAGGGCATAGCTTACGCCCTAGAGTTACGCCTCATAGTTACACCGTATTCACAGAGGGCATAGCTTACGCCCTAGAGTTACGCCTCATAGTTACGCTGTATTCACAGAGGGCATAGCTTACGCCCTAGAGTTACGCCTCATAGTTACGCCGTATTCACAAAAAGGGCGTAGCTTACGCCCTAGAGTTATGCCTCATAGTTACACCGTATTCACGAAGAAGGGTGTAAATAAATGTGTCACTGTAATACATGTATGCCAGAATTCGTTGGTCACATAGGCCGCTTATTGGCATAGTAACGTATACGTCAAAAGCTGGCAAAATGTGTGGCCTTCACTACAACATAGGCTAGCTACCATCAACTCCAAATTTAGTATGTAGGCCTAATGCTAAGAAATAAATAAATAAATAATATTCATTCAGATGTTGTATCGAGTTTGACTAATCTAGCGTATAAGCATTCCATTAGTAAAATGTGTGTCATTATAAAAAATAAGTGCTGCGAAAACATATGTAATTTTTATATTCTTACAACTTTTACTTAACATTCTGCTACCGTATCTACTAGAGTAATCCTTTGTGGGAAAACTTGACTTGAGCACAGCGCGTCATTCAGGACATTCACTTGCGCTCGTTGCCAGTCAATGACGTACCGCTGTACCATATTTATCAAATTGTTTCAGCTTCACATTCAGCGCACCGTGTGTGCCTTTGAATACAGAAATAGGAAAAGTATTCAGCTCAAATATTTTAAAAGCAGCTGCTATGGCGCCAAGTTAAATAACACTTAATATTTACAAAAAGTCAACTAAATGCAAATTCAATTTATAAAATCTGTAATATCTGAAATTCGACTAAAATTCGAAACCACATCAAAAATGCTGTAAATAATGACTTACGCCTTGTAGTTGGAGGGCATAAGTTACGCCCAATTTTATGGATGGGCGTAAGCTACACCCTTTTCGTGAATACCAACTTATACCACTTTGGGTGCTTAAGCCCCAGATACGTCTCTTTGAGGGCATAAACCCTCTTTGTGAATATGGCCCCTGGTGTATTTCAACAAATGTTAGGTTGCTGAACTCTGATGATTGGCCCCAGAACTTCTATTCAGAATTTTGATTGGTCCATTTTTCCAGTGGCCATATTGTTCTCGAAAATGACGTCTCAGGAACTGCTTTACAGATCAGGCTGAATCTCATTAGATTTCCTCGATAACTAAGGGTGATTAAAGTTTGTTTGCGACAACTTAATCCATGATTCGTAATCCATGATCCATGTTGGATTCTTTATTGGCTAATTCGATCTGTGTGTGGTCAGGATCCATCATTAATTTCCTACCAAATATCATTTATACTGAATTCCAATTTTGTATATTATGCTAATGCTGAATTGAAAGTATTGTCTATTCAAAGCTAAGAGTTCAAATGCTAATGTTCCAGGTGAACATTAAGGCCCTTGGATCTCTTGTTTGTAATGGATAACAGAAAGCTCTCAGTAATGCTTGTTCCCAAAATGCACACTAATCATATTTCACACGGGAAAGATGGCAGCAGTTTTTAGCTTTGCCATTTATAGATAAAAGCATGTTTTAAAAGAAATTTGGATATAAATGTATTTTGGCTACAGTATATATTGAGTTCTATACACATTCTTGATAAGCTATTTTCCCAAAGATATCTTTACCCTTGCCTCGTAATGGGAAGATGGTATTGCGATTAGGTCTGTCTGTGTGTGTGTGTGTGTGTGTGTGTGTGTGTGTGTGTGTGTGTGTGTGTGTGTGTGTGTGTGTGTGTGTGTGTGTGTGTGTGTGGCTGGATTTAAAAAACTACTTATCCGATTTGGCTCAAATTTTAACACAACAAAGGAACTTACCATACCAGAGGATTTACAGACCTTGGCGATGATCTGGATAAAAGAACCTGTATACTGATCGGATCGAGTTCTGGATCTCTGGATATCACAGTAAGTACTGGTCTGATTTTGTGCAAATTTAACCCAAGTAAGAGTATACCCATACACAGAGATTCCACAACTTTGGGCTTGATCTAAAGAAATTTGGAAAATCCAAACAAATAAATCGTACAATGTCGCAAAAAATGGGGGGGGGGGGGCTGCGAAGGTCTGCAATCTCAGATTGCTCTTGTTGAACTTGTTTTACTTACTGAGCTATGAATGTAATTGGCTGCTAGGTGACATAAGGCCATTGTTTATTAACACTGATACTGATAGAGTTTACATTGCATTGTGTATGTGATAATTAAACATATGAATGGTGAATTCACAGCAATTATGATGGGCACTATGTGCCAGCATTATGTACATAATTATATAGTGTTTATACTAAGTGCCACATTAATGATGAAATCATGTTTTATAGCTATTAATATATTCTTGATACACTTACATAATGTGCTTGTTAGATGATATAATTAAATATACATATATTAATATCTGCTGAAATTATATAACTGCTGAAATTTATATAACTGCTGAAATCATTATCTGCTGAAATTATATAATTGCTGAAATCATAACTGCTGAAAGCATATAACTGCTGAAATTATATAACTGCTGAAATCATAACTGCTGAAATTATATAATGGCAAAAAATTATATAACTGCTGAAATTATGTAATGTAACTGCTGCTAAATACTGTAACCATTTTAATCATGTAAACTGTCACATTCCTAACTAGTGTGTGTGTGTGTGCGTGTGTGTGAAGTATGTGACAGCTGAACTATTCATGCTACGCGTCCCTCTCTGAGCTCTCATACTCCTGTGTATAGACACAAGCAAAGGCCAGCGAGGTATACTAGGCATCAATCACCACAAGGTCAAGTCTCGTACATCACCATGACATTGTTATAGTTATCATTCATAGGTGTTCTAGAGCTGTATCTGTGAGAATGTGCAATGAACAAACAGTTCTGTGATGATTTTACAGGGTGATTTGTTTAACCCTCAAGATTGGTCGAGAAAAGCAAGACTGTTGCTTAGTCAATATCCATTTGCAGGTAAAAATAAGAATATTTTTGAATATTTTCAACTGGAAAGGTTTGCTCGGTTACCGAGCCTGTCATTACAGAGGTAAATTTTCAAAAGTTTACTTCTCTTGCCTGGCAAATGGACATTCCTTAAGACCAATGCAGAGGTTGGTTTTGGTTGATTTGACCGTTATGGGGTTGAATACGCTAGTCCTTGAGGAGTTACAACATTATACTAGCTTTCTTTAGAATCCTATAACATATCACAAATTTTGTTTTAACTATTTACAAACATCCAAGCGTGACATATATTTATTGCCTTGGTAAATCCATATATGAGGTTTTCTGAGATAGCTTTAACATTTCCATCCCTGAAATCCAGCTTTTCTCAATTTCAAGTTACACTGTTGAATATTTTGAAAATAATTTGGCGGGAAACTTTATCTTTTTCACTTCGAATTCATGTCAGAATATTCAATAGAATACTTTTTTCTTCCATAAGGCTTATTCAGTATGTAGTGGTAACCTTTGTGAAATACAGCTATTATTAGCTCACCTGGCCTGAAAGCCGAGTCAGCTTATGCCATGGCAACTGTCTGTTCATCCATCAACCTTTTCTTTACGCGACTTTTCGAGGACCACTGGGCTGATTTCAAGGCAGGACGCAAGTTTGTTCAAACGAAATCCATCGGGCAATTTAGCCAGCGGCCATCTTTTGGCTGATTTTTTGAAACGTCAAAAAATCTTCTCCGAAGCTGCTTGGGGGTCGATTCAAATCTCATGAAACACTTGGGGGTCGATTCAATTCTCATGAAACATCATCTAGGTCAAGAGCTGAACCAAGTTTTTTCAAGGGAACTCGATTGGCCAAATGCTTTTGTGGCCATCTTGGATGAGAGTTTTTTCACGAAAATTACTTCTTCAGAACCACTGAACAGATCGGCCCAAAATTTGATATATATGATTAGGGACTTAGACCCATTAAAATTTCTTCAAGGGAGGGTGATACATAAAAAAATATGACCGCCATGGACCAATCTGAATCAAAATGTAGCCTGTTTGGCAGTCATATTGGTTTTTTCATTTGATGAATTTTCAAGCCGAAATTGTTTTTATATAGTTTTTTGTGTATGCTGATTTCAAATTTATCACTAGAAACTGTCGGATAAACAGTCTGGTGGCCATCTTGGATCATTGTCCTGCCAAAACTTACATGCTAAAGCAATAGGAAGATTAAAATGTCTACTCGCAAACCAACAATTTTGATTATATTTTGCAGGAAACATCCTTTGGGAATATCGACCCAAGTTTGTTCAAAGAGAGCCGATGGCCAATTTAGCCGGTGCCCATCTTAGATTTGGTCTTATTTTTTTAACTTCTTTGGAATCAATCCCCCAAGCAGGTTCAGAGAAGATTTTTTAGACATTTCTTGGCCAATTTTAATTATATTTTGCAGGAAGCATCCTTATGGCATAGAGATCCAAGTCTGTTAAAAAACCTGATCAGCCAATTTGACCGGTGGTCATCTCTGATTTTGGCTGATTTTTAGAAACAGCTTTAAATATCTTCTCTGAAACCGCTGAACCAAGTGTGTTCAAGGGAACCTGAATGGCCTACGGTTTCGGTGGCGATCTTGGATGGCCTAGATTTTGTCAAAATGACTTCTTATCAAGAACCACTGAATGGTTGGGAGATATGCTTATGGATGAAGGGTCATTAAAGTTTGTTCAAGGGAAGCTGACACGTAAAAAATATGACCGCCATGCCATGGATGAATCAAAATTTAACGTGTTCGGCAGCCATCTTGGATTTTATGAAAATTTCTGAGAAAATCCTACAAAAGACTACTTATTAACCACTGGGCCAATATTAATTTTTTTAAAACACCTTTTAAACCTTCACAGCAATTAGATTATTAAATTCATCCAGTCGGTGATCATCTCATTTTGTTCAGTTTTGCCAGTATCCAATAATTCCAGGTGAGCGATACAGGCCCCTTGGGTCTATTATTAGCTGTTAAAAGCAGGTATAGAATGACATGAACAGTTGTCTTTGTGAATGACATAGGCATATCATGTGCAAAGGGGGCAGGTGTGTTGATATCTGATTCTATGTTGTTCTAAATTTGTTTATCAGTAGTTTGTTAGGTGTAATGCAGTCCGGTGTTTATTCCTGCTATCTTGTTACGTTATTAGTTAACTAATTGGTTTAATGGACATTTCCAGTTTTTGCTATGCCCCGCCCATCTCTAGCTAAGCTCCACCCACACCTCGCTCATGTTGGGACCGATCGATCTCTGAGCACCCTGACTATCAATTTCCAAAAAAATACACATTTAAGCTGTTGAATATTTTGAAACCAATTTGACTGGGTGCTATTGCTGCCTAAGGCAGCAACAGCGCCCAGTCAAATTAGTTTCAAAATATTCAACAGCATGTTTATTAAATAGCTAAGAATTACAAAGACACAATTCATACAACGTGTTGGAGTATTTGAGATTTGGTGACGGTCGATATGGAACCCTTTGTGACGCAATGATTGTGACGTCAGCATACACGCACTGAGCTGATTATGACATCATATGAGGTCTGATAATGGATGGATACTCTGGAAATGTGAATTAAGCTTCTCATACAAAATATGAGAACATAGTTTTTGTATTATTCTTTATTTTCACTGTTATTTTGATCTGATGTTGGCTTTTCCGCATTGTGTTTTATAAACATTGTTTCAGGCCACAAAATATCAAAATATAATTAGCCTGAAAACCGGCTGTTTTCATCTGGCAGCTGGTGATCATATCTGAAAAGCTGTCAGCTAATATGATAATAAGCCTACGTGGATCAGTAAAGCACATGAGCTGCTCAATTCAGAATGGACATTGCCAGTTTTAACTATGTCCCGCCCGTCTTTAGTTACGCTCCATCTACACCTCGCTCGTGTTGGGATAAATTGATCACTGCGCTCTTGGAATGTTAATTTCCAGAAAACTATTTGTTAGCTGTTGAATATTTTGAAACTAATTTGATGGGGTGAACAGCGTGTTTATTAAATAGTAAGGACATACAATTTGTACAATGTGTCGGACTAATTCGAGTCATTCATGCTGTGATTGATTATGACATCATCCTACACATCACATAGTTGATTATGACATCATATGATGGATGGATAAACTGGAAAGCTCCATTACAACTGGAGATAACTTTGCCGATACATGAATCTGATCTGTCACTCAAGAATCTGATGTCATCATCCAATATGTCACATGTAAGCTGACATCGCAATCAACTTGACGTAGCTCCGTCAACAAAAGCGTGGAACTAAAGTTTAAAAATCGAATGTCTTAATTTGATGTAACAATTTAAAGAGCATTCTGTTGAATATTTTGAAAATCCTACCTGTCACCTGAAATATTTCAGCCCACCCCATTTATTGACCTTGCATCATCTGTCTCCATGTATGAGTGTATTTATATATTTCTCATACATGCACATATATATCACATATTCATTGCTACCTGAAAATAAAGGTGTGGATGTACCGGCTAGACAGCTTTGTCTACCAGTAAATGTATATATAAATAAGGGCTTGTGTCAAAATAGTTTTAACTTTTACGTTCACTATAATATATTATTATAATTATTTATTTGTTTATTATTAGCACATAGCTGTAGACAGACATTCCATATACAATTAATGTATTTTCTTTATAGATTCTTGGTTGTAACAATCAGTCCAAATGTCAATGTATAATTTTATGAAAGATCTAATATAGTGCTCTGCATAATAGATTGTTATAAGTATCAAATGAATGGAGGAATCCAGTTTTAGCTATGCCCCACCCATTTCTAGCTAAGCTCCACCCACACTGCCTGTGTTGGGATCAATCGACCCATGCACTCTATGAATCTCAATTTCCAGAAAACTATACAGGTAAGCTGTGGAATATTTTGAAACTAATTTGACTGGGTGCAACAACGACCAGTCAAATTAGTTTCAAAATATTCAACAGAATGTTTATTAAATATTAAAAACATACAATTCGTACGTGTCAGACTATTAATCATTTGTGACGGACTATATCGCATTATTCATAACGTAATTGATTATGACGTCAGCCTACATGTGACTTACTTGATTATGGTGTCATATGATTGACTCAGAAACTGGATTCCTCAATTATTATGATGGATTTTTTCTAAATGATTTATGTATAACATCACTGTTACGGTAATGAAACTGATTCTGTCGATACGGCATTGAAATGGATTTTGTCATGTGTAAACTCACAGAATATTAATTTTGAAACAACCATAAAGGTCAGCTGTTGCGTACTTGGCATCTATTTTGAAAGCTTAAAACTGTTTACATAATTGTTATTAATGACTATAATAATGATTATTATTGTTTTTAATAATATAGCTGCCACTACCTCTATTTTCTAACACAATTTTATAGAGCAATTAATACACGGTTTTGAACAACAACTGAATGTACATAACAAGGCATGGGTTCAAATTCTCTACACTGATCCACCTATGATCTGTGAGCTTGAATGTTCAATACCGATCCACCTATGTGAGCTGACGGAGATAACGGCTCACCTATGACATCACTGCTGGGCAAGTGCTGTATAACGGCCCACCTATTACATCAGTGCTGGGCAACTAGGGCAAGTGCTGTATAATGGCCCACCTATGACATCGTAGCTGGGCAAGTACTGTATAACAGCCTGCCTATGACATCACTGCTGGGCAAGTGCTGTATAACAGCCTGCCTATGACATCACAGCTGGGCAAGTGCTGTATAACAGCCGGCCTATGGCATCACAGCTGGACAAGTGCTGTATAACAGCCCGCCTATGGCATCACAGCTGGGCAAGTGCTGTATAACAGCCCATCTATGACATCACTGCTGGGCAAGTGCTGTATAACGGCCCGCCTATGACATCACAGCTGGGCAAGTGCTGTATAATGGCCCATCTGTGAGATCACTGCTGCACAAGTGCTGTATAATGACCCACCTGTGACATCACACCTGGGAAAGTGTTGTATAATGGCCCATCTGTGACATCACTTGGGCGCTCAAATCCTTGATAGCGATCCATCTCTGATGTCATTGGTCGACTATACCGGTTTACCGCCGATGAGTTGTGGGCTCAAATACTCTATAGACATCCACCTATAACATCACTGGTAAACCCAAATGCGCTGTAATGATCGACCTCTGACCACTCGTGGTCTCAAATACTGTTTAGCAACCCGACACAGAAGCAGTGATTATCCATTATATGATATATATAATTATCCTTCACTGGATCTGCTTCTGATCAAATTCTGCATCAATATCTCAGAAACTACTGGTCTGATTTGGCTCCAATTTAACACAAGAAATAGTGTCACCATACAGTAGGACTGTTTAGTCATGGTCTGGAAAATCCAAAAGAATCTGTATAATATGATTTAACATTATAAACTGAGCAAATCTCCATGACTGAGAAAGCTGACATCAACAATCAAAAATTATTGTCATTTTATTTTTAAAATATCTGCAGTTGTTGGTATTTCTTGTAAAATCTACGACAAATTAAATTTGATGGCATAAGTGCGCAATGACCAGTTCAAATTAATACTGATAGCAACAGAATAATTTCATCTGCAGAGAATTGCAAATCTTCAGCTGATGAGTGACTCAAGAAGCCATAACTAGATGATCTGTTCATTTGTCTATATGTCTCTGCGACATGACATCCATCTTGGCATTTTCTTTGATAAGTAAAGATACTAACTACTATTCATTATTTCAGAAAATTACTGGACACTTTTTATCTCCCCCCCCCCCCCTCCACCCTGTCTGTATGCATATTTTAGCCATTTGTTTGGTAACTTAAAGAAACCGAAAAGGGAAATAACAAATGATGTTTTTTGGTAATCTCATACCATATTAAATAAACCTACCATCGGTAAAAATGGAAATGAATCAAGATTATTTGCACAAAGGCATTTACTAAATCTAGGAGCGCTTAACTTAGAGCCAATTAGTGACCAAGCTGGTGCTTCTCACTTCGCCATGTGTCAACTGTGTGTGCAGGTATACTGCATAGGCCTACATGAATATAACGAAAGCACACCTGAATGTAGTTATGTAAGCAGTATGAATAGTATTCTCTATAGGCACCTATGTAGAGCGATTAACTCGCTACTGCTAATTTACTATTGATCTGTTTGAAAACGTTATATTTGAAAGTCACTTTTTCCGGTGGAAGCAACAAGTTTCGCTCAAAATGATTTCAAAATACACTGCTGGTTTCCATGGTCACATTATGCCTACTGAATATTTTGACATTCGTGTGACTGAATGTAGAGTCTGTCTCTGGAAACAATGGCTGTCAGTCAAATTGTTTTTAAAACTAGACACTATTTTACCCGTAAGACGTAGTGACTAATCAGCTTAGCGCGAATATAACAGCTTATATGACCGGCTATAGCGGGTATTATTTATTCGCTCAGCATACACCAGAGCGCATGGGGCCAACTTCATCACTAATTGCTTCCCGCCAGAATGCAATAAATGGTATTTACCTGCTTTTTTTCTAATTATTCTGATTTATTCCTGTTTTTCACTGCTGGGTATACATGATTATTATATAAAGCTGTCATTCAAGGGCATATGTTAGTTCCCTGTTCCTTTCCTTTAAACTTCTACTCGAGTGTTGAGGACACTTCATGGCTAGTTTGGTTATTGGGCTAAGAAAGGGTGTATGGGTTGATCTGTCCAACAATCCATACATCTTACTGACTATATGTGTGTCTGTGTATATATTTGGGATTTTCGGGCGATATTTAATATAAGTATATTTTTATTCTATTTCCCTGCACTTTTTTCTATTCAATAGTGCCTTGTGTGTGTGATATATATATATATATATATATATATATATATATATATATTGTTGCTGTCTTAGACTTCCTCAGCTTTACAGACACATTGCTCGCAAGATACAGACCAGTTAGCATATAAAATTGAACAATCTGAACCTTCTGTGATCTAAGTGTTAAAACATGAATACTTTGAACACAATGGCGGGATCCTGTCTGTCACTCAATAATCAATTACGTCACTAGGTAGCTGGCATCACAATCAATATGATGGACCTCTGTTAGGAAAAATCAAAAAGTCTGTCACTAATGTGTATAAATTGGTAATTAATGAAGTTACAATTCAATAAACATTTTGTTGAATATTTTAAAACTAATATATTACTGGGAGCTGTTGCTGCCATAAGCAAATACAGTTCCAAGTTAAATTAGTTTCAAAATATTTAACCGCTTTCTCCCTTTTGCGCCATTGAAATTTACATGCTGAGAATTCAGGTTTCAAAGTTTTAAATCGCTTCCAGCAAAAGTAAAACTTGTATGAGCTTAGCTTGAAATGGACCCTGGAGTAAGTGTCCGAGACTGCAATAACCTTGAATAATCAGCGAAGTATCCGAGACTGATAACCTTGAATAATCAGCGAAGTGTCCGAGACTGTGATAACCTTGAATAATCAGCGAAGTGTCGGAAACTGCAATAACCTTGAATAATCAGCGAAGTGTCTGAGACTGCGATAACCTTGAATAATCAGCGAAGTGTTCGAGACTGCGATAACCTTGAATAATCAGCGAAGTGTCTGAGACTGCAATAACCTTGAATAATCAGCGAAGTGTCTGAGACTGCAATAACCTTGTATAATCAGCGAAGTGTCCGAGACTGCAATAACCTTGAATAATCAGCGAAGTGTCCGAGACCGCGATAGCCTTGAATAATCAGCGAAGTGTTCGAGACTGCAATAACCTTGAATAATCAGCGAAGTGTCCAAGACTGCAATAACCTTGAATAATCAGTGAAGTGTCCAAGACTGCAATAACCTTGAATAATCAGCATATTGTAATAGGTTAATGGCAATATCCACATGGTAATGATTCATTATAGGATAGAAAGCAATATATATATATATATATATATATATATATATATATATATATATATATATATATATATATATATATATATATATATATATATATATATATATATATAGTTCCATAGTACTCACTTATAAACTGTATTGTCTGCACAGTGCTTAATTAATTTGCTTGTATTTTTGCTCTTTAACCATTTCACTGATAAATTTCCCATATCTCAATCTCAGTGCAAACAAACAGGAAACCTGTGGAATATTTTGAAATTAATATGACAGCAATGGCTTTCAGTCATATTAATTTCAAAATATTCAACAGAATATGTTGTGTATCGTAGTGAATTAACTTTTTCCGGGATCTGTCTTTGAAAAGATTAGACAATTTGAATGATCTTTCTATAACTTAGTGATCTCTCGCCACCATGGAATAGCTGTTTTATTACAAGCTAGCCACAAGCCGGTGCTATTAATCATTATTATTCCTGAGGAAATCCTAGATTTTTAGGGATTGATATTTATCTAGTACATTTTTTGCATTATTTAAGATTCTATTGTTCCCATTATCAATACTTTATAGCATTCCTGAAGCTTTTACATACTTTCACTATATTTTTTTTATTAATTTGTAATTTTATGAAAGTATATGCCATTAGCAATGGCAGTGTTTTTGAAATAAATGAACAACTATCAGTTGTTTAACTCATTTATGTTCTTCTGTCCTCATTTTATCTCGGCTAGCTGCCATTTCTTTAGTTTTCCTGGAGATGTTTCAGATGGAGTGTCATCAGTAGTTATGTAAGCATGGTATAGGAGCCATGGTGAGCGGGCAATAGAGGGATTTCATCTGTCACTCAAGTCTGATACCATAATTAAATATGTCACATCGGAATGATGTGCAGATGATTTTACAATCTGTTGAATATTTTAAAACTAATTTGACTTGAAGCAATGGCAGCTACATCCCCAGTCAATTTATTTTCAAAATATTCAATAGTTTAGCTGACAGTGTATAGTTAAATTGAAGTTTATATTATGGGAATTCAGATTTCAAATCGATTCCAACACATAACAAGTTTTTAGTGAAACTCAATATACGCCCGCAAAACACACATATCAGAGGTTATGTTTCTAAATTAAAATTCTTTCAGAGGAGCTTACTTTGGCAAATATGAATAAGTATCCCTGAAGTAAAGTCATGACAGTGTGTCTGCTCTAACAGAATATCACTGAAGTAAAGTCATGACAGTGTGTCTGCTCGAACAGATATCACTGAAGTAAAATCATGACAATGTGTCTGCTCTAACGGATATCACTGAAGTAAAATCATGACAGTGTGTCTGCTCTAACAGATATGACTGAAGTAACGTCGCGACAGTGTGTGCTCTAACAGATACCACTGAAGTAAAATCATGACAGTGTGTGCTCTAACAGATATCCCTGAAGTAAAATCATGACAGTGTGTCTGCTCTAACAGATATCCCTGAAGTAAAGTCATGGCAGTGTGTCTGCTCTAACAGATATCACTGAAGTAACATCGCGACAGTGTGTCTGCTCTAACAGAATATCACTGAAGTAAAGTCATGACAGTGTGTCTGCTCTAACAGATATCACTGAAGGCAAGTCATGACAGTGTGTACTACTTTAACAGATATTCATGAAGTAAAGTCATGACAGTGCATCTGCTCTAACAGATATCCATGTAGTAAAGGCATGACAGTGCATCTGCGCTAATAGATACCATTGAAGTAAAGTCATGACTGTGTCTGCTCTAACAGATATCACTGAAGTAACGTCGCGACAGTGTGTCTGCTCTAACAGATATCACTGAAGTTACATCACGACAGTGTGTCTGCTCTAACAGATATCACTAAGTAAAGTCATGACAGTGTGTCTGCTCTAACAGATATCACTGAAGTAAAGTCGTGACAGTGGGTCTGCTTTAACAGATACCACTGAAGTAAAGTCATGATAGTGTGTCTGCTTTAACAGATATCCCTGAAGTAAAGTCATGGCAGTGTGTCTGCTCTAACAGATACCACTAAGTAAAGTCATGACAGTGTGTCTACTTTAACAGATATTCCTGAAGTAGAGTCATGACAGTGCATCTGCTCTAACAAAT
This sequence comes from Chaetoderma sp. LZ-2023a, assembly GCA_034401795.1. Classification (NCBI taxonomy): domain Eukaryota; kingdom Metazoa; phylum Mollusca; class Caudofoveata; order Chaetodermatida; family Chaetodermatidae; genus Chaetoderma; species Chaetoderma sp. LZ-2023a. The sequence continues at coordinate 17,788,386 of CM067372.1, forward strand.
ATCCATGTAGTAAAGTCATGAGTGTGTGGCTGCTCTAACAGATATCCCTGAAGTAGTCATGACTGTGTTTGCTCTAACAAATATCCCTGGAGTAAAGTCACGATAGTGTGTCTAGTTATGACAGTGCATCTGCTCTAACAGATATCACTAAGTAAAGTCATGACAGTGTGTCTGCTCTAACAGATATCCCTGAAGTAATGAGGGTGTCTGCTTTAACAGACACCCCAGAAGTAAAGTCACGACTGTGTCTGCTCTAACAGATATCCCTGAAGTAAAGTCATGACAGTGTGTCCGCTCTAACAGATATCCCTAAAGTAAAGTCAAGACAGTGTGTGTGCTCTAACAGATATCATTGAAGTAACATCGCGACAGTGTGTCTGCTCTAACAGATATCACTGAAGTAAAGTCATGACAGTGTGTCTACTTTAACAGATATTCCTGAAGTAAAGTCATGACAGTGTTTCTGCTCTAACTGCTATCCCTGATATAAAGTCACGTGTGTGTGCCTGCTTTAACCGATATCCCTGAAGTAAAGTCACGACTGTCTGCTCTAACAGATATCCCTGAAGTAAAGTCATGACAGTTTGTCTGCTCTAACAGATATCCCTGAAGTAAAGTCATGACAGAGTGTCTGCTCTAACAGATATCCCTGAAGTAAAGTCATAACAGTGTGTCTGCTCTAAAAGATATCACTAAGTAAAGTCATGACAGTGTGTCTGCCCTAACATATATCACTGAAGTAGTCATGACGGTGTGTCTGCTCTAACAGATATCACTAAGTAAAGTCATAACAGTGTGTCTGCTCTAAAAGATATCACTAAGTAAATTCATGACAGTGTGTCTGCTCTAACAGATATCCCTGAAGTAAAGTCATGGTAGTGTGTCTGCTCTAACAGATATCCCTGAAGTAGTCATGACCGTGTGTCTGCTCTAACAGATATCACTATGTAATGTCATGGTAGTGTGTCTGCTCTGACAGATATCACTGAAATAACGTCATGACAGTGTGTCTGCTCTAACAGATACCACTAAGTAAAGTCATGGAAGTGTGTCTACTCTTACAGATATCCCTGAAGTCCTGACTGTGTGCTCTAACAGCTATCACTAAGTAAAGTCATAACAGTATGTCTGCTCTAACAGATATCACTAAGTAAAGTCATGACAGTGTGTCTGCTCTAACATATATCACTGAAGTAAATTCATGGTTGTGTGTCTGCTGTAACAGATATCACTGAAGTAATGTCACGACAGTGCATCTGCTCTAACAGATATCCCTGTAGTGAAGTCATGTCAGTGCATCTGTGCTAACAGATACTATTGAAGTAAAGTCATGACAGTGTGCCTGCTCTAACAGATATCACTGAAATTAAATCATGACAGTCTGTCTGCTCTAACAAATATCCCTGAAGTAAGGTCATGGTAGTGTGTCTGCTGTAACATATATCACTAAAGTAATGTCACGACAGTGCATCTGCTCTAACAGATATCCCTGTAGTACAGTCATGACAGTGCATCTGCGCTAACATATACCATTGAACTAAAGTCATGACAGTGTGTCTGCTCTAACAGATATCCTTGAAGTAATGTCATGAGTGTTTGTGTGCTCTAACAGATGTTCCTGAAGTAGTCACGACTGTGTCTGCCCTCACAGATATCCCTGAAGTAGTCATGACAGTGTGTCTAGTCATGACAGTCTGGCTGCTCTAACAGATATCCCTAAAGTAAAGTATGACAATGTGTCTGCTCTAACATATATCACTAAAGTAAAATCATGACAGTGTGTCTTCTCTAACAGATATCACTGAAGTAATGTCATGGTAGTGTGTCTGCTCTGACAGATATCACTGAAGTAACATCGCGACAGTGTGTCTGCCCTAACAGATATCACTTAAGCAACGTCGCAACAGTGTCTGCTCTAACATATATCACTGAAGTTACATCGCGACGGTGTGTGCTCTAACAGATACCACTGAAGTAAAGTCATGACAGTGTGTCTGCTCTAACAGATATCACTAAGTAAAATCACGACAGTGTGTCTGCTCTAACAGATATCACTGAAGTAACGTTGCGACAGTGTGTCTGCACTAACAGATATACCTGAAGTAAAGTCATGAGTGTGTGGCTGCTCTAACAGATATCCTTGAAGTAGTCACCACTGTGTTTGCTCTAAGAAATATCCCTGGAGTAAAGTCAAGATAGTGTGTGTAGTTATGACAGTGTGTCTGCTCTAACAGATATCACTAGGTAAAGTCATGACAGTGTGTCTGCTCTAACAGATGCCATTGAAGTAAAGCCATGACACTGTCTGCTCTAACAGATATCCCTGAAGTAAGGTCACGACTGTGTCTCCTCTAACAGATATCCCTGAAGTAGGCATGACAGTGTGTCTGCTCTAACACTTATCCCTGAAGTAAAGTCATGACAGTGTGTCTACCCTAACAGATATCACTGAAGTAATGTCATGACAGTGTGTCTGATTTAATAGATATCACTGAGGTAATGTCATCACAGTGTGTCTTCTCTAACAGATATCCCTGAAGTAAGGTAGTGACAGTGTGTCTGCCCTAACAGATATCAGTGAAATAATGTCATGACAGTGTGTCTGCTCTAACAGATATCACTAAGTAAAGTCATGACAGTGTGTCTGCTCTAACAGATATCCCTGAAGTAAAGTCATGGTAGTGTGTCTGCTGTAACAGATATCACTGAAGTAATGTCACGACAGTGCATCTGCTCTAACAGATATCCCTGTAGTAAAGTCATGTCAGTGCATCTGTGCTAACAGATACTATTGAAGTAAAGTCATGACAGTGTGCCTGCTCTAACAGATATCACTAAGTAAAGTCATGACAGTGTGTCTGCTCTAACAGATATCCCTGAAGTAAAGTCACGACTGTGTTTGCTCTAACAAATATCCCTGGAGTAAAGTCAAGATAGTGTGTGTAGTTATGACAGTGTGTCTGCTCTAACAGATATCACTAAGTAAAGTCATGACAGTGTGTCTGCTCTAACAGATATCCCTGAAGTAGTCATCAGTGTGTCTGATCTAACAGATATACCTGTAGTAAAGTCATGACAGTGCATCTACGCTAACAGATGCCATGACACTGTGTCTGCTCTAACAGATATCCCTGACGTAAGTCACGCGTGTGTCTTCTCTAACAGATATCCCTGAAGTAGTCATGACAGTGTGTCTGCTCTAACAGTTATCCCTGAAGTAAAGTCATGACAGTGTGTCTACCCTAACAGATATCACTAAAGTAATGTCATGACAGTGTGTCTGATTTAACAGATATCACTGGGGTAATGTCATCACAGTGTGTCTTCTCTAACAGATATCCCTGAAGTAAAGTCGTGACAGTGTGTCTGCTCTAACAGATATCACTGAAATAACGTCATGACAGTGTGTCTGCTCTAACAGTTATCCCTGAAGTAAAGGCATGGCAGTGTGTCTGCTCTTACGGATATCACTAAGTAAAGTCCTGACAGTGTGTCTGCTCTAACAGATATCACTAAATGAAGTCATGACTGTGTCTGCTCTAACAGATATCCATGAAGTAAAGTCATGAGCGTGTGTCTGCTCTAACAGATATCCCTGAAGTAACGTCGCGGCAGTGTCTGCTCTAACATATATCACTGAAATAACGCCATGACAGTGTGTCTGCTCTAACAGATATCCCTGAAGTTAAGTCATGGTAGTGTGCCTACTCTTACAGATATCCCTGAAATAAAGTCCTGTCAGTGTGTCTGCTCTAACAGATATCACTAAATGAAGTCATGACTGTGTCTGCTCTAACAGATATCACTAAGTAAAGTCATAACAGTGTGTCTGCTCTAACATATATCACTAAGTAAAGTCATGACAGTGTGTCTGCTCTAACAGATATCACTGAAGTAAATTCATGACAGTGTGTCTGCTCTAACAGATATCCCTGAAGTAAAGTCATAGTAGTGTGTCTGCTGTAACAGATATAACTGAAGTAATGTCACGACAGTGCATCTGCTCTAACAGATATCCCTGTCGTAAAGTCATGACAGTGCATGTGTGCTAATAGATATCACTGAAATAAAATCATGACAGTCTGTCTGCTCTAACAGATATCCTGATATACTGATAATACAACAAGAGATGTAAGACGTGCCACGATTAAAGTGAAACTCCTGGTTGATACATACATTCTACAAGCTAATCCTAGTCGCTTTAATCAGTTTGCTGCACCTGACACATGCCAGCTTTGTCGGCTAACAAAAGAAGACAGAACTCACTTCCTCGTAACTTGTCCAATGCTGATGGAATCCAGAAAACCGTATCTAGAAGATATCCGCTCTGTTGTACTCCAGGAGATCGACCCAGTAGCATATGATAGGCTGATTGCTGACCCAGAAAACGTGGCTCAACTAATCTTGGACCACTCCAAACTTTTCACCTGCTCCGATATCAACCTGTCCGCAGAGAACTATCAAAAGTATCCAGAATCACACGCGCTCCCTGCTATGCCCTTCATTTGAAGCGAACCGACCTGGAAAGCCATTGTATATAACTAAATCTCCGTGAATTTGTGCATTGTGCACATCCACCTTTTGCCGCACTGACTTTTGTCAAGCTATCACACACGAACTATGTACAGTATGCACGCACTTCTCAACACGATCGAATTGCTTGCCTGAGCTACGGTTCCTGGAAATTAATATAACCTGGATACTCTCCCAGGAGTGTCAGTATCGTGACGGATTCAATCCAGCTTGTGCGTGTGTGCACGGCAACATCGGTTGCTTCTTCGTGTGTTCCGAACATTAGTTAAATTAATAAAAAAAACTTTAATAATAAACTATTGTGCAACTCAAGTTGCAACTCTTCGTTACCCTGCTCGTGCCAGGGGTGAGCCCATCGAGGCTGGCGTTCCGAGTACAGATTACAGATATCCCTGAAGTAAAGTCATGGTAGTGTGTCTGTTGTAACATATACCACTGAAGTAATGTCACGACAGTGCATCTGCTCTAACAGATATCCCTGTAGTAAAGTCATGACAGTGCATCTGCGCTAACAGATACCATTGAAGTAAAGTCATGACAGTGTGTCTGCTCTAATAGATATCCTTGAAGTAAAGTCATGAGTGTTTGTGTGCTCTACCAGATATCCCTGATGTAAAGTCACGACAGTGTGTTTGCTCTAACATATATCCCTGAAGTAAAGTCATGACAGTGTGTCTAGTCATGACAGTCTGGCTGCGCTAACAGATATCCCTGAAGTAAAGTCATGACAATGTGTCTGCTCTAACATATATCACTAAAGTCAAATCATGACAGTGTGTCTTCTCTAACAGATATCACTGAAGTAATGTCATGGTAGTGTGTCTGCTTTGACAGATATCACTGAAGTAACATTACGACAGTGTGTCTGCTCTAACAGATATCACTTAAGTAACATCGCAACAGTGACTGCTCTAACAGATATCACTGAAGTTACATCGCGACAGTGTGTCTGCTCTAACAGATACCACTGAAGTAAAGTCATGACAGTGTGTCTGCTCTAATAGATATCACTAAGTAGAATCACGACAGTGTGTCTGCTCTAACAGATATCACTGAAGTAATGTCGCGACAGTGTGTCTGCTCTAACAGATATACCTGAAGTAAAGTCATGAGTGTGTGGCTGCTCTAACATATATCCTTGAAGTAGTCACGACTGTGTTTGCTCTAACAAATATCCCTGGAGTAAAGTCACGATAGTGTGTCTGCGCTAACAGATATCCCTGAAGTAAAGTCATGACAGTGTGTCTAGTTATGACAGTGTGTCTGCTCTAACAGATATCACTAAGTAAAGTCATGACAGTGTCTGCTCTAACATATGTCCCTGAAGTAGTCATGAGTTTGTCTGCTCTAACAGATATCCCTGTAGTAAAGTCATGACAGTGCATCTACGCTAACAGATGCCATTGAAGTAAAGCCATGACAGTGTCTGCTCTAACAGATATCCCTGACGTAAAGTCACGTGTGTGCGTGCTTTAACAGATATCCCTGAAGTAAAGTCACGACTGTGTCTTCTCTAACAGATATCCCTGAACTAAAGTCATGACAGTGTGTCTGCTCTAGCAGATATCACTGAAGTAAAGTCATGACAGTGTGTCTGCTCTACCAGATATCCCTGAAGTAGTCATGGCAGTGTGTCTGCTCTAACATATATCACTAAGTATAGTCACGACGTCTGCTCTAGCAGATATCACTGAAGTAACGTCACGACAGTGTGTCTGCTCTAACAGATATCCCCGAGGTAAAGTCATGACAGTGTGTCTACCCTAACAGATATCACTGAAGTAATGTTATGACAGTGTGTCTGATTTAACAGATATCACTGAGGTAATATCACAACAGTGTGTCTTCTTTAACAGATATCCCGGAAGTAAAGTCGTGACAGTGTGTCTGCTCTAACAGATATCACTGAAATAACGTCATGACAGTGTATCTGCTCTAACAGTTATCCCTGAAGTAAAGTCATGACAGTGTGTCTGCTCTTACGGATATCACTAAGTAAAGTCCTGACAGTGTACCTGCTCCAACAGATATCACTAAATGAAGTCATGACTGTGTCTGCTCTAACAGATATCCCTGAAGTAAAGTCATGAGCGTGTGTCTGCTCTAACAGATATCCCTGAAGTAATGTCGCGGCATTGTCTGCTCTAACAGATATCACTAAGTAAAGTCATGACAGTGTGTCTGTTCTAACAGATATCCCTGAAGCAAAGTCACGACAGTGTGTCTGCTCTACCAGATATCCCTGAAGCAGTCATGACAGTGTGTCTGCTCTAACAGATATCCCTGAAGTAAAGTCATGGTAGTGTGTCTGCTGTAACAGATATCCCTGTAGTAAGGTCATGACAGTGCATCTGTGCTAACAGATACCATTGAAGTAACGTCATGGCAGTGTGCCTGCTCTAACAGATATCACTGAAATAAAATCATGACAGTCTGTCTGCTCTAACAGATATCCCTGAAGTAGTCATGGTAGTGTGTCTGCTGTAACATATATCACTGAAGTAAAGTCATGAGTGTTTGTGTACTCTAGCAGATATTCCTGAAGTGGTCACGACTGTGTCTGTTTTAACAGATATCCCTGAATTAAAGTCATGACAGTGTGTCTAGTTATGTCAGTGTGTCTGCTCTAACCGATATCACTAAGTAAAGTCATGACAGTGTGTCTGCTCTAACAGATATCACTGAAGTAATGTCACGACAGTGCATCTGCTCTAACAGATATCCCTGTCGTAAAGTCATGACAGTGCATCTGTGCTAATAGATACCATTGAAGTAAAGTCATGACAGTGTGCCTGCTCTAGCAGATATCACTGAAATAAAATCATGACAGTCTGTCTGCTCTAACAGATATCCTGATATACTGATAATACAACAAGAGATGTATGACGTGCCACGATTAAAGACGAACGTCCGTCGCAGGAGACCAACGTCTGTTGCACAGTTTGTCGGAGCTCGAGCTACACGTTCCTCGGACGCCCCAATTTTCACGTCTGCTAGCGAGGAGGCATGAGTCCGACTTTAGCGCGAACATGGTCATATTTTATAACAATTAGCGCAAGGAAAACGTACATTTAAAGGCTGACAATGGCTGGTATAGTACAACTTTGATTTAGATCTACAATATCGAAGACATTTCCGAAGAGAACGGGTTATTCGTGACAGGACTAATCCGATAGATATATATGATGACTTTGAATTGTACGAACGGTATCGATTTGCTCGTATTGACATTCTTGAATTAGTTGATGAAATCCACGCTGACATAGAGCATAGAACGAACTGGAATGCGGCACTTTCACCTCTACAGCAAGTCCTCATCGCACTAAGATTCTATGCAACCGGAAGCTACCAGACATTGACTGGGGATACGTTGAATGTCCATAAATCGACAGCTTGTCGAGCCATCCGAAGTGTATCCTTGGCATTGGAGAGACGGCTGCAGCAACATGTGTACATACCGCAGGATGAGGATTATGTGGCAAACACAAAAACCAAGTTTGAAGTAAGCTCTATTGCCAAAATGTGCTACTACTGCGTGCGTGAATGTGTGTGTTTCTCTGTCGGTATGTCCATCTGTATGTCAGGCAGCATGAGTGTGCTATCATCATCATCATCATCATCATCATCATCATCATCATCATCTCAACAACAGCACCACCACCACCACCACCACCACCACCACCACTACCACTACTACCACCAACACCACCACCACCACACCACCACTACCACTACTACTACCACCACCACCACCACTACCACTATCACCAATCACCACCACCACCACCACCACACCACCACCACCACTACCACTACCAGCACCACCACCACCACTATCTCTACCACCACTACTACTGCTGCTGCTTCTGCTACTACTACTACTACTACTACTACTACTACTACTACTACTACTACTACTACTACTACTACTACTACTACTACTACTATTATTATTATTATTAATTATTATTATTATTATTATTATTATTATTATTATTATTATTATTAGTGTTGTTGTTATTGTTATTCTACAGGCAATCGCCGGATTTCCCAGCATAATAGGATGCATCGACGGGACACACATAAGGATAATGAGGCCACCTCAACATGAATGGGAGTATGTCAACAGGAAGGGCTATCATTCAATAAACGTGCAATTGATATGTGATGCGGATCTGAGAATACTGAATTGTGTCGTGAGGTGGTTAGGCAGCACTCGTGATGCCCGGATTCTGACTGAGAGTATCATATACAACCATTTCGAGCAGTCTGATATGCAGTGTTTATTGTTGGGAGACAGTGGATATCCACAGAAACAATGGCTAATGACACCATTCCTCCGTACTGCTAATCGTTCGCAGGAAGCCTACAACAATGCGCATAGAGTGACACGCAGTGTGATTGAAAGGTGTAATGGGGGTTTAAAGGCCCGATTTGCATGCATACTTCAGAAATTGAAGATGTCACCAGGGAGAGCTTGCTCTGTTATAGGTGCCACCATTGTCTTGCACAATATATGCATCAATAAGAACCTACCGCTACCAAACAATTGTCAAATTCCTCCAGCGATAGATGATGCTGCCATAGACATTGCGTTGCCGCAACGAGATGGTGTACGTGGGACAGTACGAAGGACACAGATTGTTCAGAATTTCTTCCACCGAGAGTGAATAAATCTTAATCACACGTTCTCTTCTGCTATAACCGGCCTCTGAAGCTGTCTTGTGAAATACCAATTTGCGGCGTGGCGTAAAAGCCGGCTATTTTTGGAAATTTACTACATGTATTTGAAAAAACCCGGTTCTTTAACCCGTAGAACTATGAAATTTCAAAATCTTTAATTAAATTTCATTTCGGCTTATGGCTGGTGTTCATTTTGGAAGCAATGTTGGTGAAATCTGTTGCTGTCTATGACAGCAACAGGTTTCAGCAACAATTATTTCCAAAATGTACACCAGTCTGTCTTCTTCTGACTGTGTAACCATTGACTTTCTGACATCAGTGTGCTATGGGTTCAACGAGCCAATAATTTCAATGGCAAAAATTCCAAAAATAATATTCTTTTATATTTCCAATTTTGCAATTAAAGGGTTAATATCGGACTGTATTATGTTTGTACAAATGTGAAAAGAAATGTTTAAATGATAACCTGTTTACCAATTTGAAAAGCCAATCCAGTGTGACTCCATACGATGATGATGCTGATGATGATGAGGTCCAGTCATCCCCAGAAGAATGGTTATCTCTTTAATGATTAAGCTGGCCCAAAGCGATCAATGCTGTTGTCTTGGAAAACTTCCATATGTGGGACAAGAGAAGGCTATTTTTGAAGTTTTGCCACTGGATATGACTGGCTCGATAACATAGCCTGTTATTCCAATTGTAAAATTACTAATTAGTCTTCTTTTGTCCTACCGATGGATGCTTCATATAAGTAAAATGTTATTGGCCGACTCTCGTTAATAAAAGTTAAACTAGCAAATTATAACCTTCTATTTGTGCGTCATTGAAAAACCTCAACAGCATTATAGCACGTGTGTAGTTCATGCTGACTATAATGTGAAAATAACATTAGTTATGCTTTAATACATTTATTTATACATTACGCTTAAGTCGTTTCAGTGGTAACTTTTAAGAAATAATGTTCTCTTGGTCTACAAATTAACAAATTGACATTTTATCTTGGAAAATTCAAATTTTATTAACCAAATCTTGTCATTGATGTGTAGCTGGTCCTGCTATTTGTGCAGATTCCAATTCTAGTCTCGCTCTTTCCTCGGCTTGGAGTTTCCGAATTTCCAATTCCAGCTTAGTCTTTTCCAATTCAATGTTTGTCTTTTGTAAGCGTACTTTAGAAATTTCTTCTTGCAGAAGAACTCTATGGAGCTCCTCCCGCGTTAGATCACTTTCGTCTTTCTTGTCTTGAGTTTTCTTTTTCTTTTTCATTGGCTCTGTGCTAGACGGATCATCTTCATCAATCCGGATTTGTGATGATCTGACAGCTGTGATTATTGCTGTAGGGGTAAATGATAAAATATTAAACGTAAGAAAAAGGCTTGTAGGCCTACAGTTGAAAGGTTAAGTCCCAGTCTCATCAGCCCGCACGATCCCCAAGAATTAACAGCACTATCTACATTTTGTAATAGGAATACAACTGATGTAATTGTCGGATTTGTTGCTGTTGCGTTTGCTACTTGTATTACTATTAATACTACTACTACTGCCGCCGCCAACGCCGCGGCGGCTGTTGTTGTTGTTGGTGGTGGTGGTGGTGGTTGTGGTTGTGGTTGTGGTTGTGGTTGTGGTGGTGGTGGTCGTGGTCGTGGTCGTTTTGTTGCTGCTGCTGGTATTGATGATGATGATTATGATTTGTTGTTGTTGTTGCTGTTGTTGTTGTTGTTGTTATTATTTTATGCATACACGGTAGTGATTCATCCATGGTCATGGATTCTTCATGCTTACTGGTTGTTGCTGAAGTGTCAAGAGCTGGTTTCACACCATCAATCCTACAAACACCACTTTCAGCATCGCCATCCGGTACACCAGCCACGGAAGGGGCCATCCTCGCCAATGATATCGATAATGATGTCTGTGTAACTGCCTTCCTTTGGCGGTTTTCCAGCCCCTGTCTTCGGATACTTGCATGTCGAAATGTCCTTTTTGGCATGAAATTTCAGGTCCTTCCATTTGTGAACAACTTCCTTTACGGTGCGGTCTTTGAGACCGATTTTGTTAATCTCATCAACAATGTGTTGCCACCCATCCTGGGTTTTTTTATTTGTTACAGTAGATTTGAAGCCGGAGAGAAGCAGTGTCTTATTCTCCCTATACAGCTCAAGGAGGCGAAGAATCTCACTTTCTGAATATGGTGCCTTCTTGCTCATTTTGTCCATTGAATAACTTGCAACTGAGCAGAATATAACTTACCCGCTCTATAAAAATCTAGGTAGGACTATGTGAAATCCACATAAATGTACGCGACAAATTCACGAGTCCGCTTTGAGAACCGGTTAATTTCAATCTGACGCCGGACTTGAAGCTCGTGTCCGGCGGCTGCTGGTCGGAGCTACGCTCTCCAACTGTGAGACGGTAGTGCCTAGGTCGGTCGGATTTGCGTCTGACGTTGACTAACGTCCGTCGTGATTTAATGTCTCAACGGTGCAACAGGCCCCTGGATACTCTCCCAGGAGTGTCAGTGTCGTGACGGATTCAATCCAACTTGTGCGCGTGTTCCCGGCAACATCCGTTGCTTCTTCGTGTGTTCCGAACATTAGTTAAATTAATAAAAAACCTTAATAATAAACTATTGTGCAACTCAAGTTGCAACTCTTCGTTACCCTGCTCGTGCCAGGGGTGAGCTCATCGAGGCTGGCGTTCCGAGTACAGATTATAGATATCCCTGAAGTAAAGTCATGGTAGTGTGTCTGCTGTAACATATATCACTGAAGTAATGTCACGACAGTGTATCTGCTCTAACAGATATCCCTGTAGTAAAGTCATGACAGTGCATCTGCGCTAACAGATACCATTGAAGTAAAATCATGACAGTGTGTCTGCTCTAACAGATATCCTTGAAGTAAAGTCATGAGTGTTTGTGTGCTCTACCAGATATCCCTGATGTAAAGTCACGACAGTGTGTTTGCTCTAACATATATCCCTGAAGTAAAGTCATGACAGTGTGTCTAGTCATGGCAGTCTGGCTGCTCTAACAGATATCCCTGAAGTAAAGTCATGACAATGTGTCTACTCTAACATATATCACTAAAGTCAAATCATGACAGTGTGTCTTCTCTAACAGATATCACTGAAGTAATGTCATGGTAGTGTGTCTGCTCTGACAGATATCACTGAAGTAACATCACGACAGTGTGTCTGCTCTAACATATATCACTTAAGTAACGTCGCAACAGTGTCTGCTCTAACAGATATCACTGAAGTTACATCGCGACGGTGTGTCTGCTCTAACAGATACCACTGAAGTAAAGTCATGGCAGTGTGTCTGCTCTAACAGATATCACTAAGTAAAATCACGACAGTGTGTCTGCTCTAACAGATATCACTGAAGTAAAGTCATGAGTGTGTGGCTGCTCTAACAGATATCCTTGAAGTAGTCACGGCTGTGTTTGCTCTAACAAATATCCCTGGAGTAAAGTCACGATAGTGTGTCTGTGCTAACAGATATCCCTGAAGTAAAGTCATGACAGTGTGTCTAGTTATGACAGTGTGTCTGCTCTAACAGATATCACTAAGTAAAGTCATGACAGTGTCTGCTCTAACATATATCCCTGAAGTAGTCATGAGTGTGTCTGCTCTAACAGATATCCCTGTAGTAAAGTCATGGCAGTGCATCTACGCTAACAGATGCCATTGAAGTAAAGCCATGACAGTGTGTCTGATCTGACAGATATCCCTGACGTAAAGTCACGTGTGTGTCTGCTTTAACAGATATCCCTGAAGTAAAGTCACGACTGTGTCTTCTCTAACAGATATCCCTGAAGTAAAGTCATGACAGTGTGTCTGCTCTACCAGATATCCCTGAAGTAGTCATGGCAGTGTGTCTGCTCTAACAGATATCACTAAGTATAGTCACGACAGTGTGTCTGCTCTAGCAGATATCACTGAAGTAACGTCACGACAGTGTGTCTGCTCTAACAGATATCCCTGAGGTAAAGTCACGACAGTGTGTCTACCCTAACAGATATCACTGAAGTAATGTCATGACAGTGTGTCTGATTTAACAGATATCACTGAGGTAATATCACAACAGTGTGTCTTCTCTAACAGATATCCCGGAAGTAAAGTCGTGACCATGTGTCTGCTCTAACAGATATCACTGAAATAACGTCATGACAGTGTGTCTGCTCTAACAGTTATCCCTGAAGTAAAGTCATGACAGTGTATCTGCTCTTACGGATATCACTAAGTAAAGTCCTGATAGTGTGTCTGCTCTAACAGATATCACTAAATGAAGTCATGACTGTGTCTGCTCTAACAGATATCCCTGAAATAAAGTCATGAGCGTGTGCCTGCTCTAACAGATATTCCTGAAGTAACGTCGCAGCATTGTCTGCTCTAACAGATATCACTAAGTAAAGTCGTGACAGTGTGTCTGCTCTAACAGATATCACTAAGTAAAGTCATGACTGTGTGTCTGCTCTAACAGATATCCCTGAAGCAAAGTCACGACAGTGTGTCTGCTCTAACAGATATCCCCGAAGCAGTCATGACAGTGTGTCTGCTCTAACAGATATCCCTGAAGTAAAGTCATGACAGCGTGTCTAGTTATGACAGTGTGTCTGCTCTAACAGATATCCCTGAAGTAAAGTCATGGTAGTGTGTCTGCTGTAACAGATATCACTGAAGTAATGTCACGACAGTGCATCTACTCTAACAGATATCCCTGTGGTAAGGTCATGACAGTGCATCTGTGCTAACAGATACCATTGAAGTAACGCCATGGCAGTGTGCCTGCTCTAGCAGATATCACTGAAATAAAATCATGACAGTCTGTCTGCTCTAACAGATATCCCTGAAGTAGTCATGCCAGTGTGTCTGCTCTAACAGATATCACTAAGTAAAGTCGTGACAGTGTCTGCTCTAACAGATATCACTAAGTAAAGTCATGACTGTGTGTCTGCTCTAACAGATATCCCTGAAGCAAAGTCACGACAGTGTGTCTGCTCTAACAGATATCCCTGAAGTAAAGTCATGACAGTGTGTCTAGTTATGACAGTGTGTCTGCTCTAACAGATATCCCTGAAGTAAAGTCATGGTAGTGTGTCTGCTGTAACAGATATCACTGAAGTAATGTCACGACAGTGCATCTACTCTAACAGATATCCCTGTGGTAAGGTCATGACAGTGCATCTGTGCTAACAGATACAATTGAAGTAACGTCATGGCAGTGTGCCTGCTCTAACAGATATCACTGAAATAAAATCATGACAGTCTGTCTGCTCTAACAGATATCCCTGAAGTAAAGTCATGACAGTATGTCTGCTCTAACAGATATCACTGAAGTAATGTCACGACAGTACATCTACCCTAACAGATATCCCTATGGTAAGGTCATGACAGTGCATCTGTGCTAACAGATACCATTGAAGTAACGTCATGGCAGTGTGCCTGCTCTAACAGATATCACTGAAATAAAATCATGACAGTCTGTCTGCTCTAACAGATATCCCTGAAGTAAAGTCATGACAGTGTGTCTGCTCTAACAAATATCACTAAGTAAAGTCGTGACAGTGTGTCTGCTCTAACAGATATCACTAAGTAAAGTCATGACTGTGTGTCTGCTCTAACAGATATCCCTGAAGCAAAGTCACGACAGTGTGTCTGCTCTAAAAGATATCCATGAAGTAAAGTCATGACAGTGTGTCTAGTTATGACAGTGTGTCTGCTCTAACAGATATCCCTGAAGTAATGTCACGACAGTGCATCTACTCTAACAGATATCCCTGTGGTAAGGTCATGACAGTGCATCTGTGCTAACAGATGCAATTGAAGTAACGTCATGGCAGTGTGCCTGCTCTAACAGATATCACTGAAATAAAATCATGACAGTGTGTCTGCTCTAACAGATATCACTGAAGTAACGTCGTGACAGCGTATCTGTGTAGCACGGATCGACCGGTCGGGTACCGGCCGTACCAGCCAAGCTGGATATGGGCCACCCACCCTGGATTCGTTCCTATACGTGCCCCCCCCCCCTTGGGTAGAGTAATAAGCGTGTATAAGCCTATACAAGAGGAAGTTCGTCAAAACGCGTAGAGCGCGCTAGTCGCTGTATTGACAGAGCACGTGTGCCAAAAGCGAGTGGCGCTTTTAGTGTGCTGAGTAGGCACGTCTTAATTCTTTATAATTGTTTGTTTCCGTAGAATCGATCAAGACCAGCTTTCGACGGGCTTTTTAAATCTACAAACCGTTTTAAAAATCGGTTCAGAGTTATCGCCGTTTTCCCCCTTCTAATTATGCTCAAAATATTCCCATAACCTCGTAATTGTGTGTGTGTGTGGTGTGGTGTGGTGTGGTGTGTGTATATATATATATTTTTTTATTGACGCACTGGCAACGTGCGGCTTCAATTTCCATGTGCTAACTTAGCCGACAGTGCTGCACCCATTAGTTTAATTTGTTGATCACCATCTCCCGGTCGGGGGATCGAACCACCATTCTGCAACTCAGCATAGCATCAGCAACCAGACATCTTTCCACTGGAACACCGCATCAAGACTAAAAAGTCTAGGTTTGGCGACCAGTTTTCACATGTCTGATATACTGACACACTGACGATTCATATGGGACTATCTGTGGATGCACCTGCCACGATATATATATATATTCTAAATAATCAGTGACTTGTGTAACACGTGACTCACTACGTCATCTTCACATCTATATCTATCACGATATTTAGATAATTGTGTACACGTCACAGGATTACAGCACGCTGATTGGCTGGTTCAACAAATTCTGATTGGTTGAGGCAGCCAGTTACGATATCACCATGAGTATAAAAGGGATGATTTCAGAAGATTAAGAGCATCGTCGGCCGGGGCCGAACAGTCGGGAGCTGCTTACAGCATGACAGGCTACCCGGACCAACCAGGACAGGTATAAAGCATCACCTCTCTCTCTCTCTCTCTGCCGTCTTCATCTCCGCCGAAGCAGTTCTCGACACACCGCACCAAAATTGTGTAAGCTACCGGATGGCCATCCGGGGCAATGTTAGAACTAATATACTGTTCCTGATTTAATTACTAACTGTATAGGAACTATATTATTGCGGTGGTCATTTGCGGCCCAACTATGTAATTCTACGTGACGTAGAGCAGTGATGTTCCTCGGTGGATAACTCACCGGATCTCCCACCCATGCCGAAAAGTGGATCTTCAACCACCACACTGCATGTCGTGTGTGTCCTGATTTACTTTTCGACCGCAGCCAAGTAAACTTTGCCCGGTGCGTCACTAGAGTTATTTGGCGCACCCAGCACCATTAAGCTTTAATATGTACAGGCATAATTACAATTATATTAATAACTCTTCTTGTTAATGGGTTATCTTAGCTTACTTAACTTACCGTCATCGGACGGGAACTTTCATCACTACAGTATTATTATGTAGAACTTACTAACTATTCGGTAGACATTGCTTATACCGTGTTTCACTGTCCTGAGTTTGTACCGTTTCCGTCCTGGAGCAGCATGCGGAACCCTGTCTACATAGGACTACATAGATCTACATGCGGAGACGTATCCAGCTTTCAGAGAACGTGTCAACTCACATCACAAGTATAGTGACGTCTCAATTTCAGTAATATAGTATCCCGTTATGTATGAATGGCTACTGGGTATTCGAGTAACTACACATGATATCTTTAATTACATCTTCAATTATTATAATTTATTACTGTATAAGGGTACCGATGACTAATAGGTACCGTACCGGTCCTTGGACCGCATCTTATAATGTCCTTATTATTACTGTTTATAGTTATCCTTGTTTACTGTAAGGTGCTTTAACTAACCGCACCGTATTAGGTCTATCAACCTGTATTACCACTGTTTTAATCTAATCATCTACTGTTACCGTTTTGTACTTGGTTAGTTAGGTATATGGCCAGCGGCCATCTTGTTGATATGTTTTGCTTATTTGTAGAAAACCTAGGACTGCAGTGCATTAGGAGATACCATACAGTAACATTTATATTTGCATCACTTTCCCCCGCCACCAACAATTTTACACTGAGGTCGCTGTCCTGCTATAACTGTGTTTATCCCGGCATGCTACCGACTAAACCTGACTATTTAGCTCGATAGGATAGGTTTAATGTGATTAGAGACAATTTGTTCGTTAGGAGACACATGGTGTATGCCTCTTTTCCGGTCGTTGTGGTAATATAGACACGCACCCGGCAAGGTTGTGTTAAATTGGCCAATATACCTATAAGGCCTCATATCCATAAGTTATTGTCTCTTTTCATGTTCCACTAAGCCTGATGGCTTCTTAATTGTTTGGATATCCCTACCCGCACCGTGGGCTGATCCAACTCTAGGAAACTATCTGAGGTTTCCGAGCGGTGATGACCAAGGTACAGTGTCACATACACTCCCCCTGTATTTTAGGATACTTAGTAGTTAGTTATCCTTGCCAATGAAGGAAGCACTGCGAACACATTATAACTTTATATTATATTTCTTTGGAAAATTGTCCCCGCACCGCAGTGCATATTGGGCAACTTGAGCTTAAACCTAACAATAGGTCAATAATTAGCTCCATAGGACTTGGTGACAGATGAGATGCGCATCTCCACCCAACTCATTAAAATGTCTGGGCAAAATGTTAGAATCTGCCATGCCCTCACGGGAAGAACATTTGTGGTGGATATTCATCTCTCTGTTCCCACCGTAATGATAGGTCAGTTATAAAGACTTGCTTGTGACAATATCACAGCACATTGGTTGGATAAAGAATGGCCCCTTTTGGCCAACACTTTTCCTCCGCTTCGGCAGTGGGGGAATTTTCCGGTAACGGAGGCCCGCGTGAGGCACTCACCTCTCGCAGATATCCAGTGACGGCGGCCTACACGAGGTTACTACTTCTCACGACAATTTTTATAGCATCTAGAAGTAATGCCCGCGTGAGGCATTACTATGCCTTTCACCATGCTAGGAGTTTCGTCTCCTCATCTTCTTCAGCGTAGAGGTATTATAACTTATATAAAGTTAATTAGTGATCTCGTATGCGGGCACCTCTTTTGCGGGGGTACCACTGCGGACTCAAGGGTCTGTGCGGTACCTCCGGTGTCTCCACGTCAAAATTGCTATGGACAGGCATACCGGTGACACCAATTCGTGGGCTGACACTGCTAAATTTAAGCGGCAATGGTCGCACGGCCCCACTGGAACAATTGAGTTCCATCGGCCTTAGGAGCCTGTCTTTGTTGACCGCAGGACTGTGTCGCACGGGATCCGACGCCCCGAGACCGGGAGCTAACCAGCCATCTCGTGTCATCACGCACAGGTATGGCCCGACGCAACCCCGCAAGCAACAATCTGCTCTAACAAATATCCCTAAGTAAAGTCACGGCAGTGTGTCTGCTTTAACAGATATCCCTGAAGTAAAGTCATGACAGTGTGTCTGCTCTAACAGATACCACTGAAGTAAAGTCATGACAGTGTATCTGCTTTAACAGATATCCTGAAGTAAAGTCATGACAGTGTGTCTGCTCTAACAGATATCCCTAAAGTAAAGTCATGACAGTGTGTCTGCTCTAATAAATTAACTGGAAAAAATTGTGTGTTCGAAATGCTTCGAGATCTGTTCGGGCCAGAAAATTTTAATCTTTGAAAGGAGATAACTCTAGTGAATATAGGAAGATTTTGGCGAAACAAAATCATGACACTTCACCTATACCTAACACATTTGCTGATAACAAATTGGAAGTGTAAGTTCAAAGGTCTGAGAGCTGGCTAGGGCAAGACAATTTTGACGAATTTTAATCTTTGAAAGGAGATAACTCTAGTGAATATGGGAAGATTTTGGCGAAACAAAATCATGACACTTCACCTATACCTAACACATTTGCTGATAACAAATTGGAAGTGTAAGTTCAAAGGTCTGAGAGCTGGCCGGGGCAAGAAAGTTTTGACAAATTTTCAAGGGAGATAAAGTTATCGAATATGGGCGGATTTTGCCAAAACGAAACCTTAGCACTTCATCTGTACCAACAGATCTGCTGAAAAAATAATTGTGAGTGTAGGTTCAAAACAGTTCGAGATCAGGACAAGAATCAGACGGACGGACGGCGAGCACCATCACATAATATGACCCCCTTTGCGAGAGCATATAAAAAGTGAGCGGAGCATAGCTAGAAATGGGCGGGGCTTAGCTAGAAATTTTCGGCCCATAGCTAGAAATGGTCGGGGCATACCTGGAAATGGGCGGGGCCTAGCCAGAAATGGACCCTCTATAGGTAAGAATGCTGCTGGATGATGTTTACCTACACCACACTGATTGTTGGTGCAGGACTTCAATATCATGCTTCATTTGGATGACACTTACCTATATCACACCATCATCTGGATGACACTTACATACACCACACCGATTGTTGGTGCAGGACTTCACTATCATGCGTCAACTGGATGACACTTACCTATACCACACCGATTGTTGGTGCAGGACTTCAGTATCATGTGTCAACTGGATGACTGACACTTACCTACATGCACACTAATTGTTGGTGCAGACTTCAATATCATGCTTCATCTGGATGACTGACACTTACCTACACCACACTGATTGTTGGTGCAAGACTTCAATATCATGCGTCAACTGGATGACTGACACTTACCTACGCCACACCGATTGTTGGCGCAGGACTTCAACATCAGGCTTCATCTGTGACACTTACCTACACCACACCGATTGTTGGTGCAGGACTTCAATATCATGCGTCAACTGGATGACACTTACCTACCCCACACCGATTATTGGTGCAAGACTTCAGTATCATGCGTCAACTGGATGACGCTTACCTACCATGCACACTGAATGTTGGCACAGGACTTCAGTATCAGGTTTCATTATAGTTACAGTGCTTGACTTCTAGCAACCACGGATGGGTGAGCACATTTGGGCATATTATACTCGCAAGTATAAGAACTAGGTCAAGCGGACATTAGTTTCTTAATATAATATGGGAAAGGTTAATTTTCATAGATTGGAACCAATAATAAAATATTCAGGCAGCATGTGTTGTCCAGCCCTAGACAAAATAGCGGATGACTCGACTTAGTGATTTGAATGGCATCCAGTGTCTGAAACTGAGAATAGAGAAATCCAGTTTTAGCTATTCCCCACCCATCCCTAGTTAAGCTCCACCCACACCTTACATGTGTTGGGATCGATTGATCCCTGCACTTGGTTCAGCGGAAGGCGGGGGTTATACTTTATGATGCACTGCATCACTAAAACTCAAATTTGTCACTTTCAAAACCGTCAGAAATAACGGATTGGTGGCTACCAGATTTTTTTACGGCCAAAAAACTCCCGTTAGTAAAGCAATGAGAAATTGAAAATATCGCCTCGAGAACTTCTAGACAGATTTTAACCATATTTGTTCTTGTTGTGGTACTGCCCAAACTATGTATTTCAACTAGAAAGGCTATGTAGAACACTTAGGTTTGGGCAGAATCACAAAAAACCAAGGATGTGTCATAACAACTTTGGTTAAAATCTGTCCAGTGGTTCTCGAGGTACATAGATATTTCAACTAGAAAGGCCTTTATGTAGAACACTATGCTCCAGGTGAGCGATACAGGCCCCTTGGCCTCTATGTTTATGAATTACAACTTTTGGACAAATTTTCACCTCTCAATAGTAAAATTGTGCTTAAAATCATTGATTTCGGCACACCATAAAATTCACGGGGAAACACCCTCATGTGACTCCTCAACTATTCAGATTACACCACTTGTGTTCTCAGATTACACCTCATCGTATATTTTCAGATTACACCACATCATGTATTTTGAGATTACACCACATCCTGTGTTTTGAGATTACACCACATCCTGTTTTCAGATTACATCACATCCTGTTTTCAGATTACTGTACATCACATCCTGTTTTCAGATTACCGTACACCACATCCTGTTTTCAGATTACCGTACACCACATCGTGTCTTCTGATTACACCACATCACATGTTTTCAGATTACAAGGCATCATGTCTTCTGATTACACCACATCACATGTTTTCAGATTACACCCCATCCTGTGTTTTCAGATTACACCACATTGTGTCTTCTGATTACACCACATCATGTTTTCCGATTACACCACATCCTGTGTTTTCAAATTATACCACATCCTGTTTTCAGATTACACTACATCGCGCTTTCATATTACACCACATAGTTGTCAGATTACACTACACCATGTTTTCAGATTACACCACATTGTGTGTTTTCAGATTACACCCCATCCTGTTCTCAGATTAATACACATCACCCTTTCAGATTACACCACATCATGTTTTCAGATTACACACCACATCTTATTTTCGGATTACACCACATCATGTTTTCAGATTACACACCACATGTTTTCAAATTACACCACATTGTGTGTTTTCAAATTACACCACAGCGTGTTTTCAGATTACACCACATCCTGTGTTTTCACATTACACCACATCACATGCTTTCAGATTACAGCACATCATGTTTTCAGATTACAGCACGTTTTCAGATTACACAACATTGTGTGTTTTCAAATTACACCATGTGTTTTCAGACTACACCACATCATGTTTTCAGTTACCCCACATCCTGTTTTCAGATTACACATGTTTTTTCAAATTACACTACATCATGTGTTTTCAGATTACACCACATTGTTTTCAGATTACACCACATGTGTTTTCAGATTACAGCACATTGTGTTTTCAAATTACCCTACATCATGTGTTTTCAGATTACACCACATCACGTTTTAAGATTACACCACATGTGTTTTCAGATTACACTACATCATGTTTTCAGATTACATTACACCACATCACGTTTTCAAATTACACCACATTGTGTCTTCAAATTACACTACATCATGTTTTCAGATTACACATCGTGTGTTTTCAGATTACACCACATCATGTTTTCAGATTACACCACATGATTTTAGATTACATCACATCATGTGCGTTCAGATTAAAAGAATCTGACATGTAATACAGTTACCAAGCGGGACATCAGCTCAAATTCCAGTTCTAGTTTAATAATAGTGTCTGAATATGACGTGAGCTATCAATCATCAACAACAAAATAGCATTCACGTGATGACATCATCCCACAACAATCATTCACATGATGACGTCATACCACAATAATCATTCATGTGATGACCCCATACCACAACAATCATTCATGTGATGACCCCATACCACAACAATCATTCATGTGATGACGCCATACCACAAAAATCATTCATGTGATGACCCCATACCACAACAATCATTCACATGATGACGTCATCCCACAACAATCATTCACATGATGACGTCATCCCACAACAATCATTCACATGATGACATCATACCACAATAATCATTCACATGATGACCCCATACCACAACAATCATTCACATGATGACGTCATACCACAATAATCATTCATGTGATGACCCCATACCACAACAATCATTCATGTGATGACCCCATACCACAACAATCATTCATGTGATGACCCCATACCACAACAATCATTCATGTGATGACCCCATACCACAACAATCATTCACATGATGATGTCATACCACAACAATCATTCATGTGATGACCCCATACCACAACAATCATTCACATGATGATGTCATACCACAATAATCATTCACATGATGACCCCCATACCACAACAATCATTCACATGATGATGTCATACCACAACAATCATTCACATGATGACATCATACCACAATAATCATTCACATGATGACCCCATACCACAACAATCATTTACATGATGACCCCATACCACAACAATCATTCACATGATGATGACATACCACAATAATCATTCACATGATGACCCCATACCACAATAATCATTCACATGATGACCCCATACCACAACAATCATTCACATGATGATGCCATACCACAACAATCATTCACATGATGATGTCATACCACAACAATCATTCATGTGATGATGTGATGCCACAACAATCATTCATGTGATGACATCATACCACAATAATCATTCATGTGATGACATCATACCACAGCAATCATTCACGTGATGACATCGTACCACAACAACTATTCACATGATGACGTCCTACCACAACAATCATTCACAGGATGACGTCATACCACAACAAGCATTAATGTGATGACATACCACAACACTCATTCACATGATGATGTCATACCACAACAACCATTCATGTGATGACGTCATACCACAACAATCATTCATGTGATGACATTATACCACAACAATCATTCATGTGATGATGTCATACCACAACAACCATTCATGTGATGATGTCATACCACAACAACCATTCACCCGATGATGTCATACCACAACACTCATTCATGTGATGACATCATACCACAACAATCATTCACATGATGATGACATACCACAACAATCATTCACATGATGGTCATACCACAACTATAATTCACGTGATGACATCATACCACAACAATCATTCATGTGATGACGTCATACCACAACAATCATTCACATGATAATATCATACCACAACAACCATTCACATGATGTCATGCCACAACAACCATTCACATGTCATACCACAATAATCATTCATGTGATGACATCCTAGGACAACAATCATTCCCGCGATGTCATACCACAACAATCATTCACGTGATGACGTCATACCACAACAATCATTCATGCGATGACGTCATACCACAATAATCATTCATGTGATGACATCCTAGGACAACAATCATTTACGTGATGACATCATACCACAACAATCATTCATGCGATGACATCATACCACAACAATCATTCACGTGATGACATACCATAACAACCATTCACAGGATGACGTCATATCACAACAATCATTCACACGATGACATCATATCACAACAATCATTCACGTGATGACATCCTAGGACAACAATCATTCACGCGATGACGTCATACCACAACAATCATTCATGTGATGACATACCACAACAATCATTCATGTGATGACATCATACCACAACAATCATTCATGTGATGACATCATACCACAACAACCATTCACTCGATGACGTCATATCACAACAATCATTCACATGATGACATCCTAGGACAACAATCATTCACGTGATGACGTCATACCACACCAATCATTCACATGATGACTCATACCACAACAGTCATTCCCGTGATGACATCATACCACAACATTCATTCACGTGATGACATCATACCACAACAATCATTCACATGACATCATACCACAACAATCATTCATGTGATGACGTCATACAACAAGTCATTCACATGATGCATCATATTACAGCTATCCTTCACGTAATGATGTCATACCACAACAATCATTCATGTGATGTCACACCACAACAATCTGTCACGTGATGGTGTCATACCACAACAATCATTCATGTGATGCCGCAGGCCTGTGCTGTTATGGCAACCTGTTGAAACCGTTCTCCATGAGGTTGCCTTAATTTATTTTAGGGGACCTGAAATGGGTTACCTTAATCTGTTGATTTTAGTATGGACATCAATGAGCTTTCTAAGGTTTAGGTTACCATATGTCTCCTTAAAACATATAAGGGAACCTGATATGGGTTACCATTGGAAATATTACAACACAGGCCTGTGACGTCATACCACAACAATGATTCACATGATGACATCATACCACAACAATCATTCATGTGCTGACATCATACCACAACAATCATTCACATAATGACATCATACCACAACAATCATTCACCTGATGATGTCATACCACACCAATGATTCACATGATGAGTTGATGACGGCACTCCATGATTCTCATGTTGTGTCGCATATCAAAAGTATGTTCACTGAATGCCATAGAAAATTGTAGTTGTGAAACTCTGAATTTTTGTCTGGACCATATTTTCCAGCGTTCACATTTAGTCATCAAACTTGGTACTAGGGGCTTCTTTTCGCGAGTGATTTGGTTCGTGGAACCAATGACCACGGACCAGAAATGCCAAAACAGCATTTATGTAAACTGACGAGGCTTGCTGATTGCAATTTCGTGCCAATGCTCTGAACCCACAAGCATTCTAAATTGCGTTAACTTCAGCAATTAATTTGATAGTAATTCGATTTAAATCGCAGACGACCACATACACTAAAATATTGACAAGATCTCGTCATTCAGATCTCGTCATTAAAATAACCATCGGCAACAACGAACCAAGATCATAACTCGGTCACTGGTTCGCCGAACCAAGTCAGTAAATCTTCAACTTCCAGAACGCTAAAACGCACGAACCACGGACTGCATCAGTGGTTTACTGACTCCGTCAGTCACGAAAACACGCCCATGGATGCATTGTAGTCTGAATGAGTGTCATGTATCAGTAGGTCAGCATGACCCACTCTTCATAGTTGACAGATTAAAGATTATTCTGTTCTGGGCTGCAGTTTCAAGTTTTGTACACAGTAACTAACCTTGGTGCATGGATGCATTGTAGGTGAATGTTATGTTCTTGTCTGGGCTTTAGTTTTATGACGGTTTTTTTACATTAACTAATCTTGATGGCAGAAGGGAAAACTTTTCAACTTTTTGCTCAATCTGCAAACTATTGGCAATCTGATGTTTTCTCAATAACTATATCATATAGCACACAAACCGAGAAAAGCAGATTTTGCATACGCCTCTACGCTCTGTAACGTTTTGCCTACTCAATACAAGGCAGATGTCTTCTCAACCAGGTCTTAACCTTCTATGGGCCAAGATTAGTCAAGGAAATCTGCTCAGTGAATGGCCATGTGCAATACAAGAGAAGGCAACTTTGTCATCGAGCCAGCCATTCCAGTGATAAATTTTCAAAAATAGTATTCCTTTGGCCTGCAAATGGACATTATTCCTAAAGACCATTACAGAGGCTATTCTTGGCTGGCTTGACTAACAAATGGTTAAATTAGATGAAAAACAAGGTGTTTCACTTCACACAAAAGTTGTGTAAATTTATTCTCTTACCAAGACAGAGCAAAGTTTACAGCAAAGTTTACACACGAATGAATACATAGATACATATAGCTACAAGAAGAACCTCACTAACACACTATCATCATCAGAGAAACATAATAACAGATCATTCCATAGCTGATCATACTGCTGAAACATTACCTCCCTGTGTACACAGTACCTGATGATGACATTATACCCCGTTAATTAGACACTCAAACATCTGTTAATCTAGCTGCTGGTAATATGCAGGCATTCTTAACACAACTTAACCCATTCACCAATGAAGTCCCCATATCTCATTTTCAAGACAACCATACAGGAAAACTAGAATATTTTTAATCAAATTAATTTTCTGAATATTCAACAGAATAAATTTTATATCGTAAAGAATATACTTTTTCCAGAATTTGACGGTGAAAGTGTTACGGTTGAATGATTTTTGCCGATAGATAACAAATTGTCTCACAGAATTTTGCTCAAACCATGGCAGACAACTCTTACACATTGAAAGTAACATTAGACGTTTCCAAAGTGCAGTTATCTCCCTTCCCATAAGACACCATCTATCTATCAATGATAAGAGTTATCTCCCTGAACATATGACCATCGATTTAACCCTTGAAATTCCATTTATGAAAGATCAATGTAGTGCGACAAGAAGGACTTGTATTAACCATTTTCAAAATATTCAGCAAGTCGAGTTTTTGCTCATTATTGTCTTGCAGGAGTTGGGAGAGCGAAGGTGGATACCATATCATCATTTTGTCCTTGTTTTTCACTCCGATGTCCACTGTCCTAAAGATCTACTTCAACAAACTGACTATTATGACTCAGGCTATGGAAACTTTACTTGGTCTGAGTACGGATGACTTAAGCCAGCCAGATTTGATTCAAACTTTGCTGATACAATACAGACTATATTGTCCCTATATCGTGATGTCACAATTCATAATTAATCTTAAGCTGTTGAATATTTTGAAATTAATTTGGATGGAAGCTGTCGCTGCTGAAAGCATCAATGCCTCTATTCTCTCAATATGTTTTTACCCATCAACGGATTATTATGCAACTATTTTAGCATTTAAACATCCTATAACATTGAAATATCAGCTTATTGATTTAATCATTCACAAAATACCCATCAATCAGAGACAACAAGGCAGATGTGTGGAGACAAATATTTGATATATATGCATGATGGAGTTTTCTCAATTTCGATCACACTTTCAATGACAAAGATATCCAATGCTTTCCACTTAAAGATAGCAATACTGGAATGTTGCTGACTAGTGTGTATAACAATAACTGTAATGGTCAAGTCCATCACAAACACATTATGTAGTGCTCTAGATCTTTGTATCAAGATAAGATTATTTTTGAAAATTTACTAATGGAATGACTGGCTTGATAACCTAACCATGAGTTGCTCGATAACCGAGTCAGTTATTCTAGTGGGAAATTTAACGCCAGAAATTTGGTTGCAATGCAACCATGAAGCTCGACTTTACAATGAACCATGAAGCTTGACTTCAAACATAAAATACATATATAGAAGGCTTATCGATAGACTTATCAATGACCATGAACTTTGACCTCAAAGTAACTGTCACATCTCCTCTCATTAGCACGTGTCCAAGTTTGTGTGCAGCATGATTAACATAACATGAGAACTACTAGGTTGAACTTTTATTGCTGAAAGTCATTTACCAAAATCATAATATTGAACCTTGACCTTTTGACCACAACATCATTGTATGATATCCTACAATTATAAGGAAGTTTCTGTCCATGGTTGGGTTCAGTATACTTAAGCAAAGACTGACCATGACCTTTTAACCACAACGGTTATTATGTGATACCCTCTCATTATAAAGAGGCATATGTTCAGGTTTGTGTTCAGTATGAATAACCAAAGATGAGATATAAACAGCTAAGCTAAACTAAACGGAAAATGTTAATGTTGAAAAAAACAACATTCTTACCTAGGTGACAGGAACTGTGACATTTTGACCTCAAAGATCACCGAGTGATGCCATATCATTACAAGGAAGCATATGTCCAGCTTTGGGTCCAGTATGATTAATCAAACATAAGATATAAACTGCTAAGTTGAGCTAAATGCAAATTGGACGATGACGACGACACCGCTGCCACACCACCGGGCGACATACAGGGTATCGCAATAGCTCGTGTTAGTTTGTACAGTCGAGCAAAGATTCTTTTCTTGGTCTGCAAATAAAAACTTGTACATCAGAAAATTAAAATAATCTTGGCCAAATTTGACCACATAATGGATAAGTCGGCTGACAACTGTTAATAATCTCCCATAATGCAATACACATTCCGATGAATCCCATCAGTATACTCAAACATCAGATTTCTGTTCTCCAATTTCTCTCTGATATAAATGAATACCGTAAGATGAACGAGGTACTTCTAATGAAAACTTGATGTGCCAATACTACAGACAAATGTGCACCATTTAAACTCGTGATTAGACTTATTATTATAATGTAGTTATGGGATAATAATAGTAGTAATAATAATTGTTATAATATTGTTATTATTGATATGTCTAGCTATCACCCTTAGAAGCTATCATATGATAAACACTATAAACTACTTACAAGTTTCGATGAACAATACCACAGTAAACAGGTTTATAGTATTTAATGTATTATGGACAATGAATACAGACAATAAACTAGAAATTACAGTAAATATTGTAAAATTACAATATAATTACTATATATTGCCATGGGCAAAATATGCATTCACGGACCTCAGTGGAATGATTAGGTTTTGTTGTTATTGTTGCTGCATTTTTGTATATTTAATGATGTTGTGCTGGTGATGGATGTAGTTGCTGTTTGCTATTGGTTGTTATTGTTTGCTTTTGGTTGTTGTTGTTGTTGTTGCTGTACAAGATGTCTAGTATAGAAACTATATAATTACAATAGTACAATTTCCAGCATGCATCTGAGTGCATGATTGATGACTGCTCAATAAGCGGACAAATGAAGACTTATAATTCTCAGCCTAGATTGTCTTGTAACAAACACCCTCTAACTAACTCATATAATACTTATCTATCTGACGCTGTAAACATTCTTATATATTATATCCTAACATGTTTTCAAACTTAATATTCTTCATGTTACATACACCTTTTTGGTACCTTCATCCATATCCATCGTGAAACATTCAAACATGTCCTTCAGTCCTATTCCATTGCTAAATATTCAAAGTAATGTTCTTTCGGAAGATGCACAATATTCAAAGATATAACCTTTATTCAGTCAAAGTTCAGCATTCAACTTTCAGTAAACGGATGCTGTTACACATGCAAAGTTATGTCCTTCAGTTAGCATCAATTGTTTAACGTTCAAAGCCTATTATAAGAATACTATTTTCTAGAATCCTAGCATTATAAGATGGAACTTTGACATGTCATGTTAGATATCAATGAAAAATCAGTGAGGTATTTACACGTGCCCTGATCGAGTTACAGCGAGCCATATTCAAGTCTCATTGAGAGATTTACCAAGTCAATACAAGCTTAACCCTTTCAATGACAAATCACTGATGAAATAAACTTGTTATGAAATAAAGTACTGGCTACTGTTGAATATTTTGAGATTAATATGACCGGAAGCCATTGCTGCCCAATACCAATCTCAAAATATTCAACAGCTTTACTGTATGTTAGCCTTCTAATTGAAATGCAATGAATTTACTGGTGAAAGGGTTAATCAGTTAGGCGTGGCTGGGAGGGTGAGAGATTTACCGAGTCAAACTATATTTGAAATTTTCCCTCTGTAAAGATAGTGATTACTTAGTCATCTGTGTTCCATAAGGCGTTCAGTTAAGACTTCTTAAGACGTAAGTTTCTTACAGTAATCTACACATTGAACCGTTAACACTCATCAGCCAAAAATTACTTCTGCAGGGGTCTTGAGAAATGTTCATTTGCAGACTATGAGAAGACTATTTTTGAAAATTTACCACTGAAATGACTGGATCGATAACCGAGCCAGTCAGTGTTAAATTTTCAAAAATATTCTTCCATTTGGTCTGCAAATGGACATTTTCTATGAGAAAGTTTAAATTTTCTTGAACAAATTCGAGGATTCAAAGGTTAAGAGACTGAAAAGAACCATAATATATCCAAGCAGGGCTAAACTACATTAAACATCAATAACTTAGTACATTGTATCACATGTGACGACTATTATTATTATTATTATTATTGTTATTATTATTATTATTCAGGTTATACTACAGGTATCTTCCACCACAACATATTATCTGCATATATTAGTATTAGCTAGCACTATATTACAGGTTAACATACGAGTTTCACTTTCTACACTTACATCTATATGTAAACATATTATTATATTAGTTATGTTCACTAATGACCCTAACTATTATACATATTATTATATTAGTTATATTCACTAATGACCCTAACTATTATACAATATTATAAACGTGCCATTACAAAATTATAGTGTTGGAAAAAAATAATATAAAAAAAATGAATAACACAAAGCGAAATTAAATAAGACTAATAATAATATTAATAATAAAGATCTATAATGGATAGTGATAAGCTTTTAACGTTATGGACATTACATAGAAATAACCCATTTATGGTCAAGCCAGCCAAATCCCGCCTCTGCAGTGGTTTTAAGGAATGCTCATTTGCAGAATAATGTTTTTGAAAATTTACAAATGGAACAACTAGCTCGATAAATGAGCCAGTCACTTCATTTGCAAATTTTTAAAAGATAGTGTTCTTTTGGTCTGCAAATGGACATTCACTAAACAACAATATGAACTTTCTTGACTAATCTCGCCCATTATGGTTATTAAATGCCACTAGGGCGTTTAACTCAGCAATATAATGCCTCATAAACTTATATAGCACATCATGGCAACAAATTGACAAATCACCCCACCCAAACCAAAAAATATATTCTCTACAATAGAATCCTTATTCTGTTGAATATTTTGAAATTAATATGACTGGAGACCATTGCAGCAGCAATGGCTTCCAGTCAAATTAATTTCAAAATAATCAACAGTTTTCCTGTATGGTTTCCTTGGAAATGGCATACGGGGAACATATCGGTGAAATTGTTAAACTTTTCAAACTTTCAGTCCAAATATGATCACGTCTTTACAATGTTAAAAGTACTCTGGTTTACGAATATTTTAAAATTGCTTTTCGGGTGTGGAAGCCCTTTGTTTTCAAAATATTCAACCGCTTTGATGTATGGTTGACTTGAAAGGTAACGAGTTGTCAGAGATGAGACGGTAAATATTTAGTACTATTTATTTACCTCTATCTTATTTAATAAACCAAATAGTTTTGCCAAAATTCATCAAGATTAATATTTTCATAAACAATCTTCAGTTCAATTGACAATCAACAAAAGGGTCAATTTTCATGAAAAGTAACTATCAGAGGAACGGTCATCATTCTTTTTTCTTAGCTTGGCAGCATTGCCCAGGAACTTTTCTATGAGAAGATAGAAATAGTTTCAAACAAATTTGAGGGTTAGGTTAATGTGAGAATAAATACATTTAAAATCATAAAAACAAATAAACCGGTAGATCTCATTCCAATTCCAGATCTAATGTCCTTCCACGGAGATCTATAGTGGACATTTAGAATCATATATAACAAATAAACTGGTAGATCTCATTCCAATTCCAGATCTAGTGTCCTTCCACGGAGATCTATAGTCGACATTTAGAATCATACATAACAAATAAACCGGTAGATCTCATTCCAATTCCAGATCTAATGTCCTCCCATGGAGATCTATAGTGGACTTTTAGAATCATACATAACAAATAAACCGGTAGATCTCATTCCCATTCCAGATCTAGTGTCCTTCCACGGAGATCTATAGCGGACATTTTTAATTAGTTCATTAGATTAACCTCCTTATTAAATCAATAGATGGCAGACAAAATGCACTGTAAACAGCTGATATCGAGAAGTTATTGGTTTCATTGGTCTGTATCAAATCTCTAATTTCTAGGTCACATTTAGCCTATATGTAGGCTGGATTCATTTTCAGTCTATTAGGCCATTACACAGTTTTTACTCGCCCACCCATTGAATAGTCCTGGGCTGAGAGAGGCAAAGAGAAGTGAATCTGCCTATGTTTTCACCGATTGTGAAATAGTTATGTACAGAGACATGAACCAGGAGCGCTGGTTAAGAATGTCAGGATGCTAACCACTAAGCCACCATTTCCTTGTCTGCGGTTATCGAGCCAGCCATTCCAGTGCTAAGTTTTCAATAATAGTCTTCTCTTGGCCCGCAAACAGACATTCCAAAATACAACTGCGAAGGCCAGTTTTTGCAGAGTTAATTACCGAGTGTGTGAGAGAGTTGTCTTAATAATTATTGAAATCCTGTGAATTAGGATAAAGTGTGTAAAACATGCTAAACAAAGGTTTTGGCAACTGAATTATAGACTACCAGTAGAATCATAAATAAACAATATATTAATTTTAATAACACTAAATAATTAAATAATTCTTAGTAATTTACTATTTAATATAATTTACATAGAACTCAATATTTTCACCATAATTTAAATATGATACATTTGTCCTTCTATATACATAAATTGTTAAACTATTCACATGTATAGGGCTTATACTGAAACCAGATCACCTCTCTATCACCCATGTAGATATGTTCAAATGCTTAGGACAATGAGGTATTTTACAATGATTCTACATATACACGTAATAATAATTATTATTAAACAATCATTATGATTAATTATTATAATTATTATTATTACTATACAGTACAATAATAATAATAAGTAATTAAATAATTATAATATTCAGCTGCTTATATGTCTAAAAAGGTTAACAAACAACGACGCTACCATTCGGCTACTGGAGCGAGTGGTCCCAACACTGTTCTAACATGTCTACTACCTAGCTGGCGTATTGTGCATCGATACAGAAGCACATTAACCACAGCGAGTCTACCATGTATTAACTCCATGACTGACACATTTAACGATGCTGCACAGTTTCTGGCTTGATGGGGCAACTGAAAAGCAAGTAATTAAACTAAATCAAAAGGTTTTTGCGCCACTCTCATTATAACACGGCCATGTAAGCATATTCTCAAACTAGGCTTATGATCCGACCTATATACTGTGATTAACCCTTTAACACCCATATCAGCCAAAAACGGGTTCTACAGTGGTCTTGATAAATGTCCATTTGCGGGCCAAGAGAAGACAAATTTTGAAAATTTACCACTGGAATGACTGGCTCGATAACCGAGCCAGTCATTCCAGTGGTAAATTTTCAAAAATAGTCTTCTCTTGGTCTGCAAATGGGCATTTTCTGAGAAAATTGAAATTGTCTTGAATAAGGGTTAAAGGAATAAGGAACTATTAAAAGATGTTGATCGTTAACTTCATAGAATGATAAAGCTACCATCATCAGTGAAACAGCTGAGATGAAGCAGAATAATACTGTCCAGCCCCTTTAACAGTCACTCTGCTGAATGCAGACACACAAATAATATTCTATATCGCCATCATATAGTCATCGTTATATTTGTATAAAGCTGATTAGATACTACCTCATAGTTAAAATTCTGATGAGTTTGAAAAAAGTTTGACTGACTATCATTGAGTGGTAGTAAATATTTTCAGTAACTGATTTTAAAATACTCAGCGGATATGATGGTACTACGTTGGTGGTACGATGGTGATATGAGTAGCATTGTGCACAAAAATACAGTTAGTTATACAGTAATGTAATTGTCAGATCAAAATATTTGTGAACACAATTTTGCATAAGAATTGCTGAGAGAAATGAAAAGAACTGGCAAATTAAATGGTGTGTCAAGGGAGGTAATACTGTAGAGAAATCATTGTCATGATATCTATCAGCACGTTTATGCGAAGTAGAGTTAAATACCATCAGATCTATCTGCATTACAATGCTTTTAAATCTTATCAAAACTGACAAGATATAAATAAACTAGTTACATATATATATATATCAGGCTGCCAGTGTATACATAGTATTAACCCTTTAACTCTCAAGCTGGCCTAAAACTGAGTCTGCAAGACATCTTGAAAGATGTCCATTTGAAAACCAAGAATATTTTTGAGAAATTAGAAACTAAAATGCCTGGCTCGAAGTGCGGCATTCTAGTGCAATATTCAAAAATAATATACACTTGGTTTGTAAATAGCCATCATCTTTGAGAAAATTTAAATTTTCTTTAATAAATTTAAGCATTAAAGGGTTAATTATTGACTAGTACCAGTCTAGCATAAACTGTCTTTCAAGAATCGAGGAGCAGCAGCAGCCAGGTCGTCCAAACAGCCTATCTAACCATCAGTCAGTTACTATATACAGACACAGCTCATAGTACATTCCCAACCCTTTAACACTCAACCTAGTCTAAAACCGCTTCTGTATTGGGATTGAGAAATGCCCATTTACAGACCAAGAGATAACCGAGACAGTCTTTCCAGTAATAAATAATCTCTTAGTCTGCAAGTTAGAAACATTTTCGATAAGAAAATTGAACAAATTTGAGGGTTAAATGGTTGAAGATTTTAGCAATAATTTACCCGCTTCATTTATTCAGTGAAAATAAATGTTGTTTATTTTAACAATGGTGATGTTGATAGACACAGCCACAACTTTCAGCAAAACCAATGTCAAAATAAACAACAGGTTCGATATGATTGTTAAACAATGTGATAGGAATGACCCTTTATTCAGCTATCATCGGTCTCAGAAGCATATGATACTTGTCTTTAATGAATGTCTTACGCTAATTCACACAAAACTCCATCTTAGGCTTATTAATTAATGTTAATTACAAATGTAATTATTAATTTAAGGAATTATTTAACATTTTCTTTCTAAACTGCCTTCCTTCATCAAAGTTAATTCTTTCCACGCGCTGAAACCATGAATATAGTGGAATTTTCTGATTGATAACTTTATGAATACAATTTAATTTAGATCTCACTCGGAGCACGGCACATTACCAGGCCGTTATTTCCAAACAGACTTGACAGAACATGGATAATAAGCTGCATGGCCTTTGATCGATTCCTCAATAACACTCAGATTTTCAGGTGATATTAATTATGGTCTAACATAGACCGCATGCTATATACCCTAGGCTGGCCACTGCTAGCTCAGTCCAATCTCCCTCAAGTTATTACAATACATCATCGTTATCTAATATGTGGGCTGAGAATAATCTGGAGCCGCCTCTTTTTGACCAGTAAATGGGGGCTGCTGGTAGGGTTCCCCGGTGTCACTGCCTGGGAAGGATGAATATGGCGATGGTGCATTTGGGTCAGGATCGTAGCCAGATGCAAACGCGTCAGTCACACCCATACGATACTTGCGCACGGCTAAGAACGTCAGACCACCCTGGAATATTATAACAAGATATTGTAGGGTTAACACTTTAACTTAAATTTGTTCAAGAAAATTAAAAAATATTTTGATTCAAAATGTCCATTTGCAGACCAAGAGAAGCCTACTTTTTAAAGGTTACCACTGGAATGACTGGCTCGGTTATCGAGCCAGTCATTCCTGTGGTAATTTTTCAAAAACAGTCTTCTCTTGGTCTGCAAATGGACATTTCTCAAGACTACTGCAGAAGGCATTTTTGGTTGGTATGAGTGTTAAAGGGTTAACAGACGTATACAGATTAATGATCTAACAGGTCGACAGCGACAATAAATTGTTACGCTCAAATGTGGAAAAGATGGGTAAACTGTTCATGAATAGGAATATCAATTTTAAACAAAATCTACCGCAAAACTACTGAGAGTTGGTGATCTTTGTAGTAATGGCACAGAATTTAAGAAGACTGAAACAACAGACCTCATGCAGATATTGATATAGTAACAAATATACAAGAAAACAGAAGGTAGTTTAAAAATAAGATCATGTGACTGTAAAACTCGGTTCTCTGAATTACTGCCACGCAGCAGCAGCAGCAGCAGCCGCTACTGCCCACATATACATTCTACATATCACACATAAAACACGCAAAGAATAAACGTAATAACTCAAAACATAGGATTAATTGAAGGAATAGTATCAGAAGTCCATCAAACATCCAATTGAGGAAAGTAGACGCCAATGTTAGCGTTATGTCCGAGGGAGACATTTAGCATCGCAACAACAAATTCAAGAACATACTCAGAATGGCCCAGAGAGGAGTTTTGGAAATATGTGCAATGTAAACTTTGAAATGGCCAGAAAATTGCAGTTGATTACAGTTTTTAAAACAGACCTTTTTCTCGCATAATTTATTAGTAAATTTTCTTTTACGAAAGGCACACATTTAATACAGTTCCGCTCCTAAATAAGGTAGACATTTCCAAAACAAAGAACAGAAACATGTCAGTTCCTACAATTTGTACCAGGATGCGGCAGTTAAGATGAACCATGATGGGCCACTAGCCAGCAGGCCTAGGGACCACTACATTCCACTAGAGGGACCACTAGATTCCACTATAGGGACCACTAGATTCCACTATAGGGACCAATAGATTCCACTATAGGGACCAATAGATTCCACTAGAGGGACCACTAGATTCCACTATAGGGACCACTAAATTCCACTAGAGGGACCACTAGATTCCACTAGAGGGACCACTAGATTCCACTAGAGGGACCACTAGATTCCACTAGAGGGACCACTAAATTCCACTAGAGGGACCACTAGATTCCACTAGAGGGACCACTAGATTCCACTAGAGGGACCACTAGATTCCACTAGAGGGACCACTAAATTCCACTAGAGGGACCACTAGATTCCACTAGAGGGACCACTAGATTCCACTAGAGGGACCACTAGATTCCAGTAGAGGGACCACTAGATTCCACTAGAGGGACCACTAAATTCCACTAGAGGGACCACTAGATTCCACTAGAGGGACCAGTAGATTCCACTACAGGGACCAGTAGATTCCACTAGAGGGACCACTAAATTCCACTAGAGGGACCACTAGATTCCACTAGAGGGACCACTAGATTCCACTAGAGGGACCACTAGATTCCACTAGAGGGACCAGTAGATTCCACTAGAGGGACCAGTAGATTCCACTAGAGGGACCAGTAGATTCCACTAGAGGGACCAGTAGATTCCACTACAGGGACCAGTAGATTCCACTAGAGGGACCAGTAGATTCCACTAGAGGGACCAGTAGATTGCACTAGCCCGAGTGATTATGTATTAGCCATTACTTGCTGGCCATTACTTAGTCCTCATGTATCTGGATCTAATGGCATTGTGTGTTATTCACTTGTTTTATATAGACCTATATGCTAACTCTTTAATGCTCAGATTTGGTTAGATCAGAATTTCAGCTTTCTCACAGAAAAGGTCCTTCAGCAGATTAAGGACTATTTTTGAACATTTACTACTGGAATAACTGTCTCGACAATCTAGCACGTCATTCCAGTAGTAAATTTTCTAAAATAGTCTTCTCTTGGTCTGCAGAGATATTTCGCAAAACCACTGCAGCTGCATAGATATTAAATTGTTACTATCCCACTGGGCTGGTCAATAACAAACAGTACCGGTACTACTAGTCCTGGTCATTTAATACTGGCCTCGGCTAGCACGATAGCGTTAATTTCAAACCCTGATGATGTAAGGCGTGTTCTGTTGAATATTTTGAACATAATTGAATTGGAAGACATTTTTACCTTAGGCAGTCACGCCTTCCAATTCAATGGACCTTTACAATTTTAGTTATGCCCCGCCATCTCTATCTAAGCTCCACCCACACACCCGTCCATGTCCCTGGCTATCAATTTCCAGAAAACTATACAGGTAAGCTGTTAAATATTTTGAAACTAATTTGACTGAGTGCTGTTGCTGCCATGCAGTCATAGTAGTTTCAAAATATTCAACAGAATATGTATTAAATGGTAAAGACATACAATTCGTAGGTGCTGGACTATTAAGCGCTAAAGACGGACTATTTTGAATCATTCATGACATCATGATTATGACATCATCTTACATGTCACGTAGTTGATTATGATGTCATATTATAGATGGATAAACTTGGAAAGGGCCATTATGTTCAAAATATTCAACAAAACATTTTATTTTTATATTGGAAACACTATTTCCTATTTAAGGAGCTTAGAAACATATTTTTACATAAATTGAAACAAGAGGCCCAAGGGACTGTGTCGCTCATTTGGACCCAATATTCAGACTGAATTTCTAAGACTTAGCAAAATCATGAGCTTATCATTCTAAGCCACATCGAGGAAAGGTTGGCTAAATCATGAGCTTATCATTCTAAGCTACATCGAGGAAAGGTTGGCTAAATCATGAGCTTATCATTCTAAGCTACATCGAGGAAAGGTTGGCTAAATCATGAGCTTATCATTCTAAGCCACATCGAGGAAAGGTTGGCTAAATCATGAGCTTATCATTCTAAGCCACATCGAGGAAAGGTTGGCTAAATCATGAGCTTATCATTCTAAGCCACATCGAGGAAAGGTTGGCTAAATCATGAGCTTATCATTCTAAGCCACATCGAGGAAAGGTTTGCTAAATCATGAGCTTATCATTCTAAGCCACATCGAGGAAAGGTTGGCTAAATCATGAGTTTATCATTCTAAGCTACATCGAGGAAAGGTTGGCTAAATCATGAGCTTATCATTCTAAGCTACATCGAGGAAAGGTTGGCTAAATCATGAGCTTATCATTCTAAGCTACATCGAGGAAAGGTTGGCTAAATCATGAGCTTATCATTCTAAGCTACATCGAGGAAAGGTTGGCTAAATCATGAGCTTATCATTCTAAGCTACATCGAGGAAAGGTTGGCTAAATCATGAGCTTATCATTCTAAGCCACATCGAGGAAAGGTTGGCTAAATCATGAGCTTATCATTCTAAGCCACATCGAGGAAAGGTTGGCTAAATCATGAGCTTATCATTCTAAGCCACATCGAGGAAAGGTTGGCTAAATCATGAGCTTATCATTCTAAGCCACATCGAGGAAAGGTTGGCTAAATCATGAGCTTATCATTCTAAGCTACATCGAGGAAAGGTTGGCTAAATCATGAGCTTATCATTCTAAGCTACATCGAGGAAAGGTTGGCTAAATCATGAGCTTATCATTCTAAGCTACATCGAGGAAAGGTTGGCTAAATCATGAGCTTATCATTCTAAGCTACATCGAGGAAAGGTTGGCTAAATCATGAGCTTATCATTCTAAGCTACATCGAGGAAAGGTTGGCTAAATCATGAGCTTATCATTCTAAGCTACATCGAGGAAAGGTTGGCTAAATCATGAGCTTATCATTCTAAGCTACATCGAGGAAAGGTTGGCTAAATCATGAGCTTATCATTCTAAGCTACATCGAGGAAAGGTTGGCTAAATCATGAGCTTATCATTCTAAGCTACATCGAGGAAAGGTTGGCTAAATCATGAGCTTATCATTCTAAGCTACATCGAGGAAAGGTTGGCTAAATCATGAGCTTATCATTCTAAGCTACATCGAGGAAAGGTTGGCTAAATCGGATTAAATCAGCTTTTATTAGTCTTTTAAAGAATTTCCTGTTATCATTTGGAAATCCAAGATGGCTCATTTGGAAATCCAAGATGGCCACAGAGAAAATTTACCAATAACATTTCTGTACAGGTCGGAAGCGCACCAGTCTAGGATTCTTCACGCCAAGTTTGGTTAACATCCGAAGAGATAAATGAGTAGTAGTCTTTTTAAACATTTCTTTAAACATTTCTGAAACCCAAGAAGCCCATAAAAACAATTGACAAATCCCATTTATCTATAGAATTTGGAAGCTAACCACTATATAGAGTCATTTCAGCCAAGTTTGTTTGAAATCGGATCACTGATTAATGGTTTTTAAACGATCACCTGGAAAATTTAGGAAATCCAAGATGACCGGCAAATATTTGACAAATAAAGCTTTTTGCATATAAATTTGAAAGCCTTGATAGTCGATGCACTCAGGTTTCCAAGCAAGTTTATCTGAAATTGGGCCAGTAATTAATGACAAGTAACCCTTTAGCTGAATATTCCAGAAATTCTTAGAAAATTCAAGTGAGACTGTCACAATGGAACTTTCCATTTTTAGCTATGCCCCGCCCATCACTAGCTAACCGCCACCCACACCTCGCCGTGTTTAGATTGATCGATCCCCGAATGCCCTAGCTATCAATTTCCTGAAAACTATACAGGGAAGTTGTTGAATATTTTGTAACTAATTAGACTGGGTGCTGTTGCTGCCATAGGCAGCAACAGCGCCCAGTCAAATTAGTTTCAAAATATTCAACTGAATATTTATTAAATAGTAAAAGCAAACAATTTGTACAACAGCCCATAGACCGTCATCAAATATGCGTTCGTGACGTACTTATCGACGTCATTCATTATGATGTCATTGTACACATCACGCAGTTCATTATGACGTCATATGATGGGTGGGTACTCTGGAAAGATGAATTGTCCAATCATATTTCTATAATCAAGCTCGCCTGTTTGGTTCAGTTCAGATCCATGCAACAATTAATGAGTAGTAGTCGTCTAACTGATTCTCCACCACCTCACCACCCTAAGTCTTCTTATAGATAATAAGCAATACAATAGCGACCAATCAGGTCTCTGATACTCAGTAGGATGTTTCACAAGTCTACTTACTAACCAATGGACTCCTGATAGTATTAATGTTTGTCTAATACTAACTACAAAGTAAATTTACTGCTAGCATTTCAGAGTACAAGGCAGATAACTCTAGCACACAGAAAATAAACATCTACATGTATATTCTTGAAGACTTTCCACTGACACTATTGTGTCTTTGAAGATGGAATATCATTGAAATCTTCCATAGATGCATACATGTATTCTCGGAAATGGTGCGATTATGAAAGAATAACTGCACAACATTAACATGAGCTAAACTAGACCAACTAACAATTATACAGTAAACTCTATTTTATATTTATATATATATATATATATATATATATGTATGTCATATGGCGAGTCTGGGATCAAACCTTTTTTATGATGCCATATGCATCATTGCGATATAAAGAGTTAAGTGACCACCTTATGAAACACAAGCAATTAGTTACAGGGGGGGGTGTCTCTTAATAAATAATTTCATGGTCAAATTTGCTCAAGAAAATCAAAATATTTGTTTATTGAATATCCATTTGCAGGCCAGGAGAAAACTATTTTTTGGAAATTTACCACTGGAATGACCGGCTCGGTTATCAAGCCAGTCATTCCAGTGGTAAATTTTTTTTAAATATCTGGCATGCAAACGTACATTCCTCAAGACCACTGCAGAGGCTATTAAAGGGTCAATACAAGTGACTTCTTGTAGAATATGCCTTCAGAAGCCCAAATATGGTGGGGTTTTAAGACAGATGGTATTTTGGATCTAAATGACAGGTGGTCTCTTACTCAGGTGTTAGTTACTTTAGTAAATAGCATGCATATTACTATGGAACATGAACTATATTTATATTCTAAAACTACCAGTCATCACTTTCACTACTCATGCCAGACATGCCGGAAACAACAGGCTCTTTGCAATAGAACAATATCATGCTGGCTATCTTGAAATAATTTGATTGGACATTTGGCGCAGTCAAACTATTTTCAAAATATTTAACAATTTTCCTAACTATTTAATCCTCACAGACCAGAAAGTGCCATTTCTCTCTAATATACAAGGAATCTTCTGTTGAATAGGTTGACTATGGTAGCAACAGGTTCCAGTTCAATGGAGGAATCCAGTTTATCCATCAATCATGACATCATAATCAACTATGCGACGTGTAGGATAATGTTATACTCAACTGCATCATTAATGACGTACATGTAGCTAAGTTTGTCACAGACGCATAATTGTTGTACGAATTGTATGCCTTTACTATTAAATAGCCATAGGCAGCAACAGCACAGTCAAAATTAGTTTCAAAATATTCAACAGCTTACCTGTATAGTTTTCTGGAAATTGATACTTAGAGAGTTCAGGAATCGATCGATTCCAGCACGGGCCAAGTGTGGACGGAGTTTAGCCAATGACACTAGAATGTTATGGGTTAAAATGTTACAGAATAGGGAGGGTTAGTGACCGCAGCTGTATACCTGAAAGAAGAAGGAAGCTAGCGTAATTATGAACACATGAGGTCAGAAAAAGATACAGTACAGCTCAGAATGTCTCCAAAACAAATTAAAGTGTACTGTTGAATATTTTGAGCAAAATTTGATTAGAAGACAAAGCCTGCTTAAGGCAGCAATGTCTTTCAATACAATTATATTAAATTTTATTCAACAGCACATTTCTTACTAACTGGTTTTTTTTGTTGATTCATGTTAACTTATTTATAAGCTGTACTGTAACATGTCGCAATCTGACACAATGTTAACCCTTTAATGGACCAGCCGGTCCAAACCAACGCAGCTAAAGTCTTCTTGAACAATGTCCATTTACAAACAAAGACAAGACATTTTTTTTTTAATTTAGCACTGGAACGACTGGATTGATAACTGAGCCCCGTCATTCCAGTGATATATTTTCAAAAATAATCTCTTGGTCTATAAATGAACATTCTGTGAGAAAATAGTAATTTTCTTGAACACATTTGAGAATTAATGTGTTCCATGTGACATGCTTAGCGGCTTACTGTTCACCTGGCCACTGTTCACCTAGCCACTGTTCACCTGGCCATCTCATCAACAAGGCCCTACATACAGCCAAATGGCTTACTGTTCACCTGGCCATCTCATCAACAAGGCCCTACATAAAGCCAAATGGCTTACTGTTCACCTGGCCATCTCATCAACAAGGCCCTACATAAAGCCAAATGGCTTACTGTTCACCTGGCCATCTCATCAACAATGCCCTACATACAGCCAAATGGCTTACTGTTCACCTGGCCATCTCATCAACAAGGCCCTACATACAGCCAAATGGCTTACTGTTCACCTGGCCATCTCATCAACAAGGCCCTACATACAGCCAAATGGCTTACTGATTACCTGGCCATCTCATCAACAAGGCCCTACATACAGCCAAATGGCTTACTGTTCACCTGGCCATCTCATCAACAAGGCCCTACATACAGCCAAATGGCTTACTGTTCAACTGGCCATCTCATCAACAAGGCCCTACATACAGCCAAATGGCTTACTGATCACCTGGCCATCTCATCAACAAGGCCCTACATACTGCCAAATGGCTTACTGTTCACCTGGTCATCTCATCAACAATGCCCTACATACAGCCAAATGGCTTACTGTTCACCTGGCCATCTCATCAACAAGGCCTTACATACAGCCAAATGGCTTACTGTTCACCTGGCCATCTCATCAACAAGGCCCTACATGCATGTACAGCCAAATGGCTTATACTGTTCATCTAGCCATCTCATCAACAAGGCCCAACATACATGTACAGCCAAATGGCTTATACTGTTCACCTAGCCATCTCATCAACAAGGCCCAACATACATGTACAGCCAAATGGCTTACTGTTCACCTAGCCATCTCATCAACAAGGCCCTACATACAGCCAAATGGCAGAAATTACCACATGCATGACATGAGCTAAAGTGGTACTAGAGAATTACATTTATTTTTCGTTTCATGAAAGGTTATGAACAATATCTAGAGATCCAGTTTTAGGACATAATAGTCGTTGTTTTAATAAGCTTGCTCCTGATTTCTTCTTCGTTTATTACAGTACATCATTCATAGCTTGAGAATAGTCGTACTAGGCGTCGCAGCAGAGGGAAGTTGAAAATTTTTTATTTACAACTAAAAACATGATGTTGCTAATTATGATTGCCTTGTATGTGTAGATATCCTGCTAAAATTAGGAAAGATGCTAGTTTTTCAGTGAGGTCTTGTTTTCAATCCTGTCGTATTCTCCAAGAGCACAATATTCTATTACATTTTATGTGTAACAGTTGCTTAGCTGTGTTTTACATAGCACCCATATTCTAAATTGATTCAAATGACATCAATACGGAAATAATGCTGCAAACCATTACATCACATGTGTCTTGCTAAGGGACGGTCATCAGCTAGTTTTACTGCTGATGTCTTGATAAGTGATGGTCATCAGCTACTTTTACTGCTGATGTCTTGCTAAGTGATGGTCATCAGCTACTTTTACTGATGATGACATGCTAAGTGACGGTCAACAGCTACTTTTACCGCTC
This sequence comes from Chaetoderma sp. LZ-2023a, assembly GCA_034401795.1. Classification (NCBI taxonomy): domain Eukaryota; kingdom Metazoa; phylum Mollusca; class Caudofoveata; order Chaetodermatida; family Chaetodermatidae; genus Chaetoderma; species Chaetoderma sp. LZ-2023a. The sequence continues at coordinate 17,832,940 of CM067372.1, forward strand.
ATGAATTGCTAAGTGATGGTCATCAGCTACTTTTACTGCTCATGACTTGTTAAGTGACGGTCAACAGCTACTTTTACCGCTCATGAATTGCTAAGTGATGGTCATCAGCTTCTTTTACTGCTCATGACTTGTTAAGTGACGGTCATCAGCTAATTTTACTGTTCATGACTTGTTAAGTGACGGTCATCAGCTACTTTTACTGCTCATGACTTGCTAAGTGATGGTCATCAGCTACTTTTACTGCTGATGACTTGTTAAGTGATGGTCATCAGCTAATTTTACTGCTGATGACCTGATAAGTGACGGTCATCAGCTACTTTTACTGCTGGTCTTGCTAAGTGACAGTCATCAGCTACTTTTACTGATGATGACATGCTAAGTGACGGTCAACAGCTACTTTTACTGCTGATGACTTGCTAAGTGATGGTCATCAGCTACTTTTACCGCTCATGACTTGCTAAGTGACGGTCATCAGCTACTTTTACTGATGATGTCTTGCTAAGTGACGGTCATCAGCTACTTTTACTGCTGATGACTTGCTAAGTGACGGTCATCAGCTACTTTTACTGCTGATGACTTGCTAAGTGATGGTCAACAGCTACCTTCACTGCTGATGTCTTGCTAAGTGACGGTCATCAGCTACTTTTACTGCAGATGACCTGCTAAGTGATGGTCATCAGCTACTTTTACCGCTCATGACTTGCTAAGTGACGGTCATCAGCTACTTTTACTGCTGATGACATGCTAAGTGATGGTCATCAGCTACTTTTACTGCTGATGACATGCTAAGTGATGGTCATCAGCTACTTTTACTGCTGATGTCTTGCTAAGTGACAGTCATCAGCTACTTTTACCGCTCATGACTTGCTAAGTGACGGTCATCAGCTACTTTTACTGCTGATGACATGCTAAGTGATGGTCATCAGCTACTTTTACTGCTGATGACATGCTAAGTGATGGTCAACAGCTACCTTCACTGCTGATGTCTTGATAAGTGATGGTCATCAGCTACATTTACTGCTGATGTCTTGCTAAGTGACAGTCATCAGCTACTTTTACTGCTGATGACTTGCTAAGTGACAGTCATCAGCTACTTTTACTGCTGATGTCTTGCTAAGTGACGGTCATCAGCTACTTTTACTGCTGATGACTTGCTAAGTGACGGTCATCAGCTACTTTTACTGCTGATGACTTGCTAAGTGACAGTCATCAGCTACTTTTACTGCTGATGACTTGCTAAGTGACAGTCATCAGCTACTTTTACTGCTGATGTCTTGCTAAGTGACGGTCATCAGCTACTTTTACTGCTGATGACTTGCTAAGTGATGGTCATCAGCTACTTTTACTGCTGATGACTTGCTAAGTGATGGTCAACAGCTACCTTCACTGCTGATGTCTTGCTAAGTGACGGTGATCAGATACTTTTACTGCTGATGACCTGCTAAGTGATGGTCATCAGCTACATTTACTGCTGATGTCTTGCTAAGTGACAGTCATCAGCTACTTTTACTACTGATGACCTGCTAAGTGATGGTCATCAGCTACTTTTACTGCTGATGACCTGCTAAGTGATGGTCATCAGCTACTTTTACTGCTGATGACCTGCTAAGTGATAGTTATCAGCTACTTTTACTGCTCATGACCGGCTAAGTGATGGTCATCAGCTACATTTACTGCTGATGTCTTGCTAAGTGATAGTTATCAGCTACTTTTACTGCTCATGACCTGCTAAGTGACGGTCATCAGCTACTTTCACTGCTGATGTCTTGCTAAGTGATGGTCATCAGCTATTTTTACTGCTGATGACCGCCTCTTCGAAAGACACCTGTACAGTTTTGCTTAACCCCTTAATGGTCAAGCCCACCAAAACTGCCCTCTGTAGTGGTCTTGAGGAAGGTCCATTTGCAGGCCAAGAGAAGACTATTTTTGAAAATTTATTACTGGAATGCCTGGCTCGATAATCTAGCTAGTCATTCCAGTGATAAATTTTCAAAAATTGTATTATGTTGGCCTGCAAATGAACATACACTGAGGAAAATCTTTATTTTTGTGAAAAATCTTGACTATTAACACTTCAATGGTCATGTCAAAACCGGCCTCTGATAGGGTCTTGTGGAATGTCCATTCAGGCCAAGAGCATACAATCTTTTGAAATTTTACCACTGGAATGAACGTCTTGATAACTGAGCCAGTCATTCTAGTGATAAATTTTCAAAAATAGTATTCTTTTTGCCTGTAAATAGATATTTAATAGGCAGATATTTAAATTTTCTTGACTAAATTTGCCCATTAAAGGATTAAAAGTGCACAGCAGAATGCTTCAAATTAAAATGGTTAAAATTGTATACTTTTAAAAACTTAAATCGTGTGCCGAAATGTAAGGAAATAAAAGAAATCTTAACATATGATGATTTCAAGATGTATAAATTAATATAACTTTTTTATAACTCATGTCTCTAATTCAATTTCGCAACTCAAAAAATTATATTAATTTAAATGTAATGAAACTATCATATGTTAAAATTTATTTCGTTTGATTACATCTCTAATAGTATAAAAACTTTAACAATTTCATTTTCATGAGCGAAATGTGAAAAGCATTGGATAAGCAACAATGACACGTAAAAAGTAATAGATGTGCTTTTAGAGAATATAGCATGATTAAAAGTAAAACTTCACTGAAAAACTATGGATAATAACTCTGTCATGGGCACGGTGGCCGGTGAAACCACTGTGGCTGCTCCTAGTGTGGGCATCCATCTATAATAACTCTGTCATGGGCACAGTGGCCGGTGAAACCACTGTGGCTGCTCCTAGTGTGGGCATCCATCTAATGCGCTCCTAACCCGCATTGTTGATGCCTTGAGAGGTCATACAACTTAGTTGATGGATCCAGTGGTGCGCTCCTTTTGTCTTCTCCATTTATTGGTTTCCATGTCCTGTGGATTCTGACAGAACATCTGATTGCACTGCTCTTAAGGACAGTTTGGAGAGGGAGAGGGGGCAGTGTGGATGCCTCGCTTTCTGGATGATGATTTGTCATGGCCACAACCCTTGGATAGGCTTCATGTCCTAAAAATGAATCTCCATAAAAATTGTGCATAACCTTTGAGGAAATGATAATTAAATCTAATTCTCTAATACCGGTTTACCTGATGTGGTAATCCCTGACGTTTGGCTGAATGCCATCTCTTGCTGATGAGACAGTCAGATGTAGGGTGTTCAGCGCACCCGTTATTCTTAAATAAGCCAGCGTATTAACCAATTAAAAGTTAAATTTGGTCAAGAAAATTTAAATATCTGCCTATTGAATGTGCATTTACTGGCCAAGAGAATACTATTTTTGAAAATTTATCACTGGAATGACTGGCTCAGTTATCGAGCTAGTCATTCTAGTGGTAAATTTTCAAAGGTTATATTCCCTTGACCTGTAAATGGACATTCCACAAGACCATAACAGAGGCCGGTTTTGGCTGGCTTGACCATTAAATGGTTAAAATATACATGTATTCTATACCATCTACTATAATACACACACAATGCATTGGCTGATAGACCAGGGCCAGGATTATATAATCAATGTACATACATGCATTATCTATAAATATTTCTAAACATTAAAATGATCTATAAATTATAGTTAATATTTTGCATATATATCAGACAGATTAAATTGCAAGCGCTGCATTGACCCATCAAGGCTAAATTCTGATGAATGGCAAATTCACCGGAGACACGTCTTCAGTGAAGTACAACTTGCACCAATTAGTAAGCTACACATTGAATACAGATCATACAGGTTATTATATTTCATCTCCCGTTCAATTACCACGTTTTAAAATTTTTTGTCGGTGCTAATAGGGGGCTGCAGATATGGATCGCCGGTGTCACTTCCTGGGAATGCAGAATATGGTGGTTGCTCTTGCTTATTCGGATCAGGAACATAGTCAGGCCCGAATACATCAGACACGCCCATGCGATACTTGCGCACGGCTAGGAATGTCAGACACCCCTGTAACAGTGTAACATGATAAGGGGACAATAGAAAAATAATTATTAAAAAGTCCATTTTAACAAACTTAAGATTATAAAATTTGAGTACTTACTTCCAGATTCAATATTGCTTTTAACATAAACTCTTGCGCAGGTTGAAATATCAACTTGTCCTATTACGAAAGGTTCTAATTTTATCTCCATAGGGACCAGTTCTGAGCTAACAAAGCGCTCGGATGAATTTTAATATCAATATTTTTTTTCCTTTACTTCAAATATCAATATTAAATCAATTTTCATATTAATCCCTTAATGGTCAAGATTTGTCAAGAAATTTGCAACTTTTGCATAGGGAATGTCCACCATTTTTGAAAATTTTATCACTTGAATGACTGGCTCAGTTATCGAGCCAGTCGTTCCAGTGGTAAATTTTCAGTCTTCTCATGGTCTGTAAGTGGACATTCTTCAAGGTCACTGCAGAAGCTGACCATTAAAGGGTTAAGACAGAGATCCATGACTGGACACTGGACATGATATTGACCACTATCTGGTAGCTGTAGATCTCACACTGCATGCCCACAACAATACATGCATGTACCTAAAACTATGCTACTGTGCCACTTGTATGTATTACTGTATTCTGCAGATGTTGTACATGTAGTAAATAAAAACATCCTACAGCTGTAATCAGTTCTTCGCTTTTGCCCACTGTCTTGTCCTCAGCCAAAATCTTTAGCTTCCTCAAGTCCATTCTTGATCTGAGTGTACCAAGTAGGGCTGTGCGTGGTATACCGGTATTGGAACCATCACTGGTTTTGAAGATGTGACGGTTCGAAAACTGGTGCCATAATCTCAACAAGAGCTCCGCAAACGGCGAATAATACCCCGCCATGATGACAAACTAATGAATGACAGCTATCAGAAAATATTTATTTCTTCTTCAGACCCATCAGACCAGTAATCCTTATGAAGTGTCAAAGCGATCCGCTAAACGGTCAAGGAGGTATCGTCTGGAAACCAATTTTCAAGATGGCTGCTGCTAACTGGCAGCCATATTGGATTTCGGATTATCATAAATTTTGATAGGTTTCTTCACCAGACATATTCCAATGACCCTAGGAAGTGATCCGATAAATGGTAACAGAGATATCATCCAGAAACCAACTTTAAAGATGGCAGCCCGTGGTTGGCAGCCATCTTGGATTTCGGATCAGTGTCGATTTCGATAAGTTTCTTCCTCAGACCTAGTCCAACCACTCTATGAAGGTTCAAAGCGATGCGATAACCAGTAACGGAGTTATCATCCGGAAACCAATTTTCAAGATGGCCACCGGTGGCTGGCGGCCATCTTGGATTTCGGATCATTGTCAATTTCGATAGGTTTCTTCCCCAGACCTAGTCTAACCACTCCATGAAGTTTCAAAGCGATCCGATAAACGGTAACAGAGTTATCATCCGGAAACCAATTTATAAGATGGACGCCATCTTTGATTTCAGATCATCGTCAATTTCGATAGGTTTCTTCCCCAGACCTAGTCCAACCACCCTGTGACGTTTCAATGCGATCCGACAAACGGTACCAGAGTTATCAGCCGGAAACCAATTTTCAAGATGGCCACCTGTGGCTGGTGGCCATCTTGGATTTCGGATCATCATCGATTTCGATAGGTTTCTTCCCAAGACCTAGTCCAACCACTCTATGAAGTTTCAATGCGATCTGACAAACGGTAACAGAGTTATCATCCGGAAACCACTCTGCTGACCGCACGCCCGCCCACCAGCCCGCCCGCACGGACGGACGGATGGATGGTCGACACCATTACATAATACCCCGCTAAATTTTTTGGCAGGGTATAAAAATGCAAAACCAGATATTTATGAAAAAAAACAGTTTTGGAAACATCTATTTAGAAAAAGCCTGTTACTATTGCATAAAATTGAATTCATATGGCCAATTATTACACACAAAATTCGCAAAACAAAACATGGAATGGGAATCTATTTTCAGTTCCATTCATATTTTGTGGGTATGTTGCCAGATTGCATCGCTAACTGCGTTCAGAAACTGTAATCTGCTGGTATCTTATTAAATTGTATAATACGCATTTGAAGACCTAGTGAGTGATTCGTATTTATGAGTGTGTTGGGTTCTTGGTCTAACGTCAAGCAACACAAACATTTTAAAACAAAACAGAATGAAATGAATTCTATACTTTACTAATTTCTATATTGGTAGTGCAGTTTACTTTACATGTATGTACAGCTATATACAGCAAGCTCTGTGCATCGCGGTCAAATTCAGTGAGTCATCCCCCTCCATTCTACCCTGGACCTTTTTATATGACTGGGCATACGCATGTTTCAGGGGCACGCCACGGGTGTGGGTGGTATGCCCATACAAGTTGATAGCCCATGAAACTGGCGTGTTCCTGTGATTCTCTCGCGTGTCTCCGCTCTGCGTACCTCCGCTCTGTACACCTATAGCTGTCCCTATAGAGCCTCAGTCACGCAGTCTATAAGTCAGTGACCTAAATCTAATGCTCTGGTATGCCGCTGCTTCTTCTCTCCATTCAGTTAGTACATGCACACTCACACCCAGGCATAGCAGCTTCCAAGGCATCAATAGATTGTCTTCGATTTACTGCACATGTACAGTGCAATAAGCATGATATTACTCTGATGGTTGTAACTAAATTCGACCTCGGCGTGTATAGCTTATAGGAATCGTGAACTAGTCTTTAATGTGGTGCCTCATCGGACTAGCATCCGAAGCGGAGTCTGTGTAACAGCCTAATCAGCCCGCCATTATTCAGAATTTATGACTGACTCGTCGTTTCCAAGACGTGAATTGACTATGTGTAGTATGTTTAGCAGGTACGCTCAAAATGTTCTAACTGTAGTTTAGTCATCTTATAAGGTATTTTCCACGTTACGAATATCTTTAATCGGGTGCTATACATTAGGGTAAATTTGACAATGTATCCATTTTTGTAGTAGCCTAGAGGGGGGGTATACCAATTGCTAATTGTCTAGGACTCTCTTAGATGACAGATGCGCAATGGCAGATTACGATTATAACGTTAGAAATGATTTCTATCCCATGATCTATGATCATGTCGATAGTCACTTACAGGACTGGCGGTATGATCAGCGAATGAAAAGAAGAAGAAGAATTTCTATCCCAATAATTTGAAATTAAGCACAAAATCCAATGTCTTAAAACAATTTAAGAAATGATTTCACTACATCATCTAAAGATTATGTATGATATTAACGCTACGGAGTTATGTCTACCGCTTAAAAAAATGTTCTGATTTCGTGGTATTGCGAATAATTTTTCACGAAAGCTATGTCAATATTTATCTACCAAATAAATGGAGTATCCGGTTAAAACCGGTTTCGTGGCCAATATCGTCACCAGTTTTATTTTGTCCAAAACTGCACAGCCCTAGTACCAAGTCCTGCATTCTTTATGCAATGACATCCTCTCCTGGCTTTATATTTGCTGGCTCCCAGTAGGGTGAATTCCAAGGCTCTCTGCGCTGGTGTGTCCTCTGGCATCCTTAGCACATAGCCAAACATGGACCATCTTTACAGACAGTGACGATGTACATGTACTACACATCTTGTATAGTGCATCGTTGGAAACTATGATGTCTGTTCAGTGATGGCGCAGAGGTGTTTGCGGTGGCAGGCATCACGTTTGTCTACAGCTGCCCAGCTGTTACAGTTATACAGCATCAAGTATATGCAGATTGCGTTGTATAAATGTAGTCGTTTTGTCAAGGGAATCTTTGATATATACGAATCCATAGCTTCCAGGAGGACTGGAAAGACGCAATGTGTAGCAACGTCAGCAGTACTGCAGAGCAGTGAACCCAGGATTAAACATTTCCTCCATGGTTCGCCGCGATGAATTGGATAGTCATTTTCTTTAGTTTCATGCTTTGTCGATAGATATGTGGGTGAACTCTGTTTTGGATGCATTCATAGAGATTCCCAATTATTAGTTTGCTTGCGGCTAGGGGTTTCTTTTCCACGTCTATGAAGTCCACATTGTCCGCATATTCAATGTTTGGGGGTTTGGTCTTGTGGAATCTTCCTGCACAGATTTCAATGCAGCAGCAAGATAACATGTAAAAAGCACAGGGGAGAGGCCATCTAGCTGTGGGAAGCGTTTAATTGTGTCGAAGGCTCGTGACATGTCAATGCCCATTTTGTGGAAATCCCATTGTATGAACATGACTACTGAACCCATGCAATGTCTGCGCAGCTGCATCTAAGTTCAAAGCCATTTTGACATGATCCAGTGAAGTCATCGATTTTGTTTTGGATGCAGCATAAAACAACAGTGGATAGGATTTTCTGTATGCTATTGAGGTGCATAATAGGCCGCAGATTGGCTGGGCGCCAGGTGGCTTCTTAGGCTTGGGTAACACAACAAGAGGCCCAAGGGGCCTGTGTCGCTCACCTGGAATTATTGCCGACTGGCACAACCGAACAAAATGAGATGACCACTAAAACTTTGGCAATCAAATTTCTGTCAAGAAAGTTTAGCCAAGTTTTATTAAAACTGGCCCAGTGGTTAATAATTAACTCTTTTTATGTTTTTCTCAGAAATTTGCAGAAAATACAAGACGTCCATGCTTTTTGACGGATCAACTTCTTTTCAACAAACTTTAATGGCCCTTCATTTCCTAATCATATATCACAAATTTCAGTCCGATCGCTTCAGCAGTTCTGGGGAATTCGTTTTTGCGAAAACTAGGTCATCGAAGATGGCCGCCGAACCATTTGGTCAATCAAGTTTCCTTGAACAAACTCGGTTCAGCTCTTGCCATAGATCATATTTCGTGAGTTCTGAATCGATCCCCCAAACGGTTTCAGAGAAGACTTTTAAAGACTTTTCTAACGAGAGGGCCCCTTGGGCCTGTGTCGCTCACCTGGAGCACTATGCATTTTGTCAAAATTGTTGGTGGGTGGTTCAGTAGTCTTTTAAATGAGTTTGTGGACATTTTTGCAAGTCCAATATGGCCGCCAAACACGCTACATTTTGATTGGTCCACTGCAGCCATATTTCTGACGTAGCTCCTTCCCTTGAACTAACATTAATGGCACTCAGTGCCTAATCATATCTCCCAAATTGTGGCCCAATCCGTTCAGTAGTTCTGGAGTTGTTTTGGCAAAACATAGGTTATCCAAGATGGCCGCCCAAACCATTTGGCCAATCAAGTTCTCTTGAACAAACTTGGTGCAGCTCTTGCCCTAGATGGTATTTCATGCATTTTGAATTGATCCCTCAAGCGGTTTTGGAGAAGATTTTTAAAGATTCCTAAAAATTGACCAAAATCCAAGATGGCCGCCAAACAAATTGGCCAATCGGATTTGTTTGAACAAACATGGACCTCTATGCCCTAAGAATGCTTCCTGCCAAATGCACTTGAAATCGGTCCAGTGGTTCCCGAGAAGACATTTTAAATTTCCCATTGGTTTAGTATGGGATTTTTTGGCAGGAAAAAGATCCAAGATGGCTGCCAAACCGTTTATCCCCCCCTTTCAAAAATGGCAAATATGAAATCAGAATACCCACAAACATATATAAACCCAATTTTGGCCCCAAAGTTCATCAAATAAAAAATCCAATATGACTGCCAAGCATGCTACATTTTGATAGGTACACGGCAGCCATGTTTTTTGACAGATTACCTTCCCTTGAACAAAACTTTAATGGCCCTTAGTCTCTAATCATACATGTACTGCCACCATTTCAGCCTGATCACTTCAGTAGTTCTAGAGAAGTCGTTTTCGGGAAAACTAGGTCATCCAAGACGGCCGCCGAACCATTTGGTCAATCAAGTCCTCTTGAACAAACTTGGCTTACCTCTTGCACTAGATGATGTTTCATGAGTTTTGAATCAATTTCGGAAAAGAATATTTTAGACGTTTCCTAAAATCGGCTGAAATCCAAGATGGCCACTGGCCAAATTGGCCGATCGGGTTCATTTGAACAAACTTTTATCCCTATTCCCTAAGGATGCTTCCTGCCAAATATAATTGAAATCGGCCTAGCAATTCTCGAGGACATTTTAAATTTCCCCATTGCTTTAGTATGGGAGCCTTTGGTGAGAAAATAATCCAAGATGGCCACCAAACTCTTTATCCGATGATTCGAAAATGGCAAATTTTTGCTCAGAATATCCAAAAACATATATAAAACCAATTTTGGCCTCAAAACCCATCAAATAAAAAAATTCAATATGGCCGTTGAACATGCTACATTTTGATTGGCTCACGGCGGCCTTGTTTTTTGATAGATCAACTTCCTTTGAACAAACTTGAATGACCCTTAGTCCCTAATGATATCTCCGAAAATTGGGCCTGATCCCTTTAGCGGTTCTCGAGTTGTTTTCGGGAAAACTAGGTCATCCAAGATGGCCGCGGAACCATTTGGTCAATCAAGTCCTCTTGAACAAAGTTGGCTTACCTCTTTCCCTAGATGTTTCATGAGTTTTTAATCGATTCCCCAAGCGGTTTTGGAGATTTTTAGACGTTTCCTAAAATCGGCCAAAATCCAAGATGGCCACCAGCCAAATTGGCCAATCGGCTTCGTTTGAACAAACTTGAATTTCTATGGTCTAAGGATGCTTCCTGCCAAATATAATTGAAATCGGCCCAGCAGTTCTCGAGGAGAAAACATTAAATAATTTCCTATTGCTTTCGTATGGAAGCTTTTGGCGGGAAAATGATCCAAGATGGCCGCCAAACCATTTATCCGACCATTTCGAAAATTAGAAATTTGAGATCAGAATACGTAACAACATATATAAAACTAATTTCGGCCGTAAAATCCATCAAATAAAAAAAATCCAATATGGCCACCAAACACATTATATTTTGATTGCCCCACGGCGGCAATGTTTTTTGACAGATCAACTTGTCTTGAACAATCTTTAATGGCCCTTAGTCCCTAATCATATCTGCCAAATTTTGGCCTGATCCCTTCAACAGCTCTGGAGAAGTCCTTTTCGCTAAAACTAGGTCAACTAACACGGCCAACGAACCATTTGACAAATCAAGTTCCCTTGAACAAACTTGTTTCACCTCTTGCCCTAGATCATATTTCATGAGGTTTGCTTCAATCCCTCAAGCGGTTTTGGAGAAGATTTTAAGACGTTTATAAAAATCAGCCAAAATCCAAGATGACCGCTGGCCAAATTGGCCGATCGGCTTCATTTGAACAAACTTGGATCCCTATGGCCTAAGGATACTTGCTCCCAAATATAATTGAAATCGGCCCAGTGATTCCTGAGAAGTCGTTTAAAGGAAAAGTTGACGGACGATCGCCACAGCATAAGCTCTCTTGGTTTTTCAGACCAGGTGAGCTAATAAAGGTGCCTTGGCCTACAGCATCCATGGGCCATTTTCGACCTCTATACACACACAACCTGCCACCCTACAAGTACCTCAAACTATGCTACTGGGCCACTTCCCACCTCTATACACACACCCACCCTGCCATCCTACATGTACCTAAAACTATGCTACTGGCCACTTCCCACCTCTATACACACACCCACCCTGCCATCCTACATGTACTTAAAACTATGCTACTGGCCACTTCCCACCTCTATACACACACCCACCCTGCCATCCTACATGTACCTAAAACTATGCTACTGGCCACTTCCCACCTCTATACACACCCACCCTGCCACCCTACATGTACCTAAAACTATGCTACTGGGCCACCTCTATACACACACTCACCCTGCCACCCTACATGTACCCAAAACTATGCTACTGGCCACTTTCCACCTCTATACACACCCACCCTGCCACCCTACATGTACCCAAAACTATGCTACTGTGCCACTTCCCACCTCTATACACACCCACCCTGCCACCCTACATGTACCTTAAACTATGCTACTGTGCCACTTCCCACCTCTATACACACCCCCACCCTGCCATCCTACATGTACCCAAAACTATGCTACTGGCCACTTCCCACCTCTATACACACCCACCCTGCCACCCTACATGTACCCAAAACTATGCTACTGTGCCACTTCCCACCTCTATACACACCCACCCTGCCACCCTACATGTACCTAAAACTATGCTACTGTGCCACTTCCCACCTCTATACACACCCACCCTGCCACCCTACATGTACCTAAAACTATGCTACTGTGCCACTTCCCACCTCTATACACACACACCCTGCCACCCTACATGTACCCAAAACTATGCTACTGGGCCACTTCCCACCTCTATACACACCCCCACCCTGCCATCCTACATGTACCTTAAACTCTGCTACTTCCCACCTCTATACATACCCACCCTGCCATCCTACATGTACCTTAAACTCTGCTACTTCCCACCTCTATACACACCCACCCTGCCATCCTACATGTACCTTAAACTATGCTACTTCCCACCTCTATACACACCCACACTGCCACCCTACATGTACCTTAAACTCTGCTACTTCCCACCTCTATACACACCCACCCTCCCATCCTACATGTACCGTAAACTCTGCTACTGGGCCACTTCCCACCTCTATACACACACCCACCCTGCCATCCTACATGTACCTTAAACTCTGCTACTTCCCACCTCTATACACACCCACCCTGCCATCCTACATGTACCTAAAACTATGCTACTAGCCACTTCCCACCTCTATACACACACCCACCCTGCCATCCTACATGTACCTGAAACTATGCTACTGGCCACTTCCCACCTCTATACACACACCCACCCTGCCATCCTACATGTACCTTAAACTATGCTACTGGCCACTTCCCACCTCTATACATACACACACCCTGCCATCCTACATGTACCTTAAACTATGCTACTGGGCCACTTCCCACCTCTATACACACCCACCCTGCCACCCTACATGTACCTAAAACTATGCTACTGGCCACTTCCCACCTCTATACACACACACCCTGCCACCCTACATGTACCCAAAACTATGCTACTGTGCCACTTCCCACCTCTATACACACACACCCTGCCACCCTACATGTACCCAAAACTATGCTACTGTGCCACTTCCCACCTCTATACACACACACCCTGCCACCCTACATGTACCTAAAACTATGCTACTTCCCACCTCTATACACACCCACCCTGCCACCCTACATGTACCTTAAACTATGCTACTGTGCCACTTCCCACCTCTATACACACACCCACCCTGCCACCCTACATGTACCTTAAACTATGCTACTGTGCCACTTCCCACCTCTATACACACACCCACCCTGCCACCCTACATGTACCCAAAACTATGCTACTGTGCCACTTCCCACCTCTATACACACCCACCCTGCCACCCTACATGTACCTTAAACTATGCTACTGTGCCACTTCCCACCTCTATACACACCCCCACCCTGCCATCCTACATGTACCCAAAACTATGCTACTGGCCACTTCCCACCTCTATACACACCCACCCTGCCACCCTACATGTACCCAAAACTATGCTACTGTGCCACTTCCCACCTCTATACACACCCACCCTGCCACCCTACATGTACCTAAAACTATGCTACTGTGCCACTTCCCACCTCTATACACACCCACCCTGCCACCCTACATGTACCTAAAACTATTCTACTGTGCCACTTCCCACCTCTATACACACACACCCTGCCACCCTACATGTACCTAAAACTATGCTACTGGCCACTTCCCACCTCTATACACACACCCACCCTGCCACCCTACATGTACCCAAAACTATGCTACTGTGCCACTTCCCACCTCTATACACACCCACCCTGCCACCCTACATGTACCTTAAACTATGCTACTGTGCCACTTCCCACCTCTATACACACCCCCACCCTGCCATCCTACATGTACCCAAAACTATGCTACTGGCCACTTCCCACCTCTATACACACACACCCTGCCACCCTACATGTACCCAAAACTATGCTACTGTGCCACTTCCCACCTCTATACACACACACCCTGCCACCCTACATGTACCCAAAACTATGCTACTGTGCCACTTCCCACCTCTATACACACACACCCTGCCACCCTACATGTACCTAAAACTATGCTACTTCCCACCTCTATACACACCCACCCTGCCACCCTACATGTACCTTAAACTATGCTACTGTGCCACTTCCCACCTCTATACACACACCCACCCTGCCACCCTACATGTACCTTAAACTATGCTACTGTGCCACTTCCCACCTCTATACACACACCGACCCTGCCATCCTACATGTACCCAAAACTATGCTACTGTGCCACTTCCCACCTCTATACACACCCACCCTGCCACCCTACATGTACCTTAAACTATGCTACTGTGCCACTTCCCACCTCTATACACACCCCCACCCTGCCATCCTACATGTACCCAAAACTATGCTACTGGCCACTTCCCACCTCTATACACACCCACCCTGCCACCCTACATGTACCCAAAACTATGCTACTGTGCCACTTCCCACCTCTATACACACCCACCCTGCCACCCTACATGTACCTAAAACTATGCTACTGTGCCACTTCCCACCTCTATACACACCCACCCTGCCACCCTACATGTACCTAAAACTATGCTACTGTGCCACTTCCCACCTCTATACACACACACCCTGCCACCCTACATGTACCTAAAACTATGCTACTGGCCACTTCCCACCTCTATACACACACCCACCCTGCCACCCTACATGTACCCAAAACTATGCTACTGTGCCACTTCCCACCTCTATACACACCCACCCTGCCACCCTACATGTACCTTAAACTATGCTACTGTGCCACTTCCCACCTCTATACACACCCCCACCCTGCCATCCTACATGTACCCAAAACTATGCTACTGGCCACTTCCCACCTCTATACACACCCACCCTGCCACCCTACATGTACCCAAAACTATGCTACTGTGCCACTTCCCACCTCTATACACACCCACCCTGCCACCCTACATGTACCTAAAACTATGCTACTGTGCCACTTCCCACCTCTATACACACCCACCCTGCCACCCTACATGTACCTAAAACTATGCTACTGTGCCACTTCCCACCTCTATACACACACACCCTGCCACCCTACATGTACCCAAAACTATGCTACTGGGCCACTTCCCACCTCTATACACACCCCCACCCTGCCATCCTACATGTACCCAAAACTATGCTACTGGCCACTTCCCACCTCTATACACACCCACCCTGCCACCCTACATGTACCCAAAACTATGCTACTGTGCCACTTCCCACCTCTATACACACACACACCCTGCCATCCTACATGTACCTTAAACTATGCTACTTCCCACCTCTATACACACCCCCACCCTGCCATCCTACATGTACCCAAAACTATGCTACTGGCCACTTCCCACCTCTATACACACACACACCCTGCCACCCTACATGTACCTTAAACTATGCTACTGTGCCACTTCCCACCTCAATACACACACACCCTGCCACCCTACATGTACCCAAAACTATGCTACTGGGCCACTTCCCACCTCTATACACACACACCCTGCCACCCTACATGTACCCAAAACTATGCTACTGTGCCACTTCCCACCTCTATACACACACACCCTGCCACCCTACATGTACCTTAAACTCTGCTACTTCCCACCTCTATACACACCCACCCTGCCATCCTACATGTACCTTAAACTCTGCTACTTCCCACCTCTATACACACCCACCCTGCCACCCTACATGTACCTAAAACTATGCTACTGTGCCACTTCCCACCTCTATACACACACACCCTGCCACCCTACATGTACCTTAAACTCTGCTACTTCCCACCTCTATACACACCCACCCTGCCATCCTACATGTACCTTAAACTCTGCTACTTCCCACCTCTATACACACACACACCCTGCCATCCTACATGTACCTTAAACTATGCTACTGTGCCACTTCCCACCTCTATACACACCCACCCTGCCATCCTACATGTACCCAAAACTATGCTACTGGCCACTTCCCACCTCTATACACACACACACCCTGCCACCCTACATGTACCTTAAACTATGCTACTGTGCCACTTCCCACCTCTATACACACACCCACCCTGCCACCCTACATGTACCTTAAACTATGCTACTGTGCCACTTCCCACCTCTATACACACCCACCCTGCCACCCTACATGTACCCAAAACTATGCTACTGGGCCACTTCCCACCTCTATACACACACCCACCCTGGTCTGTAGTTTTATTAACCACTATAAAAACATACTTACCGTTCAATCACTACTTGCTAAATCAAATATCTGCATTTAGCTATCAGAATAAAGTTTTTATTCTTGCCTATACACTCCCTAATGCCTATACCATCACTATGTAGACCCTCCACCAGGCTTCTGGTAGAGGGACCCCCTGCATTACCCTTACAATAGACTGGCACCAGTCTGTACTCACTCCTTGGTGACGCTTGTCACTAAGCACGCTCGCGCATGCGCAGTAGGTCCCACTTGTGAAAACTGAATCACTTTTCTAAATTTAAGTGCTGTACATCCAGCCTAGATTCTCAAATCAATACCCAGCGGGGTGGCTGAGGCCGGGTCGTAGTGATTGAACGGTAAGTATGTTTTTATAGTGGTTAATAAAACTACAGACCAACCCACTAAAGGGGGGTCTGTTGGGGGTTGTTATTACACCACAAAAACATCCATTACCGTTCAATCACTACTTGCTAAAC
The DNA here is from genome assembly GCA_034401795.1 of Chaetoderma sp. LZ-2023a. Classification (NCBI taxonomy): domain Eukaryota; kingdom Metazoa; phylum Mollusca; class Caudofoveata; order Chaetodermatida; family Chaetodermatidae; genus Chaetoderma; species Chaetoderma sp. LZ-2023a. The sequence goes on from CM067372.1 coordinate 17,849,687, forward strand.
CCGTGGATTTGGTCAGTGGCCCACTACGAAACTTTGGTGGGAGGTGATTTGAGAATCCATAAGCAAGGATAAAAATCAAACCAAACATAAACAAATGTTAATAACATAACATAATGGTGCATCCTAATCAATCACACAGTGATTAACAACCAAATAAAACTTTAAACATAAAGATTTAAACCAACAACCAAGGAATAACTCTCACCATTCTCCGCAGACGCACAGTCCTAACGAAAATGGTGGGATGTGCTTGGTAAATGGTCTTCAGCCTTCTTGGTTAAAATAGTAATGTTCCTAAAGAAAGATGCCGCTGCGCTCTGGTCTTTCAAATAAAACGAGGTAAAAGTAGACTCAGATTTCCATCCTGCAACTTGCATAACTTCGTCTACCGAAGAGCCAGCAAACAAAGCAAAAGAGGTAGCCATCCCTCTAACATCATGAGCCTTAATGTGAGAGAGATTGACTTGCTCAGGAGAAGCAATCTCGTAGCATAGTTGAATGGTGTCACAAATCCATCTAGCGATGGAAGCTTTAGAGACCGGTCTGGCTACCCCTTCCGCGTAGGGAACCCATAAATGAGACGGATCGGATCTTTTAAAATCGGTACGACGCTTATAAGCCTTAAGAGCTCTGACTGGACACCAAAATCTGTCAGACGGAGAAAACGAAGATAAAGAATTTAAAATAATCGGCTTAGCTGGATAACGGTTTGATTGCGTTTTTGACAAAAAATCCCTTCTAGGATATAATACCAAACCGTCCCCAGCTTCAATAAATCTATCCTTTTCAGCGGAAAATGCATGGATCTCAGATCGTCTTCTAGCAGAAGCAGCCGCTACTAGAAAAACCGCCTTAAAAGTTAAAAGCTTTAAGCTAATCGAGGCGATAGGTTCAAAATGATGCCCTGCCAAAACCTGAAGAATCAGCGCCAAGTTCCAGGAAGGTAACGGTTTAGCAATAGGCCGAATATTACCTAAACCTCTGATGAACCCATTCAGCACCTTAGTATCCTTAACATCTGCATTTAACAAACAAGGAAGAGAAGATGCTAAGGAAAATCTATATCCTCTAACCGTGTTAGCAGTCAGATGAAGGGAATCGAACAGATAAGATAAAAAGTCTAACACTTGGGATATAGAAACAGAATCGGGCACGAGATCATGATTTGAGCACCATTCTCCGAATATCTTAAGTCGACCCTTGTAAACTCTTCGGGTCGACTCCCTCCTGGCCGAATTAATAATTTCCTGAGACCTTGCAGAAAATTTATTCTCAGTGACCGAGCACTCGATATTCTCCAAACACACAGACTGAAGATTCCTGGGTTTGGATGAAGGCACCTTCCCCTTACTTGGGATAACAGATCTGGGGACACTGGCAGCAGACGTGGGAAGTCTACTAGAAGATCGAGAAGGTCTACGAACCAGATCCTTTTTGGCCAAAATGGAGCTATCAACAAAATCTCGCATACTTGATCCTTGACTTTCTTCAGAACCAGGGGAAGCAGGATAGTCGGAGGGAACGCATACGCGAAGATTCCTGTCCAGGACTGAGCCAGGGCGTCCACCGCCAACGCCTGATCGTCCGGAAAAGGAGACATGAAAGAGGAGATCTGGGCATTCAGAGAGGTCGCGAACAGGTCTACATGGGGACGATCCAGGAGGTTGAAGATCGCTTTGACAACCGACCTCTTTAACTGCCACTCTGTGTGGGTGAATTTGGAAGGGCGAGACAACTGATCCGCCAGAAAATTCAGACATCCTGGTACATGGGAGGACACCAGGAAAATCTGCTTCATACGACACCACATGAGGAGATTCCACACCTCCAAACACAGGCGAGACGACTTCGTGCCTCCCTGCTTGTTGATATACGAGACTACTGTGGAATTGTCTGATCGAATCGAGATCTTGAGGCCCTGCACTTGATCCGACCAGGCAAGGAGAGTCTTCTTGACAGCCCACAATTCCAGAATGTTGATGTGGGCTGACGACTCCTCTCGGGACCACAGGCCTGAGACCGAAAGGGAACCCCAGACCGCTCCCCATCCCTCCTGGGAAGCATCTGTAAAAATGACCGCCTGAGGAGAAGACTTGACCAGAGGAACACCCATCATCAGCAGAGAGCGATCCTTCCAAAAATCTAGATGGGGCCTCAAATGATCTCTGACCGGGATCTGATGGTACACTGAATGGGTCGACTGTTTCCGCAGGGACATTAGATACATTTGGAAAGGTCTCCTCATCAGCGCCGCCCACGGAATGATGTTCTCGACGCTGACCATCAAGCCTATCACCCGGAGAAAGAATATTGCTCTGACCACGGCAGAGGAAGCCAGAATTTCCATGGCTACTAGGATTGCTTCTACTCTTACCTCTGAAGGGAAGACTAAGCCTTGACCAAGGTCGAAAGCCACACCTAGGTGGGTGAAAACCTGAGACAGGACCAAAGATGATTTTTCTAGATTTAAAACCCATCCTACACTGGAAGCCAGACTGCAGACCTCTGGAATGATGCTTGCCAGAATTGAGGCAGATTCTGCTTTTAGCAACCAGTCGTCTATGTAAACGTGAAGGGGAATAGAACGACTGTGCAGAAAACCTGCCACTGCTGACACTAGGCGGGTGAAGAAGAAAGGGGCCGTGGTCAAGCCGAACGGCATGACTCTGAATTGCCATACCCTCCCCTTGAACGCGAATCTCATGAATTTTCTGAATGGAGGGTGGATGAGAATGTGAAAATAGGCGTCCTTGAGATCTATGGACGCTGTCCACATGCCTGGACTCAGACCGGCGATAATCTGAGATACCGTCTCCATCTTGAATTTTGGGGTGGATATATGCAGATTTAATCTCTTCAGATTGATGATTGGATGCCATCCACCTGATTTCTTGGGGACTAGAAATAGAGTTGAGTAGAATCCCGGGTCTACTCTCCAACATGGAACCTCTTCTATAGCCTTCTTCAACCACATTGACTCCAATTCGTCTTCCAAGGCTACCAACTTCTCCAGATTGGATGGAACTGGAGTCCATTTGGGCTGGTAAGACAGAGGAGGAGGCAGTTCTATCCAAGACGGAGCATAACCCCAGCGGATTTGATCTAACAGCCAGGAGTCCTGAGCAAGGGCTTTCCATGTCTCCCAGAACAGAGACAAGCGCCCTCCTACTGGCACGCTGGGAAGAAGGGATTGCACCGATAGATCCAAAAGTTGTAGAAGAGGAGGAAGGACTGGTAAATGAGATTGGGAAAGGCCTGCCCGGGCTGAGGCCACCCCTTCAAACCCGTCTAGGTTGAAAACCTCTAGAGGAGCGTCCTCTAGAACTAGACCTGTAACCTCGAGAGAAAAATTGACCCCTTCTCACCTGAGGAGGGGCTTGACGAACCTGGGCTCTAGGTCTATGAGATGAAATGGATTTAAAACGATCCTCCTCCGCAGATCTGGAATGGGAAGGAGAGGACCGATTAGAGTTCGTAAACACCCTTGACGGATAAGCCCCATATTCATCCGGCCTAAGACTCTTCCTCCTGGGAGAGGAGGAGGGACTCTTCACCGCAGAAGAGTCCCTTTTAACTGACGGCCTCAAAACCGAAATCTGATCCCGCAGATCCTTATCTGATCTGAGACGATCAGACTCCGCCCTAAGGATCGATGTAGAATCCTGAGCGAAAATATCTGATCCGAAAGGCGGAGCAGATATCAGGTTACTCCTGAGGGAATCAGAAATATTCACCTCAGCAAGCTTCCTTGACCTTCTCTTAGAGGTGATGAAACCTAGTGAACGGCAAACTGAATTCAACGAACCTCTTGACAGGTCAACTAACGAACGAAATACCTCCGGAGGGACCTGACCCCCTTTCTCGTGAGTTTTGAGCATAGCCTCTGAAAGAAGGGCCAAAAAGTTTGCTGACTTCAACTGAGCCCGACAGACAGACTCCCATCTAAAAAGGTCTGATGAAGATTCTACCTTAGCCGCTTCCTTCAGATGCGATGAAAGAACATCCCATGTCGGACCATTAAGAGATTGAGTAGAAGCCAATCTAATGTAATCCTCTTTCGGAATCTGAACTGGAGCATCTACCTTGGGAGTAAGAGAAAAATCTTTCAGTTGGACATCGTTAATGTAAAAATCTAACATGTCTACTACCAAGTTATCTACCGGAAGAACAGAAGGAACATTAGCTGAAGAGACTGAAGATGACAGCGCAGAACCAAACGACGGAGGATCAAGCGAAAATTCATCCTGAAGAGGAAGAGATAGAGACGAAGCTATCCATTGATGAGCCCTAGACCAGTCATCTGGCGAAGCCCTCTCGTGATAGAACCTCTTCAGATCCCTGGCCCTGACTGATCTTTGAGTAGCCTTGACAGAAAGGTGAGACGGACAAGAAGAAGAAGAAGAAGGAGGAGGACAGATGTCTGAATCTAGCGAAACAGAAGCATCAACGATCCTCAGAGAGGAAGGAGAAGCTAAAGCTCTAGAAGGAGCGTCCGAGAGAGTGTCCAACGTCAATGGAGACTGATAAGCACTAGCAACACGGGCCTCAGGCTGACTAGAACTGAAAAAATAAGGATCCAACTCACTAGCTGAAAATCTGGACAAAATTGAAAATCTAGCTGAAATAACAGATCGGTGAAGAGAGGAATCGCGGCTTACTGAAAACAAGGAAAAATCTAAACCCGAATCAACTATCTGGAACTCTAATTCTGGAGACAGAACGACCGAAACAATAGGATCTGAATGATCAAACTCCGGAGAAGATGAAGAATAAGAAGGCAAAGTAGGAACAGACGGATCAGAAGAAGAAGGTATGTGAGACGCCGCAGAATAATTCTGCTGAAGGGAAGCCGGAATATGAAGAAAACCTGGAGGCGGAGATATAGATGATGGATGAAAAAGAGAAGACGAATTAGAAACATGAGAAGACGAAAAATCCCTAGCAGACAAGCCAGATACAGACGAAGAGGACGGATGACTACTACTCTTCTGAGAACCTGCTTGAGAGAAAAAGGAAGGAGATGAAGAACGAGAGAGAGATACTACCTCACGAAAGGAATGCTGACCAAAATCTGACGCCGAAACAGACTGAGCACTAGAAGAACGATCAGAATAATGTCTATCAAAAACGGGAGGACCGGCGCGAAAATAACTAGAATCGGAATTAACAGACCTATTACTGGACTGGGAATCTGAGTTATTCGGCAGCTCATAACTTGATGCATAAACAGAAGTTCCCGTCGGGACTGAAACACCGAGACCGGAAATAGAACGCTTCATATCTCCTAATCCGGAAGTAGAAAAACTGTCACCAGAAGCGGAAATAGGAAACCCCGAAACGGAACCGGAAGTCGCTTGCAAGGACGGGTCAAAACGACCCGGACATGCATAAGTTGAACCGGAAGTGTCTACACCACCGCCGGAACCGGAACTAACCAAAACTGGGCCGGAAAAGGAGGATGTATGCAACAACGGATCCAACTGACTCGGATAAGCATAATTCCCACCGGAAGTAGTCACACTACTACCGGAAGAAGAGCCTGACAATCCGGACACTGAACGGTGCATAGACGGGTCCAACAGACCCGGATGCACATTCTTCCTACCGGAAGTAGCAGCACTACTACCGGAAGCGGAAGTCGACGAACCGGAAACGGAAGACGCCATATGATGCACCGCCGGGTCCAACAGACCCGGAACTACATTGTTCCTCCCGGAACCGGAAACTCTATAGCTGGATACTGAAGAACCGGAAACGGATGTTGACGCATAAGCCATATTCTCATGAGTCACCGGATGTTCAGCCAAGCCAGAAACAATCACGGTGCTCATTTCCGGATGCCCGGTAAAACCAGAAGACATTCCGGACAGCAAACCCGCTTGCCCGGACAAGCCAGGAGCATAGACAGGTGCTTCCTTAGAGGCGATCGGCGATCTTACCACCTTCCTTGCAATTGGAATCACTGTGAACCGGACCTTAGCTTGAGGTGACACATCGGAAGCTTCCGCCCCCAATACCACCGCTTGAGACTTAAGCTGGTCCTCAAGTCTAACATGGTCTTTGACCTGGCTCCTACCGGAGGATGCCTTACCAGGTTTCTTTCTTGTCTCGCCGGACTTTCCTTTGGGAGACTTGATTTGTTGTCTTGATGTTAAGGAAACCGGCTTTCCCCATTTACGAGATCGCGACTGAGGGCTAAATTCGGAGTCTGATGACTCCTCTTTAGCGGCCTTAATAGCAGATGTAATACGCTCGTCTAAAGATTTCGTCAATACATTTGCGAAGGATTCAAATCTGGCGAATAATGCCATAACCGGATCTGTGATAGAGGAGCTGCCCCCCTCCTTTGCTGAAACCGACGTATTAATAGAGGTGGAAGCAGATGTTACTGCTTTAGGACCTTCAACAACGGAGGGAGAGCGACCTGAGGACAATGCAGGCTTAACCACGAAATCCTTAAAAAACGCTTTAGATACGACCAATGGCCAACCCTTGCACACTCCACACATTTTTAAAGGGGTGCAGGTGGTACACCTCAGGCAAACATGCCCCGTATAATCCTTAGCGTGAACCCGATCACACTTATTCGACGCACACTTTATTTTCTCAGAAGATACTGACACTTCCTATAAAAAATAAGAAATGATGCGAAATAAAGCAACTAGCGTTAAGCAAACCTGAGATATCACAGACGCTACGCCTTGGCCTATTTAAATAAAGTGTTTGAAGAAAGAATCAGTAAAGATTCTGATATATGTTTGAGAGCACTAGGACCTACGTTACTAGGAGTGGTACTGGCTATTATTATTACTACATGGTTACTCTTGATGGTATATAATAGGCATAGTTACTCTAACCTCGAAAACGGGAGTAGTGACACGAAAACTGGTAACTCCAAACGTTAGAGTTACAAACACCTCTAAAACACCATGATATATAAGTTAAACATAACTTAGGAAGAATAGACTTCATGGTAGGCATTCCCGAGTCAACTCGTGATAACTGGAAAATTTCTAGTTAGCAAGCTAAAACTTTTATATCGATTTGATAGCTGACAGTACTGTATAGCTAGCAGAATATTTGAAAAGTGATTCAGTTTTCACAAGTGGGACCTACTGCGCATGCGCGAGCGTGCTTAGTGACAAGCGTCACCAAGGAGTGAGTACAGACTGGTGCCAGTCTATTGTAAGGCTAATGCAGGGGGTCCCTCTACCAGAAGCCTGGTGGAGGGTCTACATGGTGATGGTATAGGCATTAGGGAGTGTATAGGCAAGAATAAAAACTTTATTCTGATAGCTAAATGCAGATATTTGATTTAGCAAGTAGTGATTGAACGGTAATGGATGTTTTTGTGGTGTAATAACAACTATGCTACTGGCCACTTCCCACCTCTATACACACACCCACCCTGCCACCCTACATGTACCTAAAACTATGCTACTGGCCACTTTCCACCTCTATACACACACCCACCCTGCCACCCTACATGTACCTAAAACTATGCTACTGGCCACTTTCCACCTCTATACACACCCACCCTGCCACCCTACATGTACCTAAAACTATGCTACTGGCCACTTCCCACCTCTATACACACCCACCCTGCCACCCTACATGTACCCAAAACTATGCTACTGTGCCACTTGCCACCTCTATACACACACCCACCCTGCCAGCCTACATCTACCTAAAACCATGCTACTGGGCCACTTCCCCCCTCTATACACACCCACCCTGCCAGCCTACATCTACCTAAAACCATGCTACTGGCCACTTCCCACATCTATACACGCCCACCATGCCATCCTACATGTACCTAAAACTATGCTACTGGGCCACTTCCCACCTCTATAAACACCCACCCTGCCACCCTACATGTACCCAAAACTATGCTACTGGCCACTTCCCATCTCTATACACACACACCCTGCCACATTGTGCTTTCAAATTACACTACATCGTGTTTTCAGATTACACCACAGTGTGTTTTCAGATTACACCACATCATGTGTTTTCAGATTACACCACATCACGTTTTCAGATTACACCACATTGTGTTTTCAAATTACACTACCTTGTGTGTCTTCAGATTATACTACATCGTATGTTTTCAGATTACATCACATCGTGTTTTCAGATTACACCATATCACATATTTTCAGATTACACCACATTGTGTTTTCAAATTACACTACACCATGTTTTCAGGCAACACCACATTGTGCTTTCAGACTACACATCACATGTTTTCAGATTACACAACACTGTTTTCAAATTACATTACATCATGTTTTCAGATTATACTACGTCGTGTGTGAACATTTATTATACACATCCACCCCACTAACCTACATATACATCACTACGCAACTGAATCACTCCCCACCCTCACACACCTCGTCACACTATATGTACATAGTGAATGTCAATTTGCCTGACAAGAAAGCGACATTTTGGTAGTAAATTTTAACAAAAACATGAAAAATACAAAAATATATACATTGAAGCATAGAATATACATGTATATAAGATCAAATGTAAAGATTTTGGCAGCAAACAAACATTTATGTCCGAAATGGAAGAAACACATAGTGATATACAACGAGGTACGCAACAGTTGACTCACCCAGCTCAGAACGGAGAAGAAAGTGAAAGCTATAGCTGCATCGATGTTGCTATAGCCACGCCCGGTCGGTGAGACATATTCCGGTTTTTGAGTTTTGCTATCAAAATTTGGCGTCTTTCTCCAAGCATCGCACATATAGCAGAATCCAACAAACCATAGAAATGACCAAAGACCTGAAAAAGATATTATACACATTTAAAGTTATCTTGATTAAATAAAGGAACTGCTTGATTAAATACATGTATGAAACTGTTCTTGTCAGATGTGGGAATTGAGATGCTTCTATTTAGACAGTTATTTTCATATCCGTGCAATCCTTTTTTATTTTGTAGTACTGAATTGAAGAGGTATATACCGGGGTATGCAGAATTCCATTAATAATAGCAGCATTGGCATTTCATTACAAATTGCTAATTTAGCAGATTGTTAACCCATACCAATCTGATGTCAAAATTCTTAATTTTCAAATTAAAGTCAAAGATGAACTGGTGTTTAGTTTTCAACTTTGGTGGAAGATGGTGCTGTCGTAAACAGCAACATCTTCCACCAAAATTGTTGAAAAATGTACACTAGTTTCTTTGATAATGACACCGTAAAAGATAGAATATTGACATCAGAGTGGCAAGGCTAAGTGACATCCTATATAACAAGGTGGATAGTCTCGGTAACTTCGGGTGAAACATGATAAGTATGGCACCGGTAGGTCACACTGAGGTCACCTTGACCTACCTACCTTTGATATGGTACATAATTTAAAGGGGAACACAAAAGGAGAACAGTCAAAGCATGCAAATAAGCTGTTTGCATATTTTCGGAGTCCTTACTAGTAAATTTCGCCACTGAGTCATTTCTTCAATTTCTCAGGAGAATCATGGAGTGACATCATCATGAGAATGACTGTTGTGGTATGATGTCATCGTGTGAATAATATTTTGTTGTTGATGATGTATACATGTAGCTTACAACAGCTCATTCAAACACCATCATATTAATAAGATGCAAGAGGAACACTAGTAGTTAAACTAGAACTTAGATCGGAGCCGATGACCTGCGTGGTAACTGTACTACATGTAGACGCCAGTTTCTTATAATTTGAAAACACATTTGGCGTAATCCTAATTCACGTCGTTGACAATTCACGAGATGACATCACACCATGAATTTTATGGCGTGTCAAAATACATGACTTTAAAACTAAATTTTAACAGTGATAAAGCTTTGTGAAAATCTGTGAACTTCTTTTCAAATTATAAAGTATGATACAAGCTTTTATTTTTGCTGGTTTTTTATTGAAATCTAATTCTCTTTTGTGATTGCCTTTAAGCCCACAATGCATGCATACTCCAAGTTTGACTACTGTGTACAAAAAACTCTTGAAACAACAGCCTGCCATAAGATTTTGTGACTGACTGGCTGACTGGACTCGAGTGAGTGAGTGAGTGAGTGAGTGAGTGAGTGAGTGAGTGAGTGAGTGAGTGAGTGAGTGAGTGAGCGAGCGAGTGAGCGAGCGACTGATGAAGTGACTGACTGACTGATGGACATTGTTGTTTATGGAGCTGCTACCCGCAGCTAAAAATAATGTACATGTATGCAAAATTGTATCACGCATTGCTGATATTTTGTCTGTCTGTCAGCCCATCAGTCACGCACGCATGTACACATATGTGTACGCACGCATGTACACCCACATATACACATGCCCAGTGCAGGCACAGATGCATGACCAGTAACAGACTAGTCCATTGACAGATCTTTATTGACTTTCTTTCAGAACATCAATAACAATGCTTCATAAAGCAGAATATCTATACATGTGTCAAGAGAATGCTGGAGGTGACTGGCTAAGCAGCTAAGCCATAATTCTTGTCATGCTTGTCTGAGTGGACTGTGTAATACCATATAATGAATGCATCATTAGCCTGACAGAGCCAAGAATTATCTTAACCCCTTTAATGGTCAAATTTGGTCAAGAAGACTTAAATATCTGCCTATTGAATGTCCATTTATAGGACAAGCGAATACAATTTTTGACAATGTATCACTGGAATGACTGGCTCATAAATGGACATTCCACAAGACCATACTAGAGGCCGGTTTTAGCCGGTATGACCATTAAAGGGTTAATAGGCAAGCCGGCCAAGACCGGCCTCTGCAATGCTCTTGAGGAATGTCCATTTGCAGATCAACAGACTATTTTTTTTAATTTACCACTAGAATACCTGACTAGAGGACAGGGCCAGTCATTCTAGTGGTAAGTTAATTTTCCAAAATAGCCTTCTCTTAGCCTGTGAATGGAAATTCACTAAGCAAAATTTAAAACTTTCTTGATAAATCTTGACCAGTAAAGGATTAATAGATACATTAACCCTTTAATGGTCAAATTCGGTCAAGAAAATTTAAAAATCTGCCTACTGAATGTCCATTTCAAGGCCAAAAGAATACAATTTTTGAAAATTTATCCCTGAAATGACTGGCTCGGTTATCGAGCCAGTCATTCCAGGTAAAAATTTTCAAAAATTCTTTTCTCTTGGCCTGTAAATGGACAAGAACATGACAGAGGCCGGTTTTGGCCAGTATCACCATTAAAGAGTTAATCATATGCAAACTTGTGTGACAAAGATCTCCATAATGATTTACTGGCATCTACTGCTCACAAATGACTTTTGTAGTGTACTTAAAGAATTTCCATTTGCACACCAATAAAGGAACAAGTTGTATTTAAAAAATTTCAGAAAATCCAAGATCGCTGCCGGAAAAATCAACCAATATAAATTCTGAATAAATAAATACGTGTAGGATCCCTCCAGCCAAATTTTGTTAAAATCTGCCATATGGTTTATTATGAGATGTGTTTTAAAGGATTTCAGGACAATTGCTAGAATATCCTATCAAATTTCCATTAGAAGTATTAAGCTTACTACTATTAGATCGCTCCAAACAAGTTTCGTTGGAATCGGGCCATTGATTAAGTCAAGCTTTAAAGTATTCCGGAAAATCCAACAGGGCCAGCAGAAGAATTGACAATAAACGACCAGTTCTGGTCACACATCCCCAGACCAGGGCTTTTTAGTACAACCCCAATTTTTTACATACAAATATTGTACACTGTTTCAAGAAATTAAGGGGAATTATGCAAACAAAGCCATGCAATAATGACTGTTAGTCATTAAAATTTAAAAACAAGAGGCCCAAAGGCCTTAATGCTCACCTGGACCATTAGCATTTGAACCATTGGCATAATACTTTAAATTCAGCATTAACAAGACATACAACGCAAAATTGAGGATTGAATTCAGTACAATCAACATTTAGTGGGAAATTAATGATGAACGCTGACTAAACAATCAGATTGAACCGTAGGTTCCATCCAGCTAACAATAAATCCAATATGGCCATCAAGTACAAAATTTTGATTGGTCCATGACAACCATGTTTCATCAAGGATCAAGTTCTCTTGAACAAACTTTAATCACCCTTACTTAGAGATCAAATTAAATCTAATGAGTTTCAGCCTGATCCGTACAGCAGTACCTGAGATGTCATTTTGGAGAACAAGATGGCCAACAGAACAAGCAGTTAATGAGGAGTATCAATTTAACTGATTTCCAGGTCTTCAGAAAATCCAAGATGGATGCCGGAAATATTGACTAATCAGAATACTCATTGGAAGTGTTGAAACCTCACAGCATAGAATAGGCCCACCCAAGTTTCATTGAAGTCTGCCCATTTATATTGGAGGAGTACTTAGCGTTTTAAATGATTTCTGGGAGATTTTTTAGGAAAATCAAAGATGGCTACCAGAGAAATTGACCAATCAAAATTCTGAATAGAGGTTCTGGAGCTTCCAGCAAATTTGGTTAAAATCCGTCAAAGGATGCATGAGATGTGATTTGACGGAGGGATGCAGGTCATGGCATAAGGTCACTTGGCCCTAAAGGCGCGGTGAGCTAAAAAGGCGAACTGACTGAAAGTTATTGCTGGCTATGGCAGCAACAATTTTCAATTAACTGTTCTAAAATAATAACACAGTAGCTGACTGTTAAGTATCAAATACTTATTTATCTCTCATTGATAGATAGATGTACATAATGAATCAGCCATCAATTAATCTGATTGAACTGCCACTGAATCAATTATTCAATTACACACAAATTAGCATTAATCAATTGTAGATGGAACATTTATTATTGTTACTCAGAAAGGGTCTAAGGGCTATTCCCAGAATTTGCAATCAATATGAAGCTATGCCTATATTTAGGGAAGACTGTGTCATTATTATCTACATGGAATAAAACACACATGCATGCCCATGCTAAGACTCACTTAGAAAGATATGACAAAGTAAAAGTGATTTTATTTCAAAGTGATTTATCTCACTCTAAATATTTACACAATTACACACATTATTATTGATATTGTATGGATGTGATTTTTTGCTTTTTTTAAATATCTCCAGATATTCATACTGAGTTTATGATACCAGGTTTTTTTGGTATAATGCTGGTATACTGCCCAGTACTGTAATACTATACTGTCAGCCAGCAGAATTTCTTCTGACAATAATTTCGATGAGGGTAAACTCTGAACCTGGTGACTATTTTGAAAACAATTTGACTGAGTTGTTGGTGGCCATTGCCTATTGAAACTATTGTCTGGTGGCACACAACAGTTCGACAATTAAGAACTAGTTTTTACATGAAAAGATTGATGGACAGCTATAGAAAGCAGATGCATGACATCACACCGCCATGGCATATCAGTTTTTCTGTGACACAAATCTAATATCACACTAGATTGATCGGTCGATGACGCGTCATCGCAAATCCCCACATTCACCACTTTGAAAGTTTTCACACCCCGCAACCCACCCCCGGGGGCAGAGCCAAATGTAAATGTCATTTTGCACTCCGCGATCATATGGGTAACTCACTTACCAAATTTGGTTGAATTCAGTCTAACAGTGTCAGAGGAGTTGCGTTACAATTAATTTCATGACCTTTGACAACATTCCCAACCCTGAGGGCGGGGCCAAATGTAAATGTGCTCATCCACTCCACATTGATATGGGTAACTCACATACCAAATTTGGTTGAATTCCGTCCAATGGTTTCGGAGGAGATGCATTACAATCAATTTCTGCAGTTTAAAATTTGACCTTTTGATACCTCTCCCGCTCCCTGGGGGCGGAACCAAATCTAAATGGCCTCTTGCACTCCACAATCATATGGGTAACTCTGATATCAAATTTAATCGAGTTCCGTCTAACGATTTCAGCGGCGTTGCATTACAATCAATTTCATGACCTTTTGACCCCCCCCCTCGGGGCGGAGCCAAATGTAAATGTGCTCATATACTCCACAATGATATGGGTAACTGACATACTAAATTTGGTCGCATTCCGTCCAACAGTGTCACCCTGGTGTCGGGGGTCAAATGTAAATGTGCTCATGTACTCCTCATTACTACGGGTAAACCATAGACCAAATTTAGTTAAATTCTGTCTAACGGTTTCAGAGGAGATGCATTACAATCAATTTCCGCAGGTTAAAATTTGACCTTTTGATACCTCCCCCCACCCACCCACTCCCCTGGGATGGGGGGGGGGGGGGGAGCCAAATCTAAATGGCCTCTTGCACTCCGCAATCATATGGGTAACACAGATATTAAATTTAGTTGAGTTCCGTCTAACAATTTCAGAGGACTTGCCGTACAACTGATTTGACCTTTTGACCCATGCCGCGTCACCCTGGGGGCGGAGCCAAATCTAAATATCGTCTTGCAAAGTGGAATTATATTGGTAACCCACATAGCAAATTTGATTTAATTCCACCCAATGGTTTGGGAGGAGACAGCGTGATGGACGGACAGATGGACAGATGGACGAATGGACGAGGCGATTACAATATTCTCGACTGTGGGGATAATAATGATGGTATCGCTAGTGGCAAAGGTGATGTTTCCATGTGAAAATCTTACTTTTCTTACGGAATCCATACCTGTTACTTATAATATGTCAAGGCGCAAATGTTATGTGATTATGATCTAGTGTTTTTGTCTCTCCAACGTACATGCAAGTACTTTTTAATGTGAGATTGAGGGTCACAGTGTCTACTATCAAGGACCACATTTCAATGTGAGATGGAGGGTCAGGGTGTCTACTATCAAGGACCACATTTCAATGTGAGATGGAGGGTCAAGGTGTCTACTATCAAGGACCACATTTCAATGTGTGATGGAGGGTCAAGGTGTCTACTATCAAGGACCACATTTCAATGTGTGATAGAGGGTCAGGGTGTCTACTATCAAGGACCACATTTCAATGTGTGATAGAGGGTCAAGGTGTCTACTATCAAGGACCACATTTCAATGTGTGATAGAGGGTCCGGGTGTCTACTATCAAGGACCAGATTTCAATGTGTGATAGAGGGTCACAGTGTCTACTATCAAGGACCACATTTCAATGTGAGATGAGGCATCAAGGTGTCTACTATCAAGGACCACATTTCAATGTGTGATGGAGGGTTAGGGTGTCTACTATCAAGAACCACATTTCAATGTGTGATGAAGGGTTGGGGTGTCTACTATCAAGGACCACATTTCAATGTGTGATGGAAGGTCAGGGTGTTTACTATCAAGGACCACATTTCAATGTGTGATGGAGGGTCAGGGTGTCTACTATCAAGGACCACATTTCAATGTGAGACGAGGCGTCAAGATGTCTACTATCAAGGATCACATTTCAATGTGAGATTGAGGGTTAAGGTGTCTACTATCAAGGACCACATTTCAATGTGAGATGGAGGGTCAGGGTGTACTATCAAGGACCACATTTCCATGTGAGATGACGCGTCAAGATGTCTACTATCAAGGATCACATTTCAATGTGAGATTGAGGGACAAGGTGTCTAGTATCAAGGACCACATATCAATGTGTAATGGAGGGTCAATGTGTCTACTATCAAGGACGACATTTCAATGTGTGATAGAGGGTCACAGTGTCTACTATCAAGGACGACATTTCAATGTGAGATGGAGGGTCACGGTGTCTACTATCAAGGACAACATATCAATGTGTGATAGTGTCAGGGTGTCTACTATCAAGGACCACATATCAATGTGTGATGGAGGGTCAAGGTGTCTACTATCAAGGACAACATTTCAATGTGTGATGGAGGGTCAAGGTTTCTAATATCAAGGACCACATATCAATGTGTGATGGAGGGTCACGGTGTCTACTATCAAGGACCACATATCAATGTGTGATAGAGGGTCATGGTGTCTACTATCAAGGACCACATATCAATGTGTGATGGAGGGTCATGGTGTCTACTATCAAGGACAACATTTCAATGTGTGATGGAGGGTCAAGGTTTCTAATATCAAGGACCACATATCAATGTGTGATGGAGGGTCAGGGTGTCTACTATCAAGGACCACATTTTAATGTGAGATTGATGGTCAAGGTATCTACTATCAAGGACCACATTTCAATGTGTGATGGTATGTGAACCACGTGTCAACTATTATGGATAACATTTCAATGCATGAATACTGATGGTATGAGGTCTCTAAATGCAAGTACGATGCTTCCTTCAATGGCCAAATATTAGATGTAAAGGTGTCTAAGCACTACATTTCAATGTGCAATATGTCGATGTATGTGACACTGTATTTCTTGACAATCACAACAGTTAAAAGTGTGAATGTATGTTTTAGAGAGTTTGTCAAACACAGCCTGCTAATAGCGCTACATGAACAGTATATATACACATTCAATTACTTCAGGGCAGAAAAACAAACAGCATTCTGTCAATCAATAATAGTGCTTCCAGTGACAATCCACATCTAACCAGCCCATTTAGTCTCAGAACTAGTGTCTTCATCATTGCCACTGCTATAACTACAAAATTTGTAGCGCTGGGCCTGGAGACCAATGCGGACATGGCTGCTAACACTGGCACCAGTACCACAAGCTTTAGAAACACTGTAGCATTTCAAGTCTCTCACTCACATATATATGCCACGGAGAGCACCAGAAGCAATACACTAGTACTACTGGCGCCTCTTTGTCACTGGTGCTAGTGGTGCTGCGGTACAGACTGGTGCTGTGCTGGCTTCTCAGGCGCTGCTAAGATCAATGACTTGCCTCTCAGATCAGCTTTTCTGTCACCTTGGCTGTTGCTCTAGCTAGCAGCTAGACTCAATATGCAGAGTTAACAAGCATCAGTGAATATGACTAGAATACTGACAGTCCTGATAATACATGTAGTACTTGCTCTGACTATATAGTCATAAATCCCTGCACATACTATTGAGAATGTCAGCAGCAATCATGTATTAGTATTTTAACCCTTTAACCCTCAAATCTTTTCACAATGATTTAATTTTCTCATTTAAAATGTCCATTTGCGAACAAAATGAAGAATATTTTTGAAAATTTATCACTGGAATAATGATGACTCGGTTAACGCTAAATTATATTGGCTGGAAAATTTTCCATAATATTCTTCTCTTGGTCTGCAAACTAAGTAATTTTGGCCATCATGTGTGCTAAGGGTTAATGGTCAGGATTGATAAGAAAAAATGTAAACATTTGCTTAGTCAATGTCTATTTGCAAGATAAGAGAAACAGATTTTTGAAATTTATTACCGGAATGACTGGCTCAATTATCGAGCCAGTTATTTCCAGTGGTAAAATTTTTAAAGAAAATTCTTCCCTTGGCCTGCAAAGGGACATTTGTCAAGACCAAAGGCTGGTTTTGGACTAGCCGGCTTGGCCAGTAACGGGTCGACAGATAAATAATACAAGTAGCAATAATGATTTAGATCACAAGAACATAAAGCTGTTGCTTTCCAAATTATATAATAAAATGGCTCCAACCGTCAAACCCGCTGTAGCACTGTAGAGACCACCTACCATTGTAGGCCAAAGACAGCAGTTCTTAAGGCAGGTCTTTGAAAGACCAGGTGTCTTTTCGACCACCTGATGTTGAATTAACTGTCTATTTGCTGCAAGCGACCACGCAATAATTTCAATTGGCAATAACTGGATTTGCTGAATATTTTGAAACCAATTTGACTGAAAGTTGCTGGTGGCTTAGCAATGGTGTGCCATCGACTTCACATTCTAGTCCTGCAGTTGTCTTAGAAAATGTCCATCTGCAGACCAAGACAAGACTATTTTTGAAAATTTACCACTGAAATAACTGGCGTAATAACTGAGCCAGTCATTCCAGTGGTAAACTTTCCAAAAATGGTCTTATTTTGGTCTGCATTATGTACAATTTCTAAGAGAAAATTGAGATTTTCTTGAATAAACTGGAGACTTAAAGGGTTAAGAAGCACATGATATGAGTTAAACAGAAATTGCATAAGATCCAGTAATAAAACCAAGTTCAATGTCAACAATGTGACATGTGTAAGGAATTTTCATTGACAAATTAACTAGAATGTGCAAGTCAATGGCACGCCATTGAAAATCCCCATGTCAAAGCTTTCATGTTCTGCCTCCTACCCACACCATACCCCTCCCTTGAGGCAGTGCCTGTAAACATTCTCACTACATGCAATCATATGGGTAACTAACATACCCGAATTGGTTGAATTACTTCACCTTTCACTTTCTGCTCCCACCTCCACCATGCTCCTCTCCCACACCGTGGGGGTGGAACCTAATGTAAGAGGTGTCTTGCAGTCTGCAATCATACATATATGGGTAAATAACATAACACATATGATTGAATTCCACCAAATGGTTTCGCAGGAGATAGCAGGATGGACTAACGCATGGGTGGAAAGAAGCGATTGAAACATCCCCTTCTTTATTTAATATATATGGGAATAATTAGTAGTAGAGAATACACACACACACACACGCACGCACACACAGTGACACACACGCATGCACGCAGTGACAGACACACACACGCACGCACACTACAAGCAGAAAAGTTTCAAACCCTCAGAGAACAAATTGTGAAAACCAGGTTATCCAAGATGGCCACCGGGCAAATAGACTAATAATGTTCTCTTAACAAACTTGGTTCAGTTTTAAGTATCTGGAGTTTCATATCAATCAGGATGTTTAAAGCTATTTTAAAAATAGTCCCGAATCCAATAGACCGTTCCCACACTAGGGAAAGGGAAAATACCTTCCCAGAATGCATTGCGCATACCACTTCTGGATGGTAACCACGATACGCAATGCGCAAACAGCATTATTTTACTATTAGAATCAGATACAACACACTTTAAGCAGTTTATATGAAGAACTAATTTCATAATATTATTGAAGTCATACATCACTAGAAAGCTAAGCCAATTTACTGTACATTTCTGAATTAGTTTTTACAGTTTTGTAAAATTTAATACAAATGATGGTAATTTAAAAATAGCTCATGATTTAATGTATCTAGATATAATGCTGTATTTTCTGTTTACACAAATAACTCGTTGAAAATTTCACAAAAATATACAAAATAACATTGCATTAATGCTTCTGCAATTTACACATGATTGAAATGAGTGCATTTTCCAATGATGTATGACTTAAATAAATAATATAACGATTTCAATTTATCATATGAATGGTTTAAATTGCGGTGTATTTTAGTGCAATAGTAACTCAAGGCGGGTCAGCTAGTTGTTTGCAACGTTACCAGCCAGCAGTTGTGCGCTGAGCATTGATTGAATTTGAGGGTAGGGTATCCTGGCATAATGACATCAATGTGGGAAAGGTGTATTCATGTATACAGGCTACACAATAATAACACACTAAAAGGGGATCACACAGCATGTTACCATGGTTGCCTCAAAACATTAAACACATAAATATACATGTAGAGATAATAATAATGCCTGACAATATATTGTAGATTAGGGATTAATTAGAAGTCCACAAATCTTAAGATTCAGTCGTACAGATATATTTTGAGGGCAAGAAACTGTTTTAAATCTGGAAAACCAACATGTCTGACTTAACCCTTTAAGTCTCATATCAACCAAAAACGGCTTCTGCAGTGATCTTGAGAAATGGCCATCTGCAGACCAAGATAAGACTATTTTTGAAAATTTAACACTGGATAGACTGGCTCGATAAGCGAGCCAGTCTGGCTCGATAAGCGAGCAAGTCATTCCCGTGGTAAATTTTCAAAAGCAGTCCTCTCTTGGTCTGTAAATGGACATTTTTAAAAAGAAAATTTACATTTTCTTGTATAAATTTGAATGTTATGGGTTAACGGGCCACATGTTGCTAGTATATATGCAGAGGCAGCAGATCATGGCACGTAACTCTGCTTGAACCAGCTATTATCGTTTCCGTGTGCAAATAATGTGCTATTTAGTTGTCGCGAATAATATTATCATATCTACATACACTTATTTAAATATTTATGGCTACATATCACCTCTCACCCCTGCTCTACAGCAACCAACAACTGCTGACTGACCCACTAGTTACATGTAATGAGTAAATAGGCTTGTGTCATATTGATTTTGGGTTTGTCGATTATTAGCATGTAATCAGAGCCATATGACATATATGAGTCATATACATTGTACAAGTGTGCTATTGAACTTTGGATAATGTGTCATGATGTGAATCGCAGATTTCATGCTAGGTCATTAAACTTGCTACATACTGAGGCAATCTGTCCACTATAACCAACAAAGATCTGCCAATGGATATTTCCAGTTTATACATCGATCATATGATGTCATAATTAATTACGTGATGTGTATGATGACGTCTTAATCAATGACATCATGAATTATGTAGATCACGAATGCATTATGGTGACAACAGACTAAGCGTTGTTGTATGAATTGTAGGCATAGCTAAAACTGGAAAGGCACACACACACACACACACACACACACACACACACACACCACACGCACGCACGCACGCACGCACACACACACACACACACACACACACACACACACAGTGGAAAGCTGGCATGAGGCCATTTCTGCACTATTATAATAAACAAATAAAACAATCTGTCAGTCAGCAGTCACTTTGTGAAAGCTTAATGATCAGATTTACCCAACAAGAAACCTTCCTCAATCGTGGATTAACAGCTTAATGATCAGATTTACCCAACAAGAAACCTTCCTCAATCGTGGATTAACAGCTTAATGATCAGATTTACCCAACAAGAAACCTTCCTCAATCGTGGATTAACAGCTTAATGATCAGATTTACCCAACAAGAAACCTTCCTCAATCGTGGATTAACAGCTTAATGATCAGATTTACCCAACAAGAAACCATCCTCAATCGTGGATTAACAGCTTAATGATCAGATTTACCCAACAAGAAACCTTCCTCAATCGTGGATTAACAGCTTAATGATCAGATTTACCCAACAAGAAACCTTCCTCAATCGTGGATTAACAGCTTAATGATCAGATTTACCCAACAAGAAACCTTCCTCAATCGTGGATTAACAGCTTAATGATCAGATTTACCCAACAAGAAACCTTCCTCAATCGTGGATTAACAGCTTAATGATCAGATTTACCCAACAAGAAACCTTCCTCAATCGTGGATTAACAGCTTAATGATCAGATTTACCCAACAAGAAACCATCCTCAATCGTGGATTAACAGCTTAATGATCAGATTTACCCAACAAGAAACCTTCCTCAATCGTGGATTAACAGCTTAATGATCAGATTTACCCAACAAGAAACCTTCCTCAATCGTGGATTAACAGCTTAATGATCAGATTTACCCAACAAGAAACCTTCCTCAATCGTGGATTAACAGCTTAATGATCAGATTTACCCAACAAGAAACCTTCCTCAATCGTGGATTAACAGCTTAATGATCAGATTTACCCAACAAGAAACCTTCCTCAATCGTGGATTAACAGCTTAATGATCAGATTTACCCAACAAGAAACCTTCCTCAATCGTGGATTAACAGCTTAATGATCAGATTTACCCAACAAGAAACCTTCCTCAATCGTGGATTAACAGCTTAATGATCAGATTTACCCAACAAGAAACCTTCCTCAATCGTGGATTAACAGCTTAATGATCAGATTTACCCAACAAGAAACCTTCCTCAATCGTGGATTAACAGCTTAATGATCAGATTTACCCAACAAGAAACCTTCCTCAATCGTGGATTAACAGCTTAATGATCAGATTTACCCAACAAGAAACCTTCCTCAATCGTGGATTAACAGCTTAATGATCAGATTTACCCAACAAGAAACCTTCCTCAATCGTGGATTAACAGCTTAATGATCAGATTTACCCAACAAGAAACCTTCCTCAATCGTGGATTAACAGCTTAATGATCAGATTTACCCAACAAGAAACCATCCTCAATCGTGGATTAACAGCTTAATGATCAGATTTACCCAACAAGAAACCTTCCTCAATCGTGGATTAACAGCTTAATGATCAGATTTACCCAACAAGAAACCTTCCTCAATCGTGGATTAACAGCTTAATGATCAGATTTACCCAACAAGAAACCTTCCTCAATCGTGGATTAACAGCTTAATGATGAGATTTACCCAACAAGAAACCTTCCTCAATCGTGGATTAACAGCTTAATGATCAGATTTACCCAACAAGAAACCATCCTCAATCGTGGATTAACAGCTTAATGATCAGATTTACCCAACAAGAAACCTTCCTCAATCGTGGATTAACAGCTTAATGATCAGATTTACCCAACAAGAAACCATCCTCAATCGTGGATTAACAGCTTAATGATCAGATTTACCCAACAAGAAACCTTCCTCAATCGTGGATTAACAGCTTAATGATCAGATTTACCCAACAAGAAACCATCCTCAATCGTGGATTAACCCTATAAACCTCAAATTTGTTCAAGAAAAGTTTCATTTCCCAAGCGTGTGTGTGTGTGCGTATGCGTGTGCGTGTGCATGTGTGCGCGTATGCGTGTGCGTGTGCGTGTGTATGTGCGTGCGCGTGTATGTGCGTGTGCGCGTGCACGTGTGTATGTGTATGTGCATGTGTGTGCGTACGTGCGTGCATGCATGTGTGTGTGTAGTGTTTGACCCTTAAACACTTTGAAAACTGGCCCGAACCGGCTTCTTCAGGGGTCTTTAAAAATGTACATATATACGGACCAAGAGAAGACTATTTTTTTTAATCTATCACTAGAATGACTGGCTCAGCAACCGAACCAGTGATAAATTTTCAAAAAATATTCTCTTGGCCGGCAAATGGATATTCAATAAGAAACGGTTTCGATATTCTTGACTAAATTTAGTCATTAACCGCCTCGGTGCTGCAAGACACCGGACAATAACTTCAATGAGTAAAAATGCTTGTTTTGCTGAATATTTTTAAATCAATTTGACTGAAAGTTGTTGGTGGCTTAGCCACCCTCAACTTTCAGTCAAATTGTTTTCAAAATAATTAGGAGATCCAGAGATAAAACCCTTGGGAAACTGCATCTGAAAAAAATCAGTAGTCATACAGTTAAAGCGTCAAAGCATAATTAATCAATCCCACAATGCAATAGCATGCATAATATAAGCTATGCAGGAACGCATGTATGCACGCACACACAGTGAGAATGACGCACAAACATACTTATATGCTACATTAATTTCATGTATGACAAAATCTATATCAGCGTTACATATGTTACATATGTTCCGATAATGTACAGATTCAGAACAGCATTCTATGTCTAGCCAGTACTATAGATTTGCATTCTGAGTGCAGCAAATGTACATGTATATAATATATCATGTCCAGCTGCCACCAGTCTCCCTGGGGAGGAATTCATGATAATTAAACAAGGAGCATGGGGCTCATTAGCAGGTAGCAAACTAGTGTGTCACTAAAACATACCCATTATAAACTCAACAAAAGAACATAATAAAAGACCAACTGTGTCAGCATGTTCTCCAATCCAAGCATTTTAATTCATCCAACTCCCACTGTTCTCTCTCCCCGCCCCCCCACAAACCCACCTGATAACTCTGAATAAGAACCGATTTCAAGTGTGATCACCTCATCTAGATTAAAATGCAACAAGAGGCCCAAGGCGCCTGTACCGTTCACCTGGAACATGCATACGCATTTAAACTAAGTAGAACCCTAAGGCTTGGCCAAAACTGCACTAAGAACACGGATGTGACCTACCAAATTTGGTTAAAATCGGTCCAGAGGTTATCGAGCAGACATTCTAAATGCTGCATTGCTTTAGGCCTACTCTGGGAGTTTTTGGCGTGAAAGAATCCAAGACAGCCGCCAACATGTTTATTTGACTGCTTAGAAATGGAACATTTGAAATCACAAAACACAAAAGCCAACATAAAATTTCTGTTTCAAAATCCATCATATAAAAAAATCCTATATGGCCGCCAAACACGCTACATTTTGATTGGTTTACAGCGGGCACGTTTTCTGAAACACCAACTTCCCTTGTACAAACCTCAATGGCCCTTAGGCCCTAATCATATTTCCCAAATATCGCCCCGATCTGTTCATTTTTTCTTTTGATAAAGAAGTGTTTTTCCTGAAAACTAGACCATCCAAGAGGGCTACCAAAGCATTTGACCAAACAAGTTCCCTCTAAGAAACCTGGTTTAGCTGTTGACCTAGACAATCTTTCACAAGTTTTGAATCAATCCCCCCCCCCCCCACCCCCACAAAGGTTTCAGAGAAAATGATTTTTGGACGTTTCTAAAAATTGAACAAAATCTAAGATGGCCACCGACCATTCTAGTGATAAATTATCTATAATAGTCTTCTCTTGGCGTGCAAATGGCCATTTTCCCACACCATTTCTAACTAAGGTATGTGCACTGTGTACATACATGTCAGTGTGTAGAAATCAATTTATATAATCTGAATCCTTAATTCACAGATTCACAATTTCAAGGTAAAATTTATACAGGTAAGATGTTGAATATCTTGATACGTCATTTTGATGATAACTTCAGCTTATATGACAGACTTTTTGATATTCATGACAGAGCTGGATACGTCATTTTGATGATAACATCAGCTTATATGACAGACTTGAGCTAGATACATCATTTTGATGATAACATCAGCTTATATGAGACACAATTCATGACGTCAGATACAATAATGACAGCTAGTTCCCTCCATCCATCAAAGCTACATGTACATATCAAAGCTACATGTACAGAGAGTTATAACATGGAAACCAAGAAATGTTCCCATATCTCACAAAAAATGTCCATATGCTGACCAAGAAAGATTCTTTTTGAAAATTTGTCACTGGCATAACTGGAACGGTTATCAAGCCAGTCATTCCAGTGCTAAACTTTTTAAATAGTGTTTATTAGATAAAACATGTCAAATACAACGGCAGAAACCGGCTTTAGTGAAGCAACCCTACACATGATTCCACCTCCAAATGTATTGATGCAAGGAGTAGCTCAATCAAATATTAATGACCACAACCAGAGTTCAAGAGTGAAACAAGAGGCCCAAGGGCCTGTTACGCATTTGCATTTAAATCGATATGGTGGATAATTTTTTGAAAAATCCAAGATGGCTACAAAAGAAATTGACCAATCAGAATTCTCGTTTGATATGTTGAAGTCTACTGCCATATGATTTTTCCACCCAGTTTTCGTTGAAATCAGGCCATTAATTAGCTTTAATGGTATTAGAAAATTTTCAAAAAATCCAACATGGCCACCAAAAAATCGACCAACCAAACTTCTGAATAGATGTTCTGGAGTCTACTACCACTATAGAATCCTTCAATCCAAATTTGGATAAAATCCACCAAGAGGTTAAAGAGATGTGGTTTGAAAATTTCCAGTAAATTTGCCATAAAATGAATGATTTTCACCCCAAAACTTGACCAAGCAAAATTCTGCATAGAAATTCTGGAACCTACCATTCTGGCCAAATTTTTATTGAAATCTGTCGAGCAGCAAAGCAGAAGCATTTTGACAATTTCTGGCAAATTGTTCATAAAATCAACCCATAGGGTCCTTCCACCTAAATTATGTTGAAATCTGCCACATAAGTTAATGAGGAGTAACGTTCTGACAATTTTGCAGTAAATTTTTCATAAAATCTAAGATTTCCATACAAAAAATTTACCATTAAAGGTTCTGTACATACAATTTCTGAAGCCTACACCAATAGGGTCATTCCAGACAAATTAGATTGAAATCTGGCAAGTCGTTAATGAGTAGCGCTTTGACAATTTCCACTAAATCTTTCATAAAATTTAAAAATTTCCCCCAAAAAAGTTATCAATCAGAATTTTGTATACAAGTTCTGAAGCCTACCCCAATAGGGTCCCTTACAGCCAAATTAGGTTGAAATCCATCAAGCAGTTAATGAGTAGCATTTTTAAACAAAAGTTGGACAGATGGGTGGATGGACAGTCGGCATGGCCAAATGGCATAAGCTCACTTGGGAAACCACAAAATATTGAGAAAGAATGCCATGATCCTAACTGAAAAGATATTCATTGCATTTTAGGCTAGGAAATTCATCCCTATTCACTCTTTGTCTTTGTTAGTATGACATGGAAACTGTACATGTAAGTGGAAGGTTTTTTTCAAGATGGTCATCTGTCATTGATGCCATGTTAGATTTCAAACTGACCATGAGCTTCATCCCTACAATGTAGTTTACCTAGTCCAGAGTACCATCTGCAGATTTACTAGCAACAAGAGCAATGAGAGATTGCAACCCTAGCCCTCATAGGGTTTTTCACAATGTACAGATTTTTCAGATTATCCTGATTTGGGGATTTTCTTGATCACACAGAATCCCAGTGTATGGTCATACCATTGCTTGTGTAAAAACTAAAAAATAGGTTGCGAGATATCCATAGATTCAGAATTTAATCTGATCTGGATCATTTTATCCAGAGCAAATCCTCTTACACATTCCATTGTTGTTTGAAAATTCGAACCAAATCATTTTTAGAGACAGCTCCAGACACACAGACATAAAACCCTGAATGCAATACCATCTTCCCCTTACATGTCAGGGTAACAGGATTGAAGAGGCTCAAGGGCATGTGATGCTCACCTAGACCATTACCATTTCCACCATTTCATTTAAATAGACATGATGGATAGGTTTCGGAAAATCCAAGATGGTTGCTAAATAAATTGTCCAATCAAAATTCTTGTTTAATATCTCCAAGCCTAAGATCTAAGATCATTCTACTCGGGTTTGATTGAAATCAGGTCATTTATTAAGGAGTAGCGTTTTAAATGGTTCAGTAAAATCGATCAAACTCAATTCTGAATAGATGTTCTAGAGCCTACTTCCATAGGATCATTCCAGTCAAATTTGCGTAAAATCTACTAAGCGGTTAAGGTGAGATTTGACAATTCCAGTAAATTTTTCATAAAATCTAACCTTTTCACACAAAGGATTGACCAAGCATATTTCTGAATACAAGATCTGGAGCCAAAATTGGTTGAAAGCTGTCAAGCAGCTACGGTGGAGAAAAAAGCGACAATTTCTGGTAAATGTTTAAAAAAATCTAACATTTTCACCCAAAACAATTGACCAAGCAAAATTCTGGATACAAGTCATTAATGAGGAGTAGCGTCTTAAAGCAAAGGTTGACAGATGGAGATACGACAATGATGATGAATGGTCATTATCATATTTATTTAAGCTCATTTACCTAACAAGTAGAACAATGATAGATTGCAAAACCTCACTCTCACATATACAATTATGTCACATTATTCGGAACATGGAACATGACAAAAGTTGTGGGATAAACAAACCAGATGCAATTATTTTTATTTTATTCAGATCATGGTCTGGAAATCCTCTTTTCTGTCATGATCCTTTATGTTAAAATTTGAGCCAAATCACATCAGCAGTTTTAGATACAGTTCTGTACACATAAACATGCACTCACGTATGCAGACACCTTAAATGGGCATGCCTGCCAAAACCAGCCTTCAGTGGTCTCCAGGAATGCCCATTTATGGGTACAATCGCAGAATACAGTAATCATACATATAAATTTACCTGTATAATTACCTTGAAATTTTGATTCACTGGCTTTTCAAAACAGTTTTCTATTGGCATGTATATGGATATTAATTAAGAACAAATTAAAATTTTCTTGGTCAATCGCGACCACTAAATGGTTTCAGCAATGGATGGTATATGTTGTACTGGTATATGTTGGTATATGCTGTACAGTAAAACACGGGTCTTAAGTGACAACCTATCGACATGTGGTTTTTTAATACAAGTTACATCCTAATAGAAAATTGTGGTTTTTGAAGGCAAGAGATGGTGAATCATCAAGACATGTAACGATGTAATGTAATTAAAGAAACACCATCTGTTTGGCTTTAAAATGTGCATGGGTAACTCGAGAGCAGATTTTCAAAGTCAGCTTCAACTTACCTGAGAAAACCAAGTCCGCTATTACGACATACTTCCTATGCTGCACACTGCTGAGATTCTCAAACATGGCATCCAGCACGAGAAAGATGATTGAGCCTAGAAATGCGATTACGCCAATCCCAGTAGCATAGCCACATGCATTTGAGTCATCATTCATTTGACAATGGCCGGCATACCAGCCTTCAGCAGATATACAGCCAAATACAATAATAGCAAACACCTGAAATTAAATATAGCAAAATAAATTCATTTCATCAATCACAGCCTTATAACAGCTGCAGCAATAACTACCGTAATTGAGTTACTATGGTCTTTAACCTCAACATTATGAGGGTCATTTAGCCCATCAAGGGATGTTACATCCAAACCAAGTTTGGCGAGGATCCTTCCAGCAGAACTTGAGTTGTAATCGACCAGCAACAAACACAGTTTCCACAATTATGTCAACCCAAAAATCAATAGGGTTTTTTAGATCCCCAAGGGCAATCTCCCACCACAGGCTGGTGAAAATTCCTTCACTCAAACTCGATCTATCGTCTGGAAACAAACAATTTCCACAATTAGCTCACCATTACATTGACTTTTGACCCCTAAATCAGATACATTGTTTAGACACCTAAAGACACCAAGTCCAATGAAAGTCCCTTTTGTTAAACTTGAATTATTTCCCTGAAATGTAAAACAATTATTGTAATTGGGTCTCCATGACAATGACATTTGACCCGAAATCAGTAAACTTCTTCGGGCAGTTGAGGGCAACCTCTTATCAAATTCTTGAGTTATCATCTGGAAACAATGACAATAATTGGGTTATATTGGGTCACCATGCAATGTCATGATGCTGGACCAAAGGTTTTTTGGTGAGCACTCCCTATTCATAGGTTAAATAGACTGTTGCGGTTGTGGTGTTATGGAACCACCTGCTGCACCGTCATCCTGAAGGCATTGATTGATGGCGCAGCTGCTGTATCCGGGTAGTGAGCGAACAAAAGGTCAATTTGAAGGCATCTACAGTCATGTAATATGGTAGAAACTTGAAACTGTGAGAATGTCTTGACTGTGTATTGGCGAAAGTTTGTATGTAGATTGGTGGCATTGTAACAAGTTGGTGTGTGATTTTGTAAAGCAGAATTAACCACAGTTGGGCTCTTCTTTGTTTGAAGGACTGCCAGTTTAGTTGTTCCATGAGGTAGCTCTGCTTGCTTGGTTGTCACATTCAGTTATGTTGTATTTGTTCCAGCTGGCTGATATTCAATTAGTCTTCATGTGATAGTCCTATACTGGAGCACAACACTCCAACCCGGGTCATACAAGTCTGCTGTAGGACTTTTGGTTGAGTGAATGGGGACACCTATGCATGTTTCTTTGAAGGATGCTTAGGCTAATGGTGTCTTTACCGCTGATGTTAAAACATTGATTCCAGTTTATCTTACTGTCTAGCTCAATTCCTAGATACACATGTATGGGCGATGGTCAACTTATGGCATCTTATGCCTGTTTGAGAATTGAAGAATGGCATTTGTCAAAAGTAAATTTCATTTGAAATAATTATGTGTCAGCCCAGGTGCAAAGTCACCTGAGCTGACATTGTAGCATTTGATGATTTCATTGTCAGTGTTGTAGCAATCATCTAAGAGTCAAATTAGAGACTATTCTACATTCTACAAATCGTTTACGAACATGGAGAACAACATGGAGCAAAGGGCCATGCAATGTGGCCCTGTAATTGTTGGGGCACTGTATGCTGGTGGTCTTGCGGTGCCCTCTTGATAGTACGGCATACCGATAACGCACGTTTCACTTTGTTACCGCAGGATTTAAGTCGTGTCCAAAACACGAGATTCTTGGCCAACCCAGAATCGTATCCACCGCTTTCAAAACATTAGCCGCATTGTCTGTTGTTATACAGGATAACTGTTTAGGTTTGAGGGACCACGTTTCCATTACTTCCATCAAACCATCCACTTTATTATCACTGGTGTGGTCCTCAGGGAAAAACAAGCATTCTGTTAAGTATTGCTTTGCAATACATGTCCCCTACCTGGTGATATAAATCTTTAGAGATTGAGTCAAAAATGTCCTTAAAAATTGTCAAAAGCAGCTGAAACTCAAACTTGATCTGTAACTTCTCATAACATAGCAATAAACCAAGTCTAAGTTATATATGGTGAGGGAGAAGGAAAAAGTCTTGAAAGCTGTCAAGCTGATATGTTTAACCCTAACTCCATCAAAAAATGACGCAAATGCCTGAGACTCGAACTTGGTCTGTAAC
Source organism: Chaetoderma sp. LZ-2023a (assembly GCA_034401795.1). NCBI lineage: Eukaryota > Metazoa > Mollusca > Caudofoveata > Chaetodermatida > Chaetodermatidae > Chaetoderma > Chaetoderma sp. LZ-2023a. Next base: position 17,879,972 of record CM067372.1, read on the forward strand.
TTCTCATAACAAAGCAATATACCAATTCTCAGTTGAATATCTTGAAGGACTGCGAAAAAAGGTGCGGAAAACCAACTGCGACAGATGGACAGACGGAGTGCAAACACATAGTCCTCCCCCCCCCCCCCCGGTTTTACCAGTAGGGGACTAATAATGTTTGTAAGCATCTACTATGCAAATTCCATTGTTGATCAATAAAATGAATAGTAAAGCCTAAATAGGGTTTCATTCCAGCACTTGACCACATGTCTGTGGTCGCAACGAAGAATTCGGCTTTGATAACCTCTGACTCTGAGCGAACACGGTCGTGTACTTCAGCGTGGAGTTTAGGGATTGCTTCATCGGTGAAATGTCGCCTACCAGGTAATGCGTAACGAGAATCTAGGGTTTTGATCATCTCCTGAAAATGATGCTTCTCCACCGTATATATAGTAATGGTCTCATCAACAATGAACCGAGTAACTGAATTTGTTACCTCCTTCCAGCGACTAGAATTTTGTTCATATGACACACCTTTCTGCATACTGTATGTGATTTTCGGTTGCTTACTGGGCATTACTGATTGACTCTCACTATCGTCTGTTTATGTTTAGGCGTTCCTACACACTTTATCTTACTGTATAATGCTACGTGGTAGCGTTTCAGATGATTCATAACATCAGACATATTAGAATTAGGCACAGACACCACTTTTCTACAAGATCGACAGATGGCTTTGGTTTCATCCTTGGTTACCAGACCACTTTCATCCGCTTCAAAACCAAAATATTCTCACACAGGTGATGTTCCTTTCGTATTAAATTTGATTCAGACATGATCGCATTTGAAAATTTTAAATTTTGGAAATTTATACACTTCATCACGGGTTGACTAACCAATCAGAAATAATCTTATTTTTAAATACCCATCTGCAACACTGTAACATCTTCATATAAAAGGTGATTAAAAAAACTATAAAACCTATAAGATTTCATTCAACCAATTACTCTAAACAATTGAAACTGAGTATTGTGATCATTGCCATGAAGCCGTGCACACAATGTAAAACTAATCATAATTGGTCAATATGCAGTGATTAACCAATCAGAGATATTGTTTTATAAGCGCTTCATGTCGGCAGCACAAATGATGGCGGTACAACGATACATGTCATTTACTCTCACCCTGACCATTCGATATGGGCTCACCAACCTCACGCCGTATTCTTTATATTGACTTATTTACGTTGACCACTCGATCTTGTTTGCCTGTTCATTGTGTTATTAATGCGTGCTTAGTCTAGTAACAGAGGGGGTTGTTTAACTAATTTATTTGACTCACGTAGACAAAGCAACACGGATATCATAATATGAATAGATTATTTTCTTATTCTCGATAAGTAGACATTTTTAATTGTTACTTTTCAAACAATTATGCACGATTTCCCGATTTTTTATTCTTTATGCGCATTGCAGCACAAATAGGAAACAGATTCACTTTTCTAAATTTAAGTGCCAAATATTACAAACAGATTCTCAAATCATTCCCACGCGGGGTGGTTGAGGCAGGGTCATAGTGATTTCTCACAGACAAAAATGGCGGGATGTGCTTGGTAAATGGACGTCGGCTTTTTTAGTTAAAATCGTAATATTACGAAAAAAGGAGGCCGTTGCACTCGGATCCTTTAAATAAAGGGAAGTAAGAATAGACTCAGATTTCCAACCTGCGATCTGCATGACCTCGTCTAAAGAAGAGCCAGCGAAAAGAGCAAGCGGTAGCCATTCCCCTAACACCATGAGATTTTACATGAGATAGATTAACTTGTTCAGAAGCAATCTCGTAACAAAGTTTGATGGTCTCACAAATCCATCTGGCAATCGTAGCCTTAGAGACTGGTCTGGCTACCTCCTCCGCGTACGGAACCCATAAATGGGATGGACCAGACCGTTTAAAATCGGTTCGGCGCTTGTAAACCTTTAATGCCCTGACAGGCCACCAAAATTTGTCAGATGGTGAAAAGGAAGATAATGATTTAAAAAAAAAAAAAAATCCCTTCTGGGATATAAAACTAAACCGTCCCCTGAAACGATAAATCTATCCTTTTCGGCGGAGAGCATGAATTTCTGAACATCTAGCAGAAGCAGATGCAACAAGAAAAACAGCCTTAAAAGTTAGGTTTTATACTAATAGAAGCAATAGGTTCAAAATGGTGGCCTGTCAAAACCTGAGGAACCAAGGCCAAATTCCAGGAAGGCAAAGGCTTAGCTACTGGAGGACGAATATTGCCCCATCTTCTGATAAAACCATTAAGAATCTTCATATCCTTGACACCAGCATTCAAAAGACAAGGAAGCGAAGAAGCCAAAGAAAATCTATAACCCCTGACTGTGTTAGCAGATAACTGTAAAGAATCAGAGAGATAAGATACAAAATCTAACACCTGGGGAATAGAAACAGAATCATGTTCTGAACACCATTCTCCAAAAATTTTAAGTCGACCCTTGTAAACTCGACGGGTCGACTCCCTCCTGGCAGAATCAATAATTTCCTGAGATCTGGAAGAAACTTTGATCTCAGGGACTTGGCGCTCGATATCCTCCAAACACACAGACTGAAGATTTCTGGGTTTGGATGAAGACATGTGCCCCTTACTTGAGAGAAGATCTGGGGAGACTGGAAGGAGACAAGGGAAGTCTATCAGGAGATCGAGAAGGTCTACGAACCAGACCTGCAGAACTGGTCCCTGACCTTCTTGAAAACCAAAGGAATAAGGATCGTTGGAGGGAACGCATAAGTGAACATTAGTGGACACTAGAAATATCTGATTCTTGCGGCACCACAAGAGAAGGTTCCAAACCTCCATACAAGGAGGGAGGATCTTGTTCCCCATGTCTGTTGATGTAAGAAACCACCGTCGAATTGTCCGATCAAATCGAGACTTTGAAGCCCTTTACTCGATCCGACCATGAAAGGGGAGCCTTCTTGACAGCCCACAATTCCAAGATGTTGATGTGAGCTGTTGACTCCTCCAGAGACCAAAGACCGGAGACCAACAGAGAGTCCCCATCCCTCCTGATAATCACATGAGGGGAGGACTTGACCAGAGGGACACCCTTCAGAAGCAGAGAACGATCTTTCCAAAAACTTAGATGGGGAATTAAGTGATCTGTTATGGGAATCTGATTATAAATGGAGTGAATAGAAGAATCTTGCTCTGACTGTGGAAGAAGTTGACAGAATGTCCATTGCCAACGAAATAGCCTCTACTCTTAGATCTGAAGGAGACTAGGCCCTGAGCCAGATCGAAAGAAATGCCTAGGTGCGTGAAGACTTGAGAGGGAACGTGACTTGATTTTTTTACATTTAAAATCAAACCTAGGCTGCATGCCCGGCAGCAAACCTTTGGAATGACTTCTGAAAGAATTGAGGAAGACTGCTTTTATTAACCAATCGTCTATATAAACATGAAGATGGATAGAACGACGGTGCAAGATTTCTGAAACGGCTGAAACTAGATGAGTGAAGAGATAGGGGCCCATGGTCAGGCCGAAGGGCACGGCTCGAAATTGCCATACCCGATCCTTGTAGGCAAACCTCATGAACTTTCGGAAAGACGGGTGGATAAGCGCATGGAAGTAGGCATCCTTTAGATCTATGGAGGAAGTCCACATACCTGGATGTAGACTGGCGATGATCTGGGAGATGGTGTCCATTTTGAACTTTGGGGTTAAAATAAGGAGGTTTAACTTCTTCAGATTTATGATAGGACGCCAACCTCCTGTTTTCTTGGAAACTAAGAAAATGCTTGAGTAGTAGCCCGGGTCTACACTCCAAAGGGCAACTATTCTATGGCCTCCTTGACAATCATGGACTTCAACTCCTCTTCTAAGGCCACCAACTTCTCCGGATTGGAAGGAACTGGTGTCCACTTGGGAATAAGAGACAGAGGAGGATGAAGGATCCAAGAAGGTGCATACCACCAGTGAATCTGATTTACAAGCCAGGAGTCCTGAACAAGGGTATGCCTAGTCTCCCAGAACAGAGACAGGCGCCCTCCTACTGGCAAGCTGGGCCGAAGGCACTGGACTGACGGATCCGAAGGCACAAGAAGAGGAAGGGAAGAGACTGGAAGAGGAAAGAGAGCTGGACCTACCCGGGCAGTGCCCACACCTTCAAACTATCTTACTCTGAAAACCTCTGAAAGATGATCGACCTCTGGACCTTGAACCAGGTCTATGAAAATAAGCTTGGCTCCCTCTCGCCCTAAGAGCAGGGGCTGCCGAACATGGGATCTAGAACGGTGGAGATTGACTCGAAGCGATCCTCCTCCACGGATCGATCTTGGAAATTGGAAGATCTGTTAGAGTTTGTAACTATCCTGGAGGGATATGCACCAAACTCGTCTGGCCTAAGACTCTTCCTCCTGGGAGAGGAATTAGGGCTCTTAACAGAGGAAGAGTCTCTTTTCACTGAGGGTCTAGAAATAGAGATCTGAGCCTGAAGATCCCTAGAAGATTGAATGAGGCTAGAGGAAGACTGACCAAAAATATCCTGGCCGAAAAGAGCCGAAATGAGACTACTCTTGAGATTACTCGAAATATTAACCTCTACAAGCTTCCTAGACCTTCTCTTTGAAGTAATAAAACCTAAAGATCTACAGACAGAATTAAGAGAACCTCTCAAAATATCAGCCATAGTGCGAAAAATCTCAGCAGGAACCTGCTCGCCTCTCTCCTGGGACATAAGTACTGCCTCTGAAAGTAAAGCAAGAAAATTTACCAACTTCAGCTGTGTCCTACACACTGACTCCCACTTGAAACAATCCGAAGAGACCTCAACTTTCGCAGAATCCTTTAAATTAGAGGATAGAACTTCCCAAGCAGGACCCTTGACCGATTGAGGGGATGCATCGAATTTTGGAGTAAGAGAAACGTCCTTAGAATGAACATCATTCACATAGAAGTCTAACATGTCAACTACCAAATTATCAACTGGGAGGACCTGAGGAGACTAAGAGGAGTCAGAGGATGAAAGACCAGACCCAAAAGAAGGGGGGTCTATAGAAGTTATCCTTGAGACACTCTGCTGACCAGAAGACAAGGGAATTTGAACCAGACCACTAGCTGAAAACCTAGATAGAATGAAAAATCGAGCCGACATGAAAGAACGATCAAGGGAAAGATCCCTAACCACAGAAAACAAGGAAAAATCCAGACCTGAATCAACAATTTGAAACTCTAACTCAGGAGAAAGCACAACAGAAACTATAGGGTCAAGATGATAAAAGGAGGACGAAGCAGAAAAGGAGGAAGGAGGAAGAGAAGAATTAAGATGAACAGAAGAAGAGGATGAGTGAACAGGATCCGAAGATCCTGGGAAGGAATTGATAGCAGAAGGAAGGCGGGAAAACCCCGGAGGAGGAGGGATAGAAGAGGGCTGAAAAGGGAAGAATTAGAAACATGGCTGGAGGAAAAATCACTAGCCGAAAGAGAAGAGGAAGAAGAAGGAAAAATCGTATGTCCCTGAATTTGAAAACGAGAAAAAGGGGGCCTAGCATCAGAAGAACCTGAAACTACATCAGGAAAAGAAAAAGCAAGGGAACCTGAAGACGCATTAACATTAACTAACTGGGAAGGAGAGTGAGAAGATCCAAAATCCTGAACCAAATGATCCCGAAAATAATACGAGTCAGAACTAGCCCCAAGACGAGGAGAAAAAACAGAACTAACCAAATTTCTATCGACAGAAACCTGACTCTTATCAACCAAATGTGAATCCGAAAAAATTGACCGACTAGAAGAGGAACCTATAATCCCAGGAAACTCTTGACTGGCTACGCAACTCTAATCCCGGAAGGAGAATCCGAAACCGGAAATTGGCGCTGGAATAAGGCCGTAACCGGATCTTGCAGACCCTGATAATTGAGCAAACCGGAAGTCCCATCAAAACCGGAAGTGGAAACCGGATGCTTAGCCGGATCTTGAAGACCAGGAAGAGCACCTCTCAAACCAGAAGCGGAAGAGAACACCAGGATCAGAAACGGAAACGGAAGTGCGCCTACCGGAAGTCGGAAAATTAGTTGGGTCCTGAGGACCCAGATATCCGGCAGGACCGGAGGAGCCGCTAGAACCGGAAGTACTAACACCGGAAATGAAAGTGAATAAATCCTACCGGAAGTCGAAAAATAAACATGATCCTGAGGACCCGGATGTCTGGAAAACCGGAAGTCAAACCAGAAGCGGAAGTAGAAGAACCAGAAACGGAAACTGGAAGTAGCCCCGGGTCCTGGAGACCCGAATCTACTAAGCACAAACCGGAAGTGCTTGACAAACCGGAAGCTACTGAACTTCCTGACTGCACTAAGATAGGAACAGGCGGTCTATTAACATCTCTTACAGAATTACAGAAAACTTGACATTGGCATAGGCGCATGAATCGGGGACTTCCGTCGCCAATACCACTGCTTGAGGGTAATGCCCCTCCTCAAGACGTAGGTGGGTTTTGCCCGGTGATATACTCGAAACCACCTTTATGGGCTTATTCTTCTTCGAGTCCTTAGACTTCGGTTTCGGCTACCGAATCTCTTGCCTGGACATGAGGGAAGTTGGTTTCTGGTTTTCGTCCGACTCAGGTGAATCTTCTCTAGCCACTCGAATGGCTGATTAAATCCGCTCATCTAGAGACTTGGTCAAGATGGTCGCAAAAGACTCAAATCGCGCAAAAAGAGCTAAAACAGCATCAGAATTAGACGAAGAGGCCCCCCACCCTCCATTGCTGGAGTAGAAGATACAGAAATACTAGCAAGACACAGCTTTAGACTTGGAAGCAATGGAGGGGGAGCGATCAGTGGGCTTTGCAAAAAAAATCTTTAAAAAAGGCTTTAGAAATGGTCAATGACCATCCTTTACATATCCCGCCCATCGTTAAAGGAGTACACATAGTACATTTTAGGCAAACATGGCCTCCATACCCCACGGAGTGGACCTGATCGCACTTAGTTGACGTGCATTTCACCTTCACACCTGATTTAACAGACTCCTAAAAATGAAAATAACAATAGAGAATGACGCATACTGCTTTGAAAAATTTAAAAGAACTTCTCTAAAATATTGAGTCTGAGATAAAGCAAACAAACGCATGCTTAGAAAAGGCGGGAAAATTCAAATTCAAATATCCCTAATAAAAAAGCACTACAAGACTTCAAATTTCTTAAGGATATAAAACGGAATGCACTAAAATATGTTAGATATAAGTGAATGTAATGGAAGAGTACTTGTAGGGTTAACAAATGATGATGATGGCTTCGGCATGAGTGACTACCATGAAAACGGATTACTATCACGAAAAGCGGTAACACATTCATAGAGTATAAAAACCACAAAATAGTCAATAAACAGAATTTAGGGAGGATAGACTTCATATTAGGCATAATCCTGTACAGAAACACTCTCAAATAAGACAGCTGAATTTAGCGCAAAGCTTTAAAACTTAAACTGGTATATTTGCAGACTGTACTGCTTGCAGAATATTTGAAAAGTGAAACTTTCCTATTTGGGCTCCAATGCGCATGCGCAGACATGATTAGTGACAGGCGTCACCAAGGAATGAGTACAGACTGGTACCAGTCTCTATCAGGCCATATGCCGGGGGTGTACCCTACCAGTAGCCTGGTTGATGGTATATATTGAAATGGAATAGGCTTATGGAGGTATATAAGCAAGCATAAAATCTTATTCTGGTGGCTAAATGCAGAGTAGTTGATTTAGCAAGTACTGATTGAACGGTATAGATGTTTTTGTGGTGTAATAACAACTTCAGCGGTTCTGGCGCTTGTTTTCAGATAAAATAGGTCATCTAAGATGACCGGCAAACTGTTTGGTCAATCAAGTTCTCTTGAAGAAATTTGCTTCAGCTCTTGCCCTAGATGATATTTCATGAGTTATGAATTGATCCCTCAAACGGATTTGGAGAAGATTTTTAGACATTTCTAAATATCAGCCGAAATCCAAGAGGGCCGTCGGCTCAATCATCCGATCACCTTCATTTGAACAAACTGGGATCCCCATGCCTTAAGGATGCTTCCTACCAAATACAATTGAAATCGGCCCAGTAGTTCTCAAGAAGACATTTTAAAGTTCCCATTATTTTAGTATGGGCACCTTTGTTGGGAAAATAATCCAAGATGGCCACCAACCTATTCATCCGACAGTTTCGAAAATGGCAAATTTGAGCTCAGAATACCCAAAAACATATATAGAAACAATTTTGGCCTCAAAATCAATCAATTAGAAAATCCTATATGGCCACCAAACACGCCATATTTTCATTGGCCCAATGCGGCCATGTTTTTTGACGGATCAACTTCCCTTGAACATACTTTAATGGCCCTTAGTCCCTAATCATATCTCCCAAATTTTGGCCTGATCCTTTAGTGGTTCTGGAGAAGCCGTTTTCAGGAAAACAATGTCATCCCAGATGGCCGCTGAACCATTCGGTCAATCAAATCTTCTTGAACAAACTTGGCGTATGTCTTTCCCTAGATGAGGTTTCATGAATTTTGAATCAATTCCCCAAGCGGTTTCGGAGAAGATTTTTAAAGACGTTTCCTAAAATCGACCGAAATCCAAGATGGCCATGCTGATCGGCTTCATTTCAACAAACTTGGATCCCTATGCCCTAAGGATGTTTCCTGCCAAATATAATTACAATCGGACCAGTTGTTCTTGAGAAGTCATTTAAAGGTAAAATTTGACGGACGGGCGACAGACAGTCGCCATGGCATAAGCTCAATTGGCCTTTCAGGCCAGGTGCGCTAAAAACTAGTGTCTGCATCCTGGACACTCTAGTGGTGCTCACAAAAGATAACCAAATCAAATTCTCTCTATGCACCAAACCCACGGATACACAGGTAATTAGAATGCAGCTCAGCCCACCCGCAAACTTGCAAGCCCATATGGACAATTCTTGCGTATACGGAGAATTTGCACAAATACAAACGATTTCATGGGATATCCCCAGTCAGTACTGGACTCTGCATTCTGGAAAGCACTATCGGTGAGAAGTTCAGGCATCCTATACCCTCCCGTACCGGGAACCAGCACCAAGAACCATAAAAACTCAAAGGGAACATTTTTCATTAGCGACTACATGGATACCACAGGCTACACATACAGCTGCAAAATTATTGGTAACTGCAAAACACATTTGTGCTCGTTCTGCTATCTTGTAGATTCTGCAAAAAACAATATGTAGGCGAAACAATGCAAGCTTTTGGCATCAGAATCAAAGAACATCTTAGAAGCACCAATTACTTCTATAGAAAGGCAGCATATGAGACCACAGTTTCTAGACATTTTAACAAACCAGTTCATTGCAGGACCGGTACACAAGCTCTTTCATTAAACTGATCCACAAGACCCTGACTACACCAAATGGCGAAGACAGAAGGAGCACTACTGGATCCATAAACTACACTGAATGGACCCTCAAGGCATCAACAATGCGTGTTAGGAGCGCATTAGATGGCGTATGGACGCACATTCCGGGAGCAACAGCACACTAGTTTCACCGGCCAGGAACCTGAGATCGCTAAAGAAATGCAAGTCACTGACGCTTTAAAAATTTGGCATGTAGTGCCCAGTGTTCAGTCTCATAATTTTGGCGATAAAATCAGGTCATTCTAACGAGTCATTTTAACATGATAAATTCTGAGTTGGTGGCGAGAATTACTGCGTAGTTCATGAGCTCCGTGTAATAAGATCCGAGCCCCCCGCCCCCAATTCTCAGAACTTACTATTTATAGAATTACATGAATCACAGAACTAACTGATCAGAATAATCGACGTAAATTGCTGAGTAGTATATGAGTGGTAGCTAGTTCCTGATTCTAACCACTTTAGTATAGCATTCAACCGGGAACCAATTGACGAAATTTGTCTGGAATTACTGGGATAAATACAAATGGCAGTACTTCATACAAAGCAAATTCACGGAGAATCACTAACCAAACAACTATGTAAGTTAATCGAGCGCTCGTAGGCCTCATATGCCGTTTTATTCTGGGAAAGGTGCTATTAGACATGTTAGAAGAATTGTATATGACTGGAATTTAGTGATAATTTACTATATAGTGATATGTTTTGGATTATTTCTTATGCGGATTAGACATAATTAGGCTGTGGCACGTTAACGCGATGTCATGGCCGCGAACATGATGACAGTAAAAGCCTGAATTATAAACCCGTCAAAAAAATTTATACCAGCCAACGAACATTTAAACGGGCCTAAATAGTTTGAACTCGGTTAAATGTCCTCAAAAACAGGTCTAAATGTCATCCACATGCTAAATGAAATTATTGGTGTGCTAAATCTTCTTTTCCTAATGCATCAATATCTTATCACGGACTCAGCGAGGAAACTGTCCCATTTTTAGCGTCTTTTGGGCTCCATGGTCCTGTTTTTTCCACGTTTTCTAGATACGTTATTTTTGCGGTGTACTGTAGTTAGTTAAAGGGTTACCTATTTCCTTGAAAAATTATGTTAATAAGGAAAGCTGGACATTTTTCAAAATAATTTGACTGGAAGGAACCCATGGCTAGGCTAATAATTCAACATTATTTAACAGAATATGTCTTAGATTGTAAATAAGTTATTTTATCAGGCATCTCGTGTCTATATGATTAAGTATCCCTTCAACACTCACTCAAGCCGGCCAAAAACAGCATCTGCAGCGGTCTTGGAAAATGTCCATTTGCTTACCAAGTGCAGACTATTTTTGAATACATATGACTAGAATGACTGGCTTGACAACCAAATCAGTAATTCCAGTGATAAATTTTTTTAAATTAAGTCTTCTTGGTCTGCAAATGGACATTTTCTGCAGGAAAATTGAAATTTTTTCTTGAACAAATTTGAGGAATTTTTTCTTGAACAAATTTGAGGGCTAAATTGCTGTTATTTAGCAAGGGTGGGAGGGAGGGAGATAGGGATGAGGGGAGGGTGGTAAGGAGGGAAGAGGAAAGTAGGTAGGGAGGGAGGGAAGGAGGGAGAGGGGGAGGAAGGGAGAAAGAGGGGAGATAGAGAGAGAGAGTGAGGGAGAGAGAGGAGAGAGAGTGAGTGAGAGAAGAAGAAAGGGAGTGAGAGGGAGAGCCGAGGGAGAGGAAGGCAGGCACTAAGGAGGTAGGGAGGGAGATAGAGATATCATACATGAAGGGCACAGTGAGGAGTGATGGGAGCTTACATTAAAAGAGCTTTCCTAGATTCACTCATGTCAATACATACATGTGTGTGATTACAAGACAGACATCGAGATATTTCTTTATAGAGGATGGGTAGCTGGGAGGTGGCCATGTGAAATTTATTCTTTTCTATTGACCAGATAAGAAGCTCAGCTAGAACTGCCTCGAAGACTAATTCATTTGTCAGTTAACACCCACTCATTTAGTCTATAACTCTCATTCTGAATTTTTAGAATGTCGATTTCAATGGAGTTAAATGTTGAACCTGTTGAATATTTTGAAAGGCAATTGACTAAAACACATGTAATTTCATGTGAAGTTAATATTTGTGTCCCTTGAAACAAGTTTTCTGAGGGATATAATGCATAACAAATTCGCTAAGCAGTGGATATGGAGTAAAATAGGTTAATGTTAAGCAGCGCTACAGTCCAGATATAACCAAATAAATAATGCAGAAAATATCATGCTGACCATTTTGTAACTAATAAGATTATAGCAGTAACAGCTTAATCTAGTGAAATTAGTTTTAAAATATTTAACAAGATTTTCTATGACTCATAATTTAACACACACATAAGAATGTTTCATAAAATAATGTCTACACGTATGTAATTAGGACATTTCAATCTGAATTTTAAAAACCCTGTTGGGATTGTGAAAGATAATAAATTATTATCTAATGATTTGTCTTAAAAAGATTGTTGCCTTCCTTTCAGTCACATTATTTTCACGACATTGATCACAAGTTTTAGCTGTAATATGTTGGCCAGCAATTTGATAACTATAAGTACAGTATTAAGCCTAACGTCCAATATTTTTAAAGGGCTTTTAAAAAGGACTTAAAAGCACATCGTGTTTTTAATTAATGTGTAAAGCACAAACGTCTTTGTGGACTAAAAGGCCTAAGCGGGGAACAGGGTCTTAAGCTCAGTCAAGTCCTAGGCCCATTTCTGTAATCTAGTACATGTAGGTGAATTTTACATGATATAATGATATATGTCTGAATCGGTAATGGGCTGGCAATTCACCTTTCCAGAGTACCCACCCATCATATGACGTCATAATGAACTGCGTGATGTGTACAATGACATCATAATGAATGACATCATGAATGACGTCGATAAGTACGTCACGAACGCATATTTGAAGACGGTCTATGCTTTGTTGTACAAATTGTTTGCTTTTACTATTTAATAAATATTCTGTTGAATATTTTGAAACTAATTTGACTGGGCGCTGTTGCTGCCATAGGCAGCAACAGCACCCAGTCAAATTAGTTACAAAATATTCAACAGCTTCCCTGTATAGTTTTCAGGAAATTGATAGCTAGGGCATTTGGGGATCGATCAATCCCAACACGGCGAGGTGTGGGTGGAGCTTAGCTAGTGATGGGCGGGGCATAGCTAAAAATGGAACGGTCCATTGGTATGATTGCTAAAGAAATTGGCTATTTCCAGAAAATTTACAATGATGTCCCTTATAGGGTTGGGTGTAAAATTACCATTATGCATGGACAGCAGGTATTTACCGGACTTGAAATCCTGCCTCCTCTGCACTTAAAAATACACACAGGACCCACAAAAAATTGAAAGCGCATCCTTGCGGATGCAAAGACACCAACTCCATTAAATTTATTACAACAAACCTCGGTTTAACAAATATCTAAGCCGCTAAATATCCAAGTGAAATTCGCAATAATTTATGAAAACTTTCTGTATTTTGACAAGTCGTCATGTTACTTTGATGTGAAGAGAAATCGTTTGGTGGTCACCACCTCTCCTTCCCTACCCCCCACATAATTATCATTGACCATAAGTATGTATCTCTAACCTGGGATATCAGTATTTGGGATTGATCCACAAGTATGTATCTCTAACCTGGGATATCATTATTTGGGATTGATGCAGTTTTTCTCATCCATGCTAAAATTAAAGAATATCATGGGTGCACAAGCTATATGAATTATGCGGATCCAATGCTAGATTTTGTGGGTTATTATCAAAAACTAATTAATATTTAACAATTATGCAAGATATTCAGGGATCACATTGGATCCATTACCACAACTGGGGGGGGGGGGGGAATTACAATGCAGTTTGGGGGCTATACCCTCAAAAGGACCGTTAAATGAAAGGGTGGGTAAGGTTTCACAATTTTACATGTGAGTGTCTTTCGTTCTGGAGAAAATGTCTTTACCCCGCTGATTTCTGCTTGAATATCATGTTTCTCTCTCAATTTACATATGCTTTGCAGACAAATTTGATTTTCTGTAGATTTTGGTTTTAAATTACCAATTCCGTGAGCTCCTTTTCAGTCCTCAAAATTCGCCACAGCAATCAGCAAAGCCATGGTAAAAGCTGTGGTATACCAAATTTAAAGAAAGCTGCAGGCCTAGCTACTTAAATGTGATTTTATCAGAGATACAAGAACAAAGATCATAATTGATGAAATTTGAAAAAAAGGCTGCATTAGTGCCGTGGTGAACCGGTTCTGATAAATATATTTAAACTAATATGACTGCAATCTGTTAGTCTCATATGTAGCACCAAACCCCAGTCAAATTAGTTTCGCCATATTTCCGTAACATTTACAATTAGAGGGACAGATCTGGCATTTGCAATGTTCTAGCCGATAGATTAGCCAAATACCAATTTTGTTAGTCAAATAGTAAATATTTTAGGCACATCTTTACTTCAGTTATACATGTAGTGGCGGTATTACTGTATTTTGGCATTTGACAGGGAATCGAACCCACAACTGGCGGGAGCACCTAGCATTAGAGCCAACAAATGCTTCCACCACACCAACGCCGCAAGACATAAGCCTTACTTTGCCCGTGAGGATTTCACAATCTGAATTTCTGATACACAGTGGAATTCCGTGGTAGCTGATTTTGATCGTAATTACTATAACAGGCTACCACACAATTCCACTGTGCATCAGAAACTCTCAATGTGAAAGCTTCATCGGCTAGCGGCATTGGTGTGGTGGAAGCGTTTGTAAGCTCTGATGCCAGGCGCTCCAGGCAGTTGTGGGTTCAATTCCATGTCAATGCCAAAATACTGTAATGCCACGACTACTTGTATAAGTAAGTATTTATAATGGCTGTAAAAATATGTGGTCTATGACTATGTGATGTGTGTACAGGCAAGGTACTGTGTAAACCTTTGTGCACACAAATCACTGGCTAGCAACTCTGGCAATGTACTGTGTGAACCTCTGTGCACACAAATCACTGGCTAGCAACTCAGGCGAGGTACTGTGTCAGCCTCTGTGCACACAAATCACTGGCTAGCAACTCAGGCGACGCACCGTGTGAACCTCTGTGCACACAAATCACTGGCTAGCAACTCAGGCCAGGTACTGTGTGAACCTCTGTTCATATATCACATCATGAAACCCTCACCAGCAAAGTAAGACATTTGTCTTGCAGCGTTGGTGTGGTGGAAGCGTAATTACTCAGCTACAGTAATTATGGTAAAAATCAGCTACCACAGAATTCCACTGTGTATCAGAAACTCACATAGTGAAAGCCTCAATAGCAAACTTTTGTCTTGCGGCATTGGTGAAGTGGAAGCGTTTGTGGGTTCTGAAGCTAGGTACTCCCGCCAGTTGTGGGTTTGATTCCGTTAAATCTTTACATCAATGTCACTTATGAACATATTTGCAGTCAGTCATCATCATCATCAGTTAATACTATCAATTTTACAGTCCAGATATTAGTTTCAAAATATTCAACAACAGAAATAGGAATTTTTGCTTTGCAATTTTAATGCTGAAATTAGTCAGAATTCAGCCAATCAAAAACATTTAATTAATTTTAGTCAATAGCCAATGATTAGCCAATTTTGCTCTTCATTAGCCAGATTCCAGTTTTACTAGCATTTCGTTAGTGGGTAGATCGGTCAATGACTTAAAATATAATTTTTGTTGATAGCATGTTCAAGTGATACGCCAATTACGGCCTTCACAAGACAACAAAGATAACATGACGATTTCAAAAAGCACCGAGCAATGACAAGACAATGACATATTCCTGGTAAATGATGATGATGAAAATTGTAATTACTTAATTTTCTAGTGGTCTTTCAGATTAGGACTGCACATTTGAACACAAATATTTTTGAAAATTTGCTGCTGGAATAACTGGCTCAGTTATCAAGTCAGTCATTCCAGTTGTAGACTTTCTAAAATAGTCTTCTCATAGCCTATAAATCGGCACTTCCTCAAGACCACTGCAGAGGCTGGTTTTGGCCTGCTTTGCCATGACAGGGTCACCGGACTCTGACAACAGACCAACCAATCAGCTTTCTGACAATGGTGCACATGGATGAAACTTTCTGCTTCTGCCATTTAGTAGCCACCATCAATTATTATGCTACGGTGGAGAGCATACAGCAATGTTAAAAACATATTAATTTTTTTTTTGTTTAGAATTTTCTTTAAAAACAAGGTTCCATGCGCTGTGTAAGAGACTTGAATATATCAAGGCTCTCAGCTTGTACCGTAGTGGCTGGGCTGGTAAGGCGTTCCAGTCCTTAATGGTGCGTGGGAAGAATGGTTCTTTACGGTACTTGTTTCTACAGGAGGTGACTTGGTATGACAGGTGGTGCATATTTCTCGAGAAGCGTTTTGGTGGGATGAGCCGGTTGGTTGTCTTTGTTGACGAGCACTTGATTGTTGGCGATTTTATACATCATTGCAAGCCATGCAGATTTACGCCTGTCTTTGAGCAGTGACGATTGAAGATGGTTCAGCATGTTGCTTACACTCGATCTGTTGTGAAATCTGCTGAGTATGTATCGAGCGGCTCGTCTTTGGGCCATATCTAGCCGATGAATTTCATTTTAGTGATAGGTATTGAGATTTCTCCTTAGGAAACCGAGTGCCTTGTTGCATACCTTTAGTATATATTATATATATATATATAGTAGGTGATATGTGGTAGTGGGACGGATGGATGAAAATTCAAAGGCATGTGACATAATTAACTCTTTAATGGTTAAGCCAGCCAAAACCAGCCTCTGCAGTGGTCCTGGCAAATGTCCATTTGCAAGCCACAGGAAAAACAATTTAAAGATTTATAACTGGAATGACTGGCTCGATAATTGAGTCAGATAATTGAGTCAGTTATTTAAATGGTAAATTTTCAAAAATAGTTCTCTTGGCCTGCAAATGGACACGATATACTTTAATGCTTTTTATGCCATTACAGTTAATCAGCACAATACAGTTTACAGCTTTGAAAAGAACAAAAAAAAATAAAAACCACCAAAAACAAATAAACACACAATATAGGAAAATACACACTTAATCTTAAGCAATTCATAAACCCTATATAAGATCATATATGTGATAATTCAGATTTTCTTAAGCAGATTTGACCATTAAAGGACTAAGCAGAAAATGATTGCATTCTCTACTTGTTCTATGAATAAATTGTCTCACTGTTACTCTCCTCACTCCTGTCTTCACTACCAATCAACATACTATTAACTGCAATGGAAGTGTGGACTGACCTCATTGACCAACAGCAGCCCGTCGATTGTATATATTTTGATTTCCAGAAGGCTTTTGACACAGTACCTCATAAGCGCCTACTCACTAAGTTGAACAGCTATGGCATATGTGGCAATGTAGCTCACCGTGGGCTGAAGTCACCAGCGGAGTCCCCCAAGGTAGTGTCCTTGGACCAATTTTATTTCTCGTCTACATCAATGACTTACCAGACGTAGTATCTAGTTACATCAAATTATTCGCTGATGACACTAAGCTTTATCGAGCTATATCATCGATCACTGATTGTATCAAGATCCAGACTGACATTAATGAGATGGAGCAGTGTTCCAGAGACTGGTTACTGAAATTTCACCCACAAAAGTGTAAAGTGTTAAGACTTGCCAAGGGACACCCAGAGTACACATATACAATGACATCTTCAGATGGGACTGTAGTAGAGCTCAAGGAATCACCACTTGAGAAAGATTTAGGTGTTCACAGACTCAGAGCTGAAATTTCATGAACAAGTATTAAAGGCAGTCAACAAGGCAAATCAGATGGTAGGATTAATTCGAAGAACTTTCCGTTATCTTGATATGGAAATATTCTGCCTATTGTATAAATCTAGGGTACGACCCCTGCTAGAGTATGCAAATTCTGTTTGGTGTCCTCGTTACGTCAATGACTGCAACCAAATTGAAATGGTCCAACGGCGAGTCACTAAAATGCTACCTAACATGAGCAATTTATCCTACACAGAAAGGCTGCACATTCTCAAGCTAGCTTCATTAGCATATTGGAGACGCTGTGGTGATATGATTGAAACCTATAAATATCTACATGGTAAATATAAAACCCCTCCTCCAGGCCTCAAATTAGATACCTCCCAAGCAACACGTGGGCAGTCTCAAATTAATAAAACGCCGCTGTAACTCATCCCTTCGCCTTCACTTCTTCAGTAACAGAGAATGCCCTGCCAGTTAGCTGCTCTGTAGGATCATGTGATCTGCTTGTCCATAATTTAATTAGGCAGGAAATCCCGTTGGTTTTACTATTGTGTAAGATCATGCTATCACTGTCTTTGCATCCTGCTGGTTATTATGCAAATCTGGTGGGGATGGCCCCATTGGATCTATTATACTCGGCATAATAACCCTTACCAGTATCAGGAAGTTTATCAGTACACAGTAACATGTACGGTTTATTTTGTATTAGTTATCAAGCACAAGTGGGCATGTAGCTCCTAGGCACTGTAAATGTCTGTAAATGTCTAGTAAAAGTGTAAATGTGTATATAGAATTTGCCATTTGTTCATGAAAAATGTGTCCACCGTCTACACGATGCCAACTGTAGCTGCCCTCATTTTTAGCCTATATAAGTAAATGGATCTTGTCATTATGTTCATGCAGGACTCAGATACGTTCTTAGGAACATAGCTGATCTCGCACAAAGCAGCAGGGATTGCACTGTAAACTTGTCATTATTTCACAGTATAGCAAGTGGATCATTCGCTTGTATTTATAAATCTGAGTTCACTGTCATATATCAGAGTTTACAGCCTCGTTAATTATTGTAGTTGAGCATACTCGATGCACGCCTGTGTAATCACATAGCCAAATCTGTTGGAAAATTCTCCTTCGGATCCTGTATTTAAATCCACATTGTACAGCTGTTTATACGATACTGGCAGGGATTGGCCTGCCATTATCTAGCATAATGTATAGCCGATTTTGCTCCTATAACTATTGTACAGATGGATGTGTTGGCTTTTCAGGCACTTCGTACTATCTAGAACTAGCGTAAATATTTACATATGTATATTATGTATATATGTACATATTTATCGTAGAGTATCCAGTTTCGGTGAGGCTCTAGTTTCGGTGAGCTTTCAGTACGCATGAGCTGTGTAACAACACAAGTTCTCATGACATCATAATTTTGTAATCAACCAGTACGGTAATTATCGGTAACGTTTACCGCGTTTCCCCTCAAAATTCACATTAAAATGTTGAGTCAGCACTAAATCAACTTTAGCATGTAAAAATTGTCGATTTTCTTATTACTTTTTATCATATGCCTTTAAAGCATTGTATTTTAAATAAAAAATTAAAATTATTTTTTTCAAGTATTGGAAATTCTTCCCCGTCATCTGTTTTATTTATACCACATGACCAATGTCAAAATCCAGACTGGCCAGGATGGTTCAAAAGTCAACAGCGCAGTGCCTATTCTTAGCACATTATCAAAATCAAGGAGTATACGCACAGTATAATATTATTCAATATCTTTTGCATATTTCCATTTGATACTTTAGTCAGGCCCTCACAACTAGCTCCAGTCTGAGGAATATGTCCACCACCATCACCCAAGAAAAAACAAGAAAATGACAATTAAACACTTTCCCATTCTGACAACTTCGAACGTTCAGCAGTTTTTGCTCTATATGGTAGCTGTAGTCTAAAAACAAAAATTTAGACGAGCCTGTATGGGTATCACCGAAACAGGATACCATCATCTTTGTTTGTTTTGAAGTACGTCATCGCCTGATGGCACTGTGTTTTGACATTTCGTTTTCGGGGATTTTCTTCTAACTTGGCGCTGGATAAGGGATAAAGTCACTAACAAATTAAGCCAATTTATTTTTAAATATTTATGGTATTTATAAAATTGTTTGCAATTTCTGCTTAGGCGCCCCGAAACTGGCTACTCCACGCTATATATGATGTCCAAATATATGTATCCATCGTATATTGCATGTCAACAAAAAGTACCAACACCAGAAACAGTGACAAATAGTTATAATAATAAGTATTTTGACCAACAAAAGGCCATACAGGCCTCATTGGGTCATCCGTCGTAATCATGATGATGATACAAATGATGAAAATGGAATGAATATCTAATTATTATATAAATTATATTATTATAATTTATTGATCATCATGTCTTTTGTTTGTGCTGGTGGTAGTGCAACAATGTGCTGTTAGCAATGCTAATACCGAATATATATAACGTTACTGCGTGTTTTGTTGTCAATCTCGTGATGATGACTTAGCTAGCTGTCAGTCACTCAGAAAATTGACAGCAAAAATGAATTGTTCCGGAGGAATTTCCTTTAAATTTCGTCATTACCACCAACATATACATGACTTGGGTAATAGAATAATTAACTACTAACCCAGCTGACAATTCTCAAGATTACTTCTGGCTTCTTAATAAAGGCAATTGGATCAAAAGGGGCACCGGCTTTGCCAGACCCGTAAGCACCATTAGCTGACATCTTGGATTTACAATGAATGTGACGTTATGGACGTTACCCTCAAAGTGATGACGTAAGCAGATTGTGTAAAAAAAAAAATATGGATTTCTGAAGTATTTAAACACGCTCAAATTACTTCAGTAAATTGCTATTTGATGATACCTTAAAAGCACAAATTCAGAGTTCATAATCATATATTTGCTATTAATTGGGAAGCAGTTGGTGTCCAAGTTAGCTTAAAAGGTCTCAAACATAGAAATATTAAAGGCCCTAAACATAGAAATATTAAAGATAGAAGGAGAACCTGATCTATTAGTGTAGTCTCAGTCCACCATCTTGTCACACCCAAAATATATTACTGCAAGAGCTAAACATCAGTAAATCTCCGGGACCAGACTGCATTCATCCAAGAGTATTGATGATAAACTATGTTTCGAGAAGCACATAATAGATAACGTTAATAAAGCCAACTCCATTATGGGTGTAATAAGGCGCATATTTGTATCCCTTGACACAAACATATTTAGAACCCTGTATACATCATTAGTGTGGCCACATCTGGAATTTGCTAATCAGGTTTGGAGCCCCTATCTCAAGAAACATATAGAGCTGTTAGAAAATGTTCAGCGAAGGGCGACAAAAAGTGTCTCAGGACTATCAAATCTAAATTATGAGACTAGGCTCAGGGTCCTTAATATACCAACTCTTGCATACCGTAGAGTACGAGGAGACATTATTGAAGCTTGCAAAATTATAACCAAAAAATATGATCCAGAAGTGTGCAACCCTTTTGAATTTCGATCAGACTCAAGAACCATGGGACACAGGCTAAAACTATACAAATCCAGATCACGTTTAAACATACAAAAATACTCCTTTAAACATAGAATCGTGGACTTATGGAGCAGTCTTCCGAACCATGTTATAGAAGCAACACCATGATATCATTTGAAACAAAATTAGATAAACTATGGGATAACCAACCCCTATACTATAACTATCTAGCTGCCAATATAAATTAAGATAAGATAAGATAAGATTGATTTGCAGAACGCAGGCTAAAAAGCCTCTATGTTCCATCTTGTGTTAGGCTGCTATAGAGTTAGGCTGCTATGATAGTTAAATCTTAGTTCTTGGTTTGCCCAGTATGTGTCTAATCTATTCTTGAAGATGTTAAAATTTTTCGATGTTACAATGTGATCAGATAGTGAATTCCAGGGCATCGATTATTCTATTGGTAAAGTAATGTTTTCTGAAATCATGTGAAAAGCGATGTTTCTTTAGTTTATATGTATGTCCTCTTGCTATTGAATTGTTTAATGTGAAAAGATGTTTTGTTAGATGTGTGTCGTAATAACCATGTATGATTTTATATAATTCAATCACATCTCCCCGGTGTCGTCTGTATTTTAGAGTTGGAAGATTTAGTCTCTTTAGCCTGTCAGGGTAGCTCAGTCCCTTCAATGACGGAATCTGTCTGGTTGCCCTCCTTTGAACATTTTCGATAGTATTGATATCTTTTTCTTTGTATGGGCACCAGACACTGTTAGCATATTCAAGGTGAGGGAGTACTAATGCTTTGTACAGCAAGGTGAAATTGTCATTATTTAGGTATGTGTAGGTTCTGCGAATTCTTCCCATTATCCTGTTGGCTTTATTTACCTGTTCCTGTATATGTTTTCGAAAGTTAAGTTGTCTGTCTATAAATATGCCTAGATCTTTTTCAAACTCAACAGATTCAAGTGGTATTGGGAGACCATCCTCTCCGTGTAGGTGATAGGATCTGTTTTCAACATTTTGTTTGCTTTTTATTTCCAGAACTCTACATTTGTTTGGATGTAATTTTAGTAGCCATGTAGAAGCCCAGTCGGTCATGGAGTCAAGATCATCCTGTATTATTTTACTGTCTGTTTTGTCATGGATTTCTATATAAATCTTTGTGTCATCTGCGAATAAGTAGATTTCAGAACTGACATTATCCGGTAGGTCATTTATATATATATAACAAACAGGATAGGGCCTATCACACTACCCTGTGGTACCCCACTGGATATATCTTGCCATGCAGAAAATTTGTTATTAATCCGGACTCTCTGTTTAGGTTTTTTTTAGGAATTCCCTTATCCATTGGCACATTGTATCACTAAATCCATATGCCTTCAATTTGATCACGAGTCGTTCATGTACGTTTATTTCACTATTGTTGTCCAATATTTTTGTCCAGTGGTCTAAAACATTTAATAATTGCAGTGTTGTTGACCTCCCGGAAATAAAACCAAATTGTTTATTAGTGAGTAGATCATTTGACATTATGTGCTTTAATATCTTATCCCAAATGAACTTTTCCATGAGTTTGCAAACTACACTTGTAAGGCTTATTGGTCTGTAGTTGCCTGGGTCCTTTTTATCCCCTTTTTAGAAATTGGTGTAACGTTTGCAAGTTTCCAATGGGTAGGTACACATCCTGAGACAAATGATTTATTGAATATGATGTTAAGTGGTTTATGTAGTACTTCTCTTAATTCATATATGAGGCGAGGATGTACCTCATCAGGCCCAGGTGATTTAGAAATGTTTACTGATTCCATAATTTTAAGTGTTTCGCTGAGGCTGAAGGTAGTGTCACTAGAGAGAGTTGTGTAGTTTCGCCTAGTAAGGTGTGGAAGCGTATTAGTATCTTCATCAATGAAAACAGTAGTATAGAAATTTGCTAATACATCCGCCTTGTCAATATCATTTTGTACTTTCAGGACTGTACCATTTGCTTCAACCTCAAGATCAGGTATTCTGGAGGTGAGTTTTCTTGTACGGTTGACATGATACCAAAACTTTTTAGGATTCCTTTTTACACTTCTGGCTATTTATTTTTCTTTTTCTCGTTTAGCATTTCTTGTGAGTGTCTTAAGTTTGTTTCGCTGGTGTGTATATTTAAGCCTGTCTTCGTCTGTTCTGGTTTTCATACAGTTCGTCCAACCTCTATTTTCAGCTTTTATTAGTTTAAGAATTTCTGATGTGATAGCTGCTTTCTTTCCCTTGTTGTGTGGCTTGTATCTGGGGATATGCGCTATTTCTGCTAACTTTAGTTTGTTAGAAAAAGTGGAATACATGTCTTCAACATCTTTACCTTCTAATATTTTATCCCAGTCGAGATTTAGTTCATGTTTCATTGCCCCCATAGTTCCCTTTGTCATAGTTTAATTTTTCTATTTCAGTTGTCACTGTCTCATTTGCACATTGGAGATTACATGTGATCACAACGTGGTCACTGCTTCCCAGAGGGCTATCGTATGCAATATCTGACACAAGATTTTCATCGTTGCAGAGAATTAGATCCAGTGTGGGGTGTCAGTGCCTCTAACTCTAGTGGGGTTATCGATTTTTTGAAAAAGGAAACAATCTCTTATACATTCTAGGAATCCTTCAGTACTATCTGATCCTGTCCAGGAGTCCCATTGGATGTTTGGAAAATTGAAATCTCCACAAATGAAAATGTGTGTGTATTGCTTTGTGTTATTTGTTACTTGGCGCAGAGGTTGTTCATTAGGTTTATATTGTTCTCGTCACCAGTGGGGCTTCTGTATATAACACCAACTAGTAAAGTTTCATTATTTTTTAGGCGTATTTTAATAAAACAATGTTCCTTAAAATTACTTTGCACATTGATTTCATCCGGATGTAGTTCCTGTTTCATAAGTATCATAACACCTCTTCCGGTTTGTTCACAGAAGTTGTTTGGGAAAGTATCGTATCCTGCGATGGACATTTCTTCTTTAGTAGGGAGAAATCGGAGATTTTTAGGAAATATCTCTGTTATCATTATAATGTCTGGTGTTTTTTTCATGGCCAAAAGCCTTGCTTTGAATTCAGGTAATTTATGAGAGAGACTATCTGCATTGGTGTACATGCATTTCAAGTGTAGCTCAGATCTCTCATGTTCTGATAGCTGAGATTGTGTGGATTTACAATATGTTCTAGGTTCTGCTTGTTTCCTTAGAGTTTTCAGTTTCTTACTTTGTAATACCTGTGTGCTTTCTTTTCTGTTTGATGGCGAGATAGCTGTTGATATTGTATCATGTATATATTTGTTAGTATCCATTGCTTGTGGAACTGTACATTCATCAACCAAATTGTGGTATCTGTTATATAGATGTATAGGCTTGGTTATTTCTGCATTTGGTAAATATTTATACAGTATATTGCCTTTTTTTCTTATGCATTTATTCCTAAAAAAAAGGATGAGGGATTGCATTTCTACAGGTAGTGTTGGCTTGAAGGGAATCGATACGCAAGTTCAGATAGTTCATTATGTTTTCTGATAACAGTCTAACTCCATGATAATTTGGGTGAATAAAGTCTCGAAAAAGCTCTTCATTCGCTTCCCCATTAGAATACGTAAACAGTTCTGTGTTGTTCACTAGGGTTGCTTCGTGCCATTCTGCTAGAGAGCTGAGCATTTCATTAAACTCATAAACTAGGTTGTTTTCATGTGTGTTTTGGGGGCGTGGCAGCAGGGATGATACATACACTTGAGTGTTTGGAGCTAGTGATTTGGCTCTTTCAATGAGTGCATCATATTCATTGATCATGCTGTCTGCTTTACGCTTACCAATGTCATTACTTCCAACATGTATGATGACAATATCGTATGTATTGGGTGAGAGAAACAGTTCAAGTTTCCCGCAATTTCACCGATTCTGGCCCCACTGTAGGATCTGACTATGGTGTCATACTCTTCTGTTGACATAAACCTACCACTAAGTTTCCTGAGTGTCGAGCTTCCAATGATTAGAACTTTCCTGGTTGTTGCAGTTTGAGTGTTGGATTGCAGGGATGGTTGTCTATTATGATTTTGGTACTCTACATTGCTATAACTGCTCTGAAAGACAGGTTTGTTATAAACTCGGCCACCCTTGTTTGCATTACTCTGGCTATTAAGTACAACCTGCCTATAGCTTCTGCTACCTGGTTTAGTATATTTGTCATCTGTATTATTTATGTAGTGATGTTGAGGAATCGGCGTGTGCCTGTTCGGTCCTGAATTACTGTGTGAAATATTGTTGAATGTTTGTCTATTTTGGAAAGTGTTGTCCCTGTGTCCCCGCAGATGATTGGTATGCGGTGGTGCACTTTGGGATTGAATATTACCTATAGGTTCATAGTTTGTGTGAAATGAACATTGGTTTTCTTGAATGGATGGCAATGTTAAGTCTAATTGGTGACAGTTGTTTACCAATGCTAGACTGGTTTGGACCAGTTTATCTTGTGTTGTCCTGATATTATCATCGCCACTTGAATGGTTAGGTTTGACTTGGGGTGCACATGCCATCGCTGAGGGTCGGTTGATGTCTATGTCAATGACATTAGTACCTAATCTCTATCTAGAATTTACAGAATATTGTGATGACATATCATTCGGTGCCTGCAAGGTTTGGAATTCTTTTCTGAGCTGTCTACGGTCTTCCTTGAGCATTTTCATTTCATTAATGACAGCACCTAAAGTCTCGGTTTTGTGTTTTATTCCATCAATCTCATCATACTTATTAACAGCACCTGCATCTGTGAGTCTACTCTGTTGTTGTAGCTCATCCGAATTAGTAGTTGTCAATTTGTGGCTCGTATTGCTTGTTGCAATATCACTTATTTGGGCTTGGGTCCACTCTAGCTGAACACTGCTTTCCTTAACTGGCCTAGCCGGGTACTCACAATTGATTGTTGTAGTGTACCATGCAAGAAAGTCTTTAATGTGCTTGGAGACTTGGCAACAGTCTTGACATGTATATTTACGCTTGGTGGATGCTAGGGTCGAGAGCATGTAAGGTGGGAGGTCTGTACACATATAATGCACCCAATATTTACAGATGTCGCATTTTAGCATGTACTCAGAATCTGGTTTACCACATTTACATATTGCTTTGGGCCTAGTACCTCCATTTGTATCTGCAATAGTTGTGTCCTCTGTAATGGTGTTTGTAGTAGTTGTTGGTGTGGCTTCAACATGATTGTGTGTAGCAGTTGTAGGTGGTGTAATATTTGTGGTTGTAACGGTAATGGGTGTGACTTCAACATCAGTTTTCGTAGTAGTAGCTTTCTGTATGATATCGGAGATGACGGTATCGTCCCATTCACTAATGGTCATTGTACCCATAGAAGTTGTTATTGATGTGATAGATTTGATAAATCTCATGTTTTATTACCAAATTGAAAAAGGAAATTAGGAATCTGTCATTACAGGCTTTTAGCCTTCTCACAGAAATAGAATATGATTGAAGAGTCCTCAAAGAGCTAGCAGAATCATTTGCTATCCCACTAGCTAGCATATACTCAGCTTCTTTGCACTCGAAGTCAGTTCTGAAAGCCGGGAAAAAGGCCAAGATCTCAGCCATATTTAAGAAAGGCGACAAGAAACAGCCGGGGAACTATCGATCAGTAAGCCTAACCAGCATCCTATGCAAGGTATTGGAGGGCATAGTTAGGGACCACATTATGAAGTACATGACTGAAAGTAAGTTTTTCAGTAAGAAGCAGTTCAGATTTATCAGTGACAGGTCGCCAACATTACAGCTCTTCCACGTCCTTGACAAATGGATAAAAGCGATTGATCTAGGACATTCAGTTGATGTCATTTACCTAGATTTCAAGAAAGCCTTCGATACAATCCCATACAGACGGCTTATGGACAAGATGAAGGCTTTCAAGATAACAGATCCAGTTCATAGATGGGTTAAGTCTTTCCTGAGTGACCGTGTGCAGCAAGTAGCCATAAATGGTGAGGAGTCGAGCTGGATGGATGTTACAAGTGGAATACCACAAGGGAGTGTATTAGGTCCATTACTTTTTGTCATTTATATAAATGACTTGCCTGGACAAGTAATCTCAGACGCATATCTATTTGCAGATGACACTACGATCTTCCGGACTATTCTAAAGCCAGATGACAAAGCCACACTGCAGTCAGACCTAAATGAGCTAGCAGAGTGGTCAAACACTTGGCTTCTCCACTTCCACCCAGACAAATGTGTCCAAATGAACTTCGGGCGACCAAATGTAGAACAAGTAACTACCATATTATAGCCGACGGGGAAAACCATGAAATTTTAAAATCAAAAGAAGAAAAGGACATTGGACTGATTATAGATGAATCACTAAACTTCGAGAGACACATTACAGAAGAGGTGAATAAAGCAAACAGTATGGTTGGAATTATTCGTAGAGCCTATATCAATCTAGACGAGAAAAACTTTGTACCATTATATAAGGCAATGGTAAGGAGCCATCTAGACTATGCCGCAGCTGTATGGTGCCCATATAAAAAATCAGTCATCACACTCATAGAAACGTACAAAGAGCAACCAAACAGATACCTGGTCTACGGGAACTCAGCTATGAGGAAAGACTGAAAAGACTGAAACTGCCAACCATGGCATTCCGCAGAGTCCGCGGTGATATGATCGAGGTATAAAAACTGCTGCATGGTGTATATGACGAAGATGTAGGGTCTATTTTAATGCTTAGAGAAGAGGTAGTGCAGAGAGAGGATGTCAGGGGACATGACAAGAAAATCTTTCAGACGAGGGAAAAACTAAGCGTTCGTAGAAACTGTTTTCCAGGTCCCAATAATCTGGAATAGGCTACCTAAATTTGTTGCTGAAGCTCCGTCTCTGATTGCATTCAAGGCCCGTCTAGATAGATACTGGAGAGACCAACCATTAGTATATGACTATACAGCGCCTATTGAAACTGGAACAGGAAGAGCACAATATGACGATGAAGAAGAAGACCTGGCCATTGAGGCATAGGCCTGCGGTCAGAAACAACCTAAGTAAACCTAAGTAAAGTAAGTATTGCTGTAGAAGCCAACTGCAAACAACATACGGCCATACTTATAAAATATTTGAGATTTTACAAGCGTACAAGGGATACCAGCTATAAGTTACAAAAGCAAGGGTTCAACTTACTATAAGGTAAGGCTCCCTATAGCCTACTATGGTGCCACTCGGTTTTGAGCAATTGTCTCTGGGGCACTAGCCACATCATCCGCATCACAGTTTTTGTATGCTCCCGGAAAGGTATCACCCAGGGGCAATGACTAAATTCAAGTGAAGGCAACCCCACTACCAACACCGCAGAGTGACCTTCCTGCGAATAGGCCTGTTGGCCCCGATGTAATGCTCATCAAAGTATGTAGGGCAAGTGATGCTCTCGATGGATAACTCGCCAGATCTGCCGTACCGCATCAAAGAATGGTAGTTTCAGATAAGCACATGTGTCGTGCACAGTTTTAGGCATTTAGACAGCAGTCATGGGACATTGCCTGATGCACAGCATGAGCTATGCCCATAAGAACTTCGTCACCACGCTACCCTTTGGTACCACGGTACGAACATTGAAATGCAGAGCCGCCACAACCATTTAATCACAGAAGTAACACCCTAATGCACCACACCCATCACCCTCGTCATTCACCTGGACCACCACCGTATGACGGAAGACCAGTGCAGCGACCTGCGGATCCGCCATGACGGATGTATGACACACCTCCTCCAATTCATCATCCTATACCAGTTAGGAAACCAGTAGTACCCACATACCACACCGAGCAATATAGACGGTATTCTCCATTGCAGATGTATCGACACCAGGATACGAGAGCCTTCACACAGCCAGCATCAGAAAGATACCGACCAACATCCGCAATAACACCTCTGTCTCCAACACCTGGATATGCGCCCATTACTCCATATCATGGCACTAGCCGAGTGATCCTCCCACCTAAATTCAGTGGGGAGGGTGACTAGGCTAATTACAAGTGCCAGTTCGAGATCATCAGCCACACAACCAGATTAACGGATCAGCAGATTGGCGAGTATCTGGCTGCAAAACTGTCAGGAAAGGCCTTACAGGTGCTGGCAGATTCGGGGTTAGACTTACACCCACATACACGGAGCTAGAGAGGGCTTTATCTGAGAGATTCGGAGTACAGCCCTGGGAGAGACCAGCCATCTGCAACTCAAAATTTGCAGAGACAAGCAGATGAAACACTCTCAGAATTGGCCAGCCGCATCCTACGATTTGTCACCAGAGCGTACCCTAGCACCAATCATGAAGGAGTAACGCATCTTCTTCTAGACACATTTATTGACGTTTTGAGCGGGGATCTGGCTCTTAAGGAGAAACTCCTCCTCATGGAGCACGGAAATCTACACACACTCACCACCACAGCAGTATGGATTGAGAATTTCTGAGAGAGAGAGAGAGAGAGAGAGAGAGAGAGGGAGAGAGAGAGAGAGAACACGAAGTACTTCACACAGCTGTTACCACCAAGCAAAATTGATGAACATACTCGAAATGCATCAACTCTCCTGAATGATAGAACGTTGCTTACAAAATTAACCAATTCTGACATGGTAGAGCAAGAAGCGACTACCACAGATCATGCCTGAGTGGTCTATTTAGCCATGCGAGAACAACTCCCATCGCATCTACCAGTCCAGATATAGAAGCTGAATTGAAAGCTTTGGTATTAGTAGAGTTGGTTTCGTACATTGAAGATACAAGAGATTCAGACGTGTGTCCAGTGTTCCCCTTGTCTGAGTTAGTTCAGATGTATAACAGACGACAGGAACAATTAGAGGTAAATGCACAAGGTCGTGTGAATAGCACTCGACTAAAAGAGGAACTTTTCAAAATTGTTCCAGATCTAAAAGCTCATTTGGAAGGGAAGGGGAAGACATTGTTGCTCATGTTTGATGAAGATCTCGAATTTAGCATAAGCAAAGCTTGTAAGCAAAACCTTTAAACTGGTGCTATGATACTTGCTAAGGCAGCTGAAATAGTCCGATGTGATATGATTACTGAATGTTTTCGGTACTGATTCGCAGGCTCCTTTGATACACAGTGGCAAAGCAACTCAGTGGCGCACAAGCGAGGGGCACTGGCAAATATGATTTTGGAGGGACCCAAGATAAGGGATCAAGCTGAAAACGGTCAGTAGGTCTCAATATATCCCAATTTCTGATTTTCAACAGATATGACCCCATTTCCCATATGCCTTGGCCTACATATTGTAGATATCGGATTGTCTGGTGGGGAGTCATGACCCTGGAGCTAATGAACAGGGTAGCACGATAGGCATCATCATAGTGTATACGCAGTAGGACGCTGCACTGGGTGACATCGGCCAGTGCTGATGAATCAGTGTTTCGCAGAAATGGATGCAAAACTGGTTTGATACTGTAACTATATGTAGTCAGAATTGAGTAGGAATTGAATAAGATGAGAAAGGACCACCGGTTATGGGTTGATGATATCTGTCAATAGTTGAGGATGAAAGTTGGTGATGTTGGATCGGCACACACTTTCAGGATATTCAGCAGCTGTTTCGGCCAGTGGTTTAGTAAATAATCAAGCAATGAGACTCGTAGGAATCGATAGGTTTGGGCGTGACGGATTGAATGATGGTTAACATTTAGGGATGACAGTCAGCATGTCGACTCCCTATAGAAAGCACAACAACACCAGCTGGTGATGAGCTCATGTAGCTCACGTGCTATTAACCTTCGTATCCTACAGGCAGATGCCTAGTAGGCAAGGGACAGGACAGAGACATTGTAGCGTCCTGTAGGAATGAGTAAAACAATCTAAATTTATCTAAATTTGTATATCAACTATATGTCCCTCAAAAGGAGACATGCAACAACAACACATTCGGTGATGTTGTTGGTTAGCTGACAGAGCGCATCAAAGCAGAACCAGCCCAAACCGGTTGGACCATGTTCAGGGTTCCCTTTTCGGAAGGAATAATCAGAGTATGATTGGTCGGGATGACGTCACAATCAATGAGCATCCGGCCCGAATCTGGGAAAGAGAAGACAAACGAACATGGGCGGGAAACTCAAAGGAGTATATATGGGGCACTTTGATAATCGCCGAGGTCCGTCGTTCGCATCGAAAAGCTATCTCTGAATATATTGGAGTAGGAGATAGCTAGTTAGGTTGATAGAGTATAGCAGACCAGTTGTGAAGGGGAGTAATACGAATCAGTAGCAAATAGGAAACAGCCAAGTTAAGTAAAGTAGTATAAAATAGTCAAACTCGTATAAGTACTTATCTTTTACTCGTGGCAGCAAAAGCCACCATTAGTTATAGTGTACAGTAGATTTAATAAAATTATCACCTTGATAACCTCAAGGCAAGAGTTTGAGTTGTGATATTAATTCTGGAGACTACGGAAGATCACCGTAGCTTACCTGCAAGTTCTAGTAGTCAGTCAGATCAGGCCCGGATATCAAATACAAGTATCGTTAAGTTCAGCTATAAACGAGGCGAGCTGATATCGATTTCTTTCGTTCTCGGTAAGGTGGGTTGTCGCAGCAACCTTACATACAAACCTTACCCAAAACGGAAGAGACTTCATAGTCAAGTATACCTCAAAAGAACGTATACGTAGCATAGAAACAGGAGACACATCGAAAATCTTCAGTGGCTTCAACTGCCAGGATACAGAATAAAAACTAACAGTGAGTACGTAAAAGTATATGGCCCAAGAACACGGGGGACGACCCACGACCGTAGTGGTTAAAGACGTGGCTGAGAGGGTAGCGGTATTCCTAGAAGTTGCACAGCGGTCAGAAGGCTGTCAGGTGACACAGCATCGAGAGTACTGCCATAATTCTTTGTGCAAGATAACGACTGCTATCAGTTGCCCCGAGCATCCACGGGTAGTGAGGGTGGTCATCAGTATACACTATAATTGGCGACGAGAATGGCAACGGGAAGAAGAACCAACGACCCGACGCTACCGCCGATCGATAGGCCCCTGGCGGTAGAGCTTAGGCCCGAGACCATAGCCGCCATGCAGGCGATGGGGACAGCCATGGTGGGGGCAATAGTTGAAAGCAGTGACCGACGGGAAACTGCCAGGGTATACCGCCGGGAGATAAGGGATACGGTATACCAGATACAGCCTTGTGACGGAGTCATGCCGGAAGAGGTACGTACTTTCTTGGATGAAACCAGGAGAGTATGCGTGGCTAATGAAGGGCGGATAGAGGGAATCCCTGCCTATGTTGTAACCAGGGCGGCTCAAGGGCAGGTGGCAAGAGAAATGGTCGGCAAGGTACGAGAGGAGGTGTCGTACGATGATTTCCGAGATTATATCACCATGAACTTTGTGTCCACAAATGAGGACGAGAGGATCAAGTATGATCTGGAAGGAGTGATGCAGAGAAGAAACGAGACGGTGATTGCTTTCAACTGGCGCTATAACGAAGCTAGCAGTCGGGCATACCCTTACGAAAACAACGATAATCGCCGTACTGTTCTTGGCATTTACTTGCGGGCTTTGAGCAACAGAGGGTTGAGCAAGCGCATCATCCATAAGAAAGCAACCACTCTGACCAGAGCCATAGAGATAGCCGAGGAGGAAGAGACCTGTAATGATCTGTTGTGGGCTATGCAAATAGAGGATCGAGGTGAAGAGAGGATGGAGGTGAATGTGTTGGAAGCGGAGGAAGAAAGGGAGATATGGATGGTGGTAAAGCAGTTGAAAAGGCAGATTGTAGCACAGTCAAAAATGATAGATCAACTGAGCGGGCTGGTTAGGGATCTCCAGATGACCGAAGAAGCACCAAAGCCAGCACCTCGGAGAACGCAGGCTGTAAAGAAGGGGGCAAAACCGCCACTGAAAGGACATAGTCCGGTCCCGAGAACAGCGTCTCTGCGGGATCTAAAGCACATCATGGGCTACGCTTGTGGGAAGATGGGACATTACAAGAGCTTGTCCACAGGCAATCCAACCATCAAGTAACGCGCCCCGAAAAGCCGCGGTGCGACCTCGACCACCAAGACTGCCTATGACCTGTTTTAGTTGTGGGCGAGAAGGTCACATGGTCCAGGATTGCGGGAACAAGACGTACAACATGTTCGGCAATACCAAGGAGACGCCTACAGTCGTAAGATGTTTTGGGTGTGGTCAAGATGACCATTTCGTGAGGGATTGTCCGCACAGAATGTGAGACCAGCGTAGACACCAGCCATTGTTCAGGGCAACCAGATAGCCAGAGCGACAGATAGTTCGCAGAGCGCCAAAACGTGACTGTAACGACGATATGGACATCGACGAAGTGGAACAACACATCACCCCTAGAGAGTGTTCTCGAAATATGCGCAAAGTATTAGGTAATAGGATGCGGAAGATAATGAGTACGAGGATAGGGAGGGTTTTGTGTTGACTGACGCGGGTATGGATGCATATGGCCGTCATGGAGGAGGAGATGCATCGAACCGTCGGGACAGTTACGTGGAAGCGGTTAGCGGGCGAAGGAGTCCGTTAAACTAAGACGGAGAAAACCGTTGGTGAAAGCACCGACCGAGCGGTTTTTAATCCGTCTACAAGTGGATTCCAACGGTCCAACGGATCAAGGTGAGTACCTGCATGCCTTAGTGGATACTGGTGCTAGCACATCCTTGATTCGTAAGGATATATGGTGTGGCATGTTAAATGCTAGGCCATTGAAAAGAGCAAAGATGCTCTTAGCTGTAAATGGTTCCCCAATAGAGCTTTTGGGGGAAACCCAGGTAAAATTCAAGAACACCCGGCCTATTCCAAGTATGGTGGTAGCGAGAATGAGGCATGAATGTTTGCTTGGAGCGGATGCTTTGCACTTGGGAAATGCAAAGATTGACTATCGGGCCAAAGTTGTAGTATGGTTTGGCCAGATATATCCCTTTAGGTATCCCTATAGGGAACAAACGAGATATGTTTATGAGAGTTGTAAAGAAACGACCGGATATAAAGATATCGACAAAGTCATGGTGGACTTTGCGGATATCTTTGATACGGCTCGTCCAGGCACTTTAGGATTGGTCCCCAAAGTTAGGTGTATGGTACCAACAGGAGATGCATATCCTATAAGGCAGAAAGCCTACCGTCTACTGCTAGCTAAGCAGTATGTGGTCAAGAATCAAGTGGCCGAGATGCTAGCAGCGGGCATCATAAGACCATCGTCATCACCTTGGGCGTCACCCATTACTTTGGTCCCTAAGAAGGACGGGGACACTAGGTTTTGTATAGACTACAGAAAATTGAATGCCATATGTCGTAAGGATAGTTATCCTCTACCGAATATATCGGACATATTTGACTCCATGGGCGGCGCAACAATATTTTCTACTATGGACTTGAAGTCTGGCTATTGGCAGATACCAATGGACAGCCAAGACATAGAGAAAAAAGCGTTCGTCTGCAGTGAAGGTTTGTTCGAATGGATTCGGATGCCGTTCGGTTTTGCGAACTCAGGTGCCGTATTTCAGAGGGCACTGAATGATATTTTCCGAGAATTCGTGGGAAAATATTTGCATGTTTTCGTCGACGATATAGTCGTATATTCGAGAAATCCGACGGGACATGCACAGCATTTGCGTAAGGTCATGCGCAAGATTAGGGAATATAATTTACAAGTTAAGAAGAAGAAATTCGACTTCGCCAGTAAGTCGGTGGACTTGTTAGTATATCGCATTTCCGCACAAGGAGTAGCTCCTCAGGCCCAGAAGGTCAAGGTCATTAGGGAAATGTCACCACCACGTGATGTGGGCGAGGTGAGAAGTTTCCTGGGAGCTACAGTTTACTATCGATCCTGTGTGCAAGGCTATGCCGAAATTGCTAAGCCTTTAATAGAACTCACTAAGAAGTATAAACGTTTTGAATGGGGTGAGGATGAACAGCAAGCATTCAAGAAATTACAGAACTTGCTGTGTAGTGAGACGGTTCTCACCTATCCGAATTTAAATACCCCCTATAAATTATATACTGATGCTTCGAGTTATGCGATCGGTGCTATATTGGTACAAGTTGATGATAAGGGTATAGAGCGGGTAATCCAGTATGTGAGCTCTACTCTTAAAGACAGTCAGCTGAATTGGCCTGTAATAGAGAAGGAAGCGTACGCAGTGATATATGCGTTAAAGAAGCTTAGACCATATCTATTTGGCGCCCAGTTTACTGTGTACTCTGACCACAAACCCCTCAAGAGTTTGTTTGTGGGAGAAGTGAAGAACACGAAAGTGCAGCGCTGGGCCATGCTGATTGCTGAGTATGGATGTAAGATTGAGTACATCCAGGGCTCGAAGAATATTCGAGCGGACATGTTGTCCAGGCTACGTCGTCCGGTGGAAGTCGCCACGCTAGATACCGGCGATTTTGTAATACCAGATGTCGATGAGGGGGTGTTACCGCACATCCCCCTAGAGGTGTTCGACATTTCGTACGATGAATTGTGTGCAGAACAGACCAAGGAATACCCCGAGTTGTTTAAGAACACCCCGGAGGAGTATATGGTTAAAAACGGTATTTTGTATTCTTTAATTACACCTTCAGCGTTGGACGCTGAATACCCTCGAATCATGTTACCTACCCTGTTCCGTGAGAAAGTGCTCCGGATGGCTCATGAACGCGCTGGTCACCAAGGTCTGCAGAAGACCATCGGTATGGTAAGGGATTCTTTTGTATGGATGTCTTTGAGGAAGGACGTGGTACGTATGCTGGAGACGTGTACGACGTGCCAGGTCAATCGACCTGTCACTACTCGACCAAGGTACAGCGAGATGCCCATGGCCAATTATCCGAGTCAGATAATCGGCATGGATTTGATTGGTCCACTGCTGGAATCGAGTACGGGTAATGTGTATATCATGACGATAATCGATCACTGTTCTGCATGGGCAGAAGCATATCCGATTGCTGCCAAGACATCTCAAAATGTTGAAGATAAGTTCTTCAATGAGTATGTCGCTCGGCATGGGGTCCCTGAGATCCTGATAACCGATCAGGGTAAGGAGTTTTGTTCCAAATCTCTGGAAGAACGATTTCAGGAACACGGTATCGATCATAGACGATCGAGTCCATACCATCCCCAAACCAATGGACGTACCGAAAGATTCAATCGCACTCTTAAGGAGTTGATCCAGAAGGGGGTGAATAATGCGTCTCGTGCATGGGAAGATGAGTTGGGTGCAGCATTGACAGCCTACCGCAGTACTCGTCATTCCACGACTGGGTATACACCATTTTATCTGACGTATGGTCGACGAGCAAGACTTCCGTTTGCTATTCCAATCGATGCATCGCAGGATCTTGGTGAGAGGCTGACCTGTCTCAATAATGCCTTACTGCAAGCTAGAGCAGAGATGGCTAGATCCCGAGAGGTGCACCGGGAACAAATTGATAAGCGTGCAAACGCTGGTGAGTTTAGGGTGGGGGATTCGGTGGTCATAAAAGCTGAAGAGATGAAGTTGACCTCTCGCAGTGACCCCGAATACAAGATCTTTAAGATCAATGGACCCGTGGCTCACGTCCGCCATCAAAGGTCTGGGAAGGTACGTGTACTTAATATAGCTAAGTTGCGCGTAGTCGACTCAGAGATGTGCTGGGACAAGGTACGGCCACGCCCTATTCGTAACCCCGCCAAAGGTACGAAAGCTAGCCATCATCCTAGAGTGACGGCATTACCCGAGTCCGCACCTTTGCCGTTACCCGACTCCCAAGTGACACCTGGTGAATTGGCTCATCGGAAGCGACCAGCAAGGTGGGTAAGAGGGTTGACAACAACATCAGTCAGCCCTGTGCGAATGGGACTCGAAACCATGAGTCACGGAGTGAAACAATCGAAACTCCGCGTACAATTGTGATGGACACCTCGGAGGATGTACCCGAGCCTGCCCATGAGCCATGGACACGCTTCCATCACAACCATACCTTCTGCGCAAGTGCAGTCACATGCCTGATGTCGACTCAGACAACAAGCTACCCAGGATTGGTGCATTTGGCCACGCCCTATACGAGGACTTCGTCAGCCGTATAGAAGCGGTTATAAGTCAATGCAGCCGGAGATAAGCTTGAATCTCTGACAACCACTGTACTAGTAGTATCGCATTAGTCTAGCCATCATGTATATTTTACGATTAGGTGTGGTAGTAGCTCTAGTGAGTTTAGTACATGGACTGTGTAAAAAGTCTAGTGTACATAGATTACCAAACGGGGTAATGATAACTAACCCCGAGGATATATCTGTTATCCGGGCTGAATGGACCGTAGTGGTGTCTATCGACCACCCTTATTTGCCTGCCAAATTTCTTGAACGGTTAGTGCAATTTCGTGTTCTTATTGTGGACATTGGTCAAAAGACTTCGTTGAGCAATCAAGACATTTTCGGTTTGCAACATCGTGTTAACAA
The DNA here is from genome assembly GCA_034401795.1 of Chaetoderma sp. LZ-2023a. Classification (NCBI taxonomy): domain Eukaryota; kingdom Metazoa; phylum Mollusca; class Caudofoveata; order Chaetodermatida; family Chaetodermatidae; genus Chaetoderma; species Chaetoderma sp. LZ-2023a. The sequence continues at coordinate 17,917,174 of CM067372.1, forward strand.
TATTAAGAAGATCGCTGTTAGAACACAACAAACTATGGTGAGTAGGGACAGTATACGACGGGGGAGGAGCCCCGAGTGTGTCATGGTCCACTACGGGTCGACAAGACCCACGTTCCATGCATTGTAAGCCTTTTAACTAATACGACCGACAGTGCTTGTAATATTCAGCTCTCCGAATCAAATGAAACATCTAGCAAACTGTTTGCCAATAAGAAAATAGGCGTAGTGTTGCAAACGTTCGGTGAGACTATGGAAATTCACTGTGACGGGCGACTGACTGACCGATGCAATGTGGAAAGTGGTGTGTATGCGTTGATGTCTGGAAAGTGTGGTTATAGTGGCAGGGGTTGGCAATTCGAGCCTGTGGCGTCTTACAGTCGGACATACACTCGGATTAGCCTGGCCATTGAGATGCCCCACTTGGATGTGACCGGCGTCCTTAATCAGTCCATGATCGTTGATCATTTAAAAGTACAACCCTGGAACCATTTACAGAAGTCTAAGTACGTGCCGCTAGCACCATTGTCCGCAATCGACCCAGTGATGGTCGATGGCATCGGGGTACGCTCTTTTGTGTCCTATTCGACGGGCTCCTTCGGGATTGTGCTCGTTGTTGTGATTATTCTATATAAATGTGGGGTATTATCGCGCATGTGGGACTGGCTAAAATGCAAGCCACGTGCGGCCTATAGTAGTGATACTCGTACCGCCATTCATATTAGTGCACCGACAATTCAGGCCCAGCAGCCCTGGAAAACTGCAGCACTACCGGAGCCGCTGAGGTTGGCAACCGGGTCATCGCCTAATGCTAATGCGAGGACTGGGATCGACCCGACGGCTGCCAACTGGGTTGAGGTAGAACTCTATGATGACGTGGAGGATCCTAACGAGTGTGTGGCTCAATTGGATATATCCATGTGACGTTTTGGTACTAACTTCATTTGCTGTGTATGGAACATTAATTAGGGATGAACTATTTGTTGTCGTAGGAACTGTTATATGACCTGTAATGAATTTGCTCTGTAGGATTAGGATTACTATTGTATGAAAGCGTAGCATTTAGTTTATTGCACCTTGAGTGTCAAGGATATTAATGATGCTATTAATGGGTTTCCGGGGACGGTCATTTGCGCATGATATTCCGTTACCCGGACATGTATGTTAGTATTGTTTTATACCCTGGTACAGTCTTGTTTAGTTTATTGCACCTTGAGTGTCAAGGATATTAATGATGCTATTAATGTGTTTCCGGGGATGGTCATTTGCGCATGATATTCCGTTACCCGGACATGTATGTTTGTATTGTTTTATACCCCGGTACGGTCATTTGCGCATGATATTCTGTGCCAGGGCGTAGGTACATTTATCTGTGTTGTGAGGATTTTGCACTGTCGGGTTTAGGTTATAGGTATCGTTGATATGGCATTGCCCTAGAGTTGTGAATGCCGTTACGATGATTTCCGTATTTATTTCGATTGTTTACTATTGTATAAGTTGTCTCGATTGTGTGTGTTTTCCGTTTAGAGAGCCTCTGGTATAGTGTGGTTTTGTTGTTGATGTTTCACAACGAGTTAATTAACACTCTCTTAAGGCCTTGAGAGACGGTTAATTAACTTTGGTTGGAGGGCATGTGTAGATATCGGATTGTCTGGTGGGGAGTCATGACCCTGTCGACATCTTATATTTATGAGTAAGACCTTAATGAAATTCATCTTTGAAATTACCAGGTGAGCTAATGAACGGGGTAGCATGATAGGCATCATCATAGTATATACGCAGTAGGACGCTGCACTGGGTGACATCACCCAGTGCTGATGAATCAGTGTTTCGCAGAAATGGATGCAAAACTGGTTTGATACTGTAACTATATGTAGTCAGAATTGAGTAGGAATTGAATAAGATGAGAAAGGACCACTGGTTATGGATTGATGATATCTGTCAATAGTTGAGGATGAAAGTTGGTGATGTGGGATCGGCACACACTTTCAGGATATTCAGCAGCTGTTTCGGCCAGTGGTTTAGTAAATAATCAAGCAATGAGAATCGTAGGAATCGATAGGTTTGGACGTGACGGACTGAATGATGGTTAACATTTAGGGATGCCAGTCAGCATGTCGACTCCCTATAGAAAGCACAACAACACCAGCTGGTGATGAGCTCATGTAGCTCACATGCTATTAACCTTCCTATCCTACAGGCAGATGCCTAGTAGGCAAGGGACAGGACAGAGACATTGTAGCGTCCTGTAGGAATAAGTAAAACAATCTAAATTTATCTAAATTTGTATATCAACTATATGTCCCTCAAAAGGAGACATGCAACAACAACACATTCGGTGATGTTGTTGGTTAGCTGACAGAGCGCATCAAAGCAGAACCAGCCCAAACCGGTTGGACCATGTTCAGGGTTCCCTTTTCGGAAGGAATAATCAGAGTATGATTGGTCGGGATGACGTCACAATCAATGAGCATCCGGCCCGAATCTGGGAAAGAGAAGACAAACGAACATGGGCGGGAAACTCAAAGGAGTATATATGGGGCACTTTGATAATCGTCGAGGTCCGTCGTTCGCATCGAAAAGCTATCTCTGAATATATTGGAGTAGGAGATAGCTAGTTAGGTTGATAGAGTATAGCAGACCAGTTGTGAAGGGGAGTAATACGAATCAGTAGCAAATAGGAAACAGCCAAGTTAAGTAAAGTAGTATAAAATAGTCAAACTCGTATAAGTACTTATCTTTTACTCGTGGCAGCAAAAGCCACCATTAGTTATAGTGTACAGTAGATTTAATAAAATTATCACCTTGATAACCTCAAGGCAAGAGTTTGAGTTGTGATATTAATTCTGGAGACTACGGAAGATCACCGTAGCTTACCTGCAAGTTCTAGTAGTCAGTCAGATCAGGCCCGGATATCAAATACAAGTATCGTTAAGTTCAGCTATAAACGAGGCGAGCTGATATCTCTTTCGTTCTCGGTAAGGTGGGTTGTCGCAGCAACCTTACATACAAACCTTACCCAAAACGGAAGAGATTTCATAGTCAAGTGTACCTCATAAGAACGTATACGTAGCATAGAAACAGGAGACACATCAAAAAATCTTCAATATGAATACTAACACGCACAGCAGAGAGCTAACACAGGATCTTCCTTCATACAGGATTTGTATTTCATATGATAGATCACTGATCTTATCGACAGATATAGCTAACAGGGTGTGCAAGTATTACCATGACCATGACGTTGCGTGTCCCCCAACCATAAAGGCAATGTTGTTCATTAATGGTGCTTTCGATAATATTGATCACAACACCAGTTCACGTTCAGCCAAAGACAGTTTTCATGGGACTGCTGTCTCACCTTGCCAGCATCCAACAGTCGATGCCTCTGGGGAAGATAAGTGTAATGAACTGCCACCACTTACAAGCACTAACAGCTTAGCAATACGTCTCTTACCAGATTATTATTCTGCGTCCCCCTGTTAGTATTGCAGACCATGAATCCAATGTCCCTTCAGTTTAGGACATACTACACTCAGGTGCCACAGTTTATAAATCATTTGTAGCTATGGAGAGTGCTTTGAAAAATACTGAAGAACTGCTTGGAAAGGTGTCTATAACTAAAATGACAACATCCCATGGGCGCCCATAACCTCGCAATAGTTTGTCATTCCATGGAAATTGTCAGTCAGGCTGTGCAACATCTTAATCCTGGGCAGACTTGTGTTGCCACCACTAACCGATGACTGTATGCCTTGACAAAACAGGCACAATGGACATGGTCAGATAAATACGGAGAGCGTCATTGTGTAATAATGATGGGTTACACATTGAAAATGAATGTTTTGAAAGCTTTCTATCAATGGTTCAACGAGACTGGGTGGTACGAGGCACTTGTAGATGCACATATTACAACGCCAGGCAGGGAAGAATCTATGATTAGTGCCAGTCGTGTAACACGAACATGATGGGCCCACCAGGTAAGCGCTATCGCTGTTCACATTCTTCTGAAGACAGCATATAGAAAGTACACTGATAATCATGTGGGCAGAAACGCAACCACCATTCAAATAGTGATACATAACCATGAAGATAGAGCTCCTACTACTTCAGTTTGTATAGTCTCTCAGAAATGGCAACTTAAAACTTTATGTAGTGTCTGGGAAAGATGACCACTCAGAAAACGTCTCACAATTTCTCGTCTATGGCCCTTGACCAGTGTGATGAACAGCTGAATCAACTGGTGAAAGGAGATATGGTGCTATCGGCTTGACACAAAATCCTAGTGTGCTCTTAAGGTTGAAGTTCGGTGGGCCAGAGGGGGCCAAACTGGCCGAAGAATTCAAAGATACACCAGCTCAAAATGAAACGAAAGACCATGATCAAATTGAAGCAACCCAGAAAGAGTTTGCAACAAATACCCAAGAGCTGGACACAATCTTTGTAGAGAGGAGAAATCTTTCTTTGACGACAGTGGCGAGTTACATCACATTGACACCAACAATATCATGGGCAAAGTGACTCTAGATGCAGTCAAGACAACAGAATCTATTGGACAAACTCTATATCGGGAATTTGTTCTACAGCGTTTGATTAGCTGTCATGTGCCACTCACTCACACCATACCTCATATAACAAAGTTTCACTGTTTGGAACACCGTCCAAAATGTCAATGTCAAATACTGCATGTTAGATAGTGTCTTTGAAACAAAACTGTGCACATCTCTCCAGGCTTTACTTGGCTCCTCAATCACGTGGTGGGAATCTAGCTGAATTCTTCAAACACGAGAATCACACATGTCCATCACCACTCACCAGCATGGGTAAAATGAGGCAAGGACCAAAGTCAGACTTACTGGTTTGTCTCCAATCGACAAGTCTAATACAACGATCTATGTAAATAAACCAGGTGTAGATGCCGAAATCCTAGACAGTGCCGCTGTTGTGCACATGTTTAATAAATATGCTATTGTAGCACGGATCGACCAGGCGGGTACTGGCCATCCCAGTCAAGCTGGGTACGGGCCGCCTGTTTTGGATTCGCTCCCAAAAGCGTACCCCCCCACCCCACCCCCACCCCTGGGTAGAGCAATAAGCGTGTATAAGCCTATACAGGAGGCATTTCGTCGTGAAAACGACTAAGTTCGTTAGAACACGTGGTGCGCATGAGTGTGTACCTATAGTGTACCGAGTTGGTACTCGTAAATATTTATAATTTATTTATTTTCGTCGTTCTTGGTGTCAATCAAGACGAGAATTTGACGATCTTTCCAAAATTGTAAATCATCACCGTATAAAATCATGATGTAGTTACAGAGACTATCTAATAGATCTAATAGATCACTGCTCTGTTTCGCTGTCCTGAGTTCATACCGTATCTACCCTGGAGTCAACATGCGGAGCCCAACCTGTGGAAATCAGCAGCAGGAATCGCATGCGGAAACACGTCCAGCCTCAAAGAATGTGTCGACTCACGCTACGAATATGTTAGCACCTCAATTTCAGTTGCACATAGTATCCGGTTCCATCAATGACTATTAGGTATTCAAGTAACTATACATATTATGTCTTATTGCCATAATTTACGTCCGTATAAGGTACTGATGACTAATAGGTACCGTACCGGTCTTTGGACCGCCATTTATGATTTCTTTATTACTGTCTATATTACCCTTGTTTACTGTGGGTGCTTTGACTAACCACACTGTTTATGTTATTAACCTATTATATACTTACTACCTCACTTAATTATTATGTAAAGACTGTGATATTGTTCTATTGCATTGGCTAGTTATGTATATGGCAGTTAGCCATTCAGTTAATATGTTTTGCTTATTTGTAGAAAACGTAGGACCGCAGTACACTAGGAAATACTAAACAGTAACAATATATGCATCAATTATTCCCGCCATCAACAATTGTATACTGAGGTCGCTGACTGTGCTCTAAATATTCGAGCCCGACATGCTACCTACTAACCTTACTATTCAGCTCGATAGGATAGGCTAAAGTGGTTAGGGACAATATGGCACATGAAATGAATGACTTAGTGACAATCTCTTCGTTAGGAGACATATAGTGTACGTATGTCTCTTTTCCGGCCGTTGCAGTAATCTAGCCCCGCACTCTGGCAAGGTTGTGTAAAATTGGCCAAATACCTATAGGGCCTCATATTTATCAAGTTATTACCTCTTTCTATGATCCACCAAGCCGTAGGGCTTCTTAATTGTTTGGATACCATAACATTGGACTGATCCAACTCTGCGAAACTATTGGAGGTTTTCGAGCGGTGATGGCCAAAGTGCCCATTCACATACATCTCCCATGTATCCTCGGATACTTGATAGTTAGATACTTTGCCAAAGAAGGAAAGCACTGCGAAAACATATAGTTATTATTGTAGGATGATATTTTATTCCCGACCCGTAGTGCATGTTGGGCATATTGGAATATAAACCTAACGTCAGGTCAAAGATTAGGTCTATAGGACTGGTGACGGACGAGACATGCATCTCCACCCAACTCATTGTTGTGTCTGGGAAAGATCTTGGAATCCGCCACGCCCTCACGGGAAGGACACTCGCAGCGGATATTCGTCTCTCTACCCGCACCGTAATGATATGTCAGTCATTAAATTTGCTTGTGTAAAATATAGCCATCGTCCAGTGATGTTTTATGTGGTTACGGAGCAAGGTATCCGGATTCTCACCCAGTTCGGATATGTTACACAGTAACATGTACGCTTGCTATCCATGGTGGTAGATGCTCTCCAAAGCAACCTATGGGAAGTGGGGCATCTGCGCCCATTGCATGGACATATCTAATGATAGGTGGGAATCTCTGCCACTTGCGGCCAAAACTAGTTCCTGTTTCTAACACCTAAATGGTAGGTTAGGAATAACAGAAGGCCCGCAAAAATAAAAGTGGCACCCACCAATACAGTATCTTAGAATAACATAAGACGGGGACTTGTGAATCCTTCGGGAATCGCTTGCCCCGTCTTCCCGTAAACCAGTATGCATCACATTAATTATATTTTCACTAGGATGGTCTTTTTCCCTAGCATTTTGTTGAACAAAAGAGTGGCCCTTTTTGCCAGCTCTTTTCCTCCGCTTCGGCGTCGAATGCATTTTCCTGTGATGGAGGCCCGCGAGAGGCACTTGCCTCTCGCATAAGTGAGCTGTCCTGGACAGAGGCCTGCATGAGGCTACTACCTCTCGGACCATCATGAAAACATCTATGTGACGGAGGCCTGCGCGAGGCACTTCCCTCTCACAACATCATGAATCTCTTTATTTGTATAATGAAGGTATAATAGTTTATATTAGGTTAATCAGTGCCCTCGTTGTGTGGATGCTTCCCTTGCATGGATACCTCTGTGGATTTACGAATCTGTGTGGTACCTTCGGCGACCCCACGTGCAAAGTACACCAGCTAGCTCTACTTTATGTATTATCCTTATATGCTCAATTACTGTCAAACGATTCATTTTGTTTCACCATAATCCCAAATTGACATGGAAAGACATATTGGTGACACCAACAGCTGGGATGATACCGTGCAGTTCAATCTCAATGGTAATGGTCGCACGGCCCCACCGGAACGATTGAGTTCCACCGGCCTTAGGAGCCAGTCTATGTATTTCGCGGAGCGAGGTCACATGGGATCCGGAACCCCAAGACTAGGAGCTAGCCAGCCCCCTTGTTCGTCATGCACATGTGGAGCGACGGCTGAGCATTTTGTGCCAGAACGATCCGATGGACCCCCGCGAGCTACACTATGCCCATATTCGTTCCTAACATACACAAACGCTTGCAATCTGTCAAGACAGTTGATCTTTGCCAACAAGCCTCAAACAAACTGTCTGAAAAAAAAGAGGGACAGGAAACGTCAGCGTGTTTCGATATAACCCTGCTGCCTGCCAAATGGTCAACATATCTTCAGGTTGATGCTAACAAGGAGGAGTGTTTTCTCTACTTGGCAGAGTGTGTGATCAAATGGTCACTGCCAGAGGGAACAGAAATTGTCACCACATTCAACACACAGGTAGTGTCTACATATTGTGGCAAGGACATGAGTAACCTACAACCGTGTAGCCACGAGGAAACTGACAGCAGGATATTCCTACATGTTAACGACTGTGTGAAGAATGGACACTAAAAAGTAAGCATTCGCACATTAGATACCGATGTTGTTGTTCTAGCTGTGTGTGTCGCCAAACAGATGAATATCACATAATTATGGGTGGCTTTTGGGACTGGAAAGTCATTCAGACATATTACCCTTCCCATGTTTCATAGCCTAACTGGTTGTGATAATGTCTCGTTCGTTACAGGACGTGGGAGGAAAATGTGCTGTGGGATTTGGAATGTCTTCGAACAACTCACAAGCACCATTCGAGCCGTAGCCAACTATCTAGCAGAAATTCCACAAATTTTCTTTGAGAAGGTCAAAACGTTTGTTGTACTTTTGTATAGCAGGACTTATGAGCTGTTGGCAGTGAACGACGCTGGGAAACATCTATTTTCTCAAGGTTCCAGATCTCTTGAGAATATCCTGCCAACTGTTTGCGCATTGTAAGAGAGTGGTATATCAAGGTAGCTATGTAATGGGGATATGCCTTGCACAGGAACCTACCACACCATGGCTTTCTGGCTGGGGCTGGAAAGAAAATGACAGTGGACAGCATTACCGGAAGTCATCAAATGCGCTTAAATGTACAGAGTTGGGCATCTGCCAGGGTGGTTGTATGCCTATACAATGAGATTAGTCTAACTTACATCAGGAGTAAATGCTAACAAATCAGTACTTTTGGGCACAGCGATTTCGATATTACACCTCAAGACTGACATGAAGATCATTAGTAAGCTCTTTCACACAAACGTAGAGGGTAAACCGGTTCTGTACTTTTCGTGTCATAATTTTCCTAAAAACATAGTGATATTTGAGTGGAACTAGTGGTCATATTGGAAATATGCAAACTATGGCATTGTCTAATGACAAAATATGTAAGATAAACAATCTCGGAGGAATAACATGTGACAAGGATTTCTATAAAGAGTAACAAAGTTCAAACTCAGAAAATATATGACAATATAGGCAACTATCTTGTCTTGTGGCGGCCATTTTGGATCTATGCAAATTAGCACGCTTGTAAGACAAATTTTATTGGGTTCTTGATCCTAATCTGATAAAGACTTACAAAGACTTACAAATGCATCTATATACAAAATCCCTTTTATCACGAAGTGAACACTACCCTTGTTTTTTAATTAAGCGACACTACTAATGCCTGCAACTAGAACCACGGTATTTTCACATAATTTACGACGAAGTATTGGGAAATTTCACAAAGATTTCCATTCAGAGTGATACGTTATAATCTTTTTTATCAGGAATAGCGCTCAAAATAAGATAATTTCACAGCCAATCTAACATGTATATTTACTTCCAGAAATGCAGGAGATGGATTCAGATTAAGATTGTAAAATATCGGAGGTGGAGAGACCGCTAACATCGTATATGAGAGGGTGACGCCTGCTCACACACCCTTGCTCAGTCCGGCTCGGGAACCAATTACCCGTGCGTCGATTCTTCCTCAAAACATCACGCCTCCCCGCCCTTAGTTTGCAGGCAGGATGGTTTCACGTACGTGCACTCACACATATGCACAGGCACGAATACATGCACAAACACAGGCATACATGCACGCAGGCACATGTACGCACGCGCACGCACACACACGCACGCACGCACGCACGCACACACACACGCGCGCGCTCACGCCTGAGAGTAATAACACGCCTCATTGATATTTTGTGTAAAATATACATGTAGACTCCAGATCAGATATTTTATTTGTGCAATCCTTATGAGATTTTGCTTGGTTTAATGATGCATTGTATAAGGTAGTATGTCTGTCCGTCAGTTAAAAAACTGCTTGTTACAGCAATAGTGCATTTTAAAGGACTAGCCTACTCATCAGTTCTCACGCTGCCAGAGGTCAGTGTGAGTTTTGCGGCTGATGTCTTCTGTTTGTCTGCTATGTTTGTTTGTTTGTTTGTATGATTATCTGCGCATAGATATCGGAGTCCATGAATGTAGAATCATAAATGTTGCATATCTATTCATATGGTAGATGGCGAGGTAAAAAATAAGTTTGATGTCAAACGGTCAAATATCTAGGTTATTGAGTGACTAAGTGCATCCCGGAAAATACATTTAAATAACTATAAATCTAGAATGCAAGTAGATAGAATCACCAAATTTCAAAAATGACGAGCAGCCATACTATTGGTGCCTAGAAGTTCTATGAGATTGAGCTCAAAGCAACAAAATATCTAGATCACGGGGTTAAAAGGTACAAACAAGAATACACATGTTGGCCATAACTCTGGAGTAGTACAAGAAGGTTAGACTCACCAGATTTAGTTCACGCCTTCATATTACGACAATTTATTATTGTTTTAAGTTTGAGGGCAACAGATCAACGATGTAGGATGGTCATGACGTTATTAAGTGCATTGTTAACGGCCGGCTTTCACGATTAGATTAATCTGTCAGACAAATCTGACCCCGTAGCGCTAATCTGATGAGTGTTTAATCGATCAGGTTAATCATATGGCGGATAAAAGCAAACCTTCTGCTGCGAAAATCGGCGTTGGTTGTGTCATGATCAAGAGAATAGACGAAAGATTTGGATAAATCGTTAACTGAGAAACGATCTACTTTATCCTTTTCATCCATCTTAGGATAAGTGATAGTTGATCCAGGCAATTATAAGCATTATCCTATACAAGAAATGACGAGCAGACGTTCATGTAACTTCTAGCTCTTGTTGAAGGAGTCATAATCGACAAGAGAAAATCAGCTAGATGTTAAAATGCACCCCCTTCATGCTGGCGGCCTGGCATGCGTATATCACCAACATGAGGTTTTTTTTTACAATACAGTCAAGTAAATGTCATCGTCCTATTCCTATTGCATGGGTCTCACCCTCCCGCTCCTCTCCCGTATCGAATAGCGAAGCTATGTGAGTGTGCATACGTTAGTGCGATGAGTAAATGCATGATTTGTCTGGATATGATATTAGACTAGGCACATAACGCTATGCGTAGCGGGTAGGTGGGCGGTATATCTTTTCCTCCTATTCTCTCTCAATCCGTAAGAAGAGTTTCAACGACGAGCTTTTCTAGATATATGGGATGGACGGACCTATGTATGCAGAGGATCAATGCCAAAAATTGCAAGATTAGGCCCATGTTTGGGTAATATACAATCATTGTGTCCAGTTTCAAAAAATTATCTTTCCAAAATTTTCGTGGCGCATCTACGTACGCACGTACGCACATACGCACACACACATACTGTAAAATCTGAATTATTCAAAGTGCAGATTTTGGATATAAAAGATTACTCTGCATTCTGATTTTGAATTCAGGATGAGAAGGGCTATAGGGTCAAGCCGTGGACACAGCCACTACGTCGGTTGCCGTTGTTGGCGTACAACAAAGGTCAGTCAACATAATGCCTGGACATTTACTGATGGTAGAGACCATTGATGTTATCGTTGAAACGAACGTTGCGCAAATTAGTCATGAATCGTTATGGTCATTAAAGGTCATAATGGTGCTCGAGGTCACGGATCTGACAACAAGATGACATCAGTGATTTCCACCACAGAGTTAGGGATGATGGCGCTCGAGTGCACAGATCGGTCAACAAGATGACATCAGTGATTTCCACCACAGGGTTAGGAATGATGGTGTGCCGGGCCAGGATGAGGCTGAGGCGAGGGTTGTTGAATGCGCTGTATATTTGCATGTCTTGTGCAAACGGGATCTACTTTTTTAGATCACCTTTGGTTCACTTTTCGGTCCATTTTTTATAGTATAAACATGAAGTTAAATATTAGTTAGAAGTTTTAGTCAGATTATAGTTATGATTGTTACAGAGAATAAATTCACAGTATGATACAAGTTTGAAGTAGTCGCTGTTTGTCGATACAAGTATTAATAGCTAGATTGATGCAACAAGGCCAGAGAGAAACACTTTGGCACGAATCAAAGAATCTTCGATGATAAGTCAGATGGCCCGGGGACGGATATAAATGTTTGATCACAGAATCAAAGGCCAACTGCATCCCCCACTTGAATACAGATACATTTGAAAACCAACGAGCTGATGCTGGTCCAGAATTTATAATGGCGAGCCTGCTAGGAATTGAACAGCATCACAATGGAAAAACAGCAGGACGGCGTAATGAACATTGCAATCGCAAACAGTGAGTAACAATTTTCTGAACAATATTAAGAACAGTAACATAAACAGAGACAAATTCTAAAATGGCAGAAAGAAACGTTAAAGTAAATGATTTGCAACCCATTGCTGACGGTGTGATTAATCTGGTTAACAGTGTTAGGACAGAAGATGCTGCCTCTGAACGAAATAGATTGGAGCGTGAGAATCTAAGAGATTACACAGCTACAATACGGAGACGCGATGGGTTGGTACCCGCGGAAGTGAGGGCGTGGCTAGACGAGTGTGAACTGGTCATAGGGGTGCTCAGAGACATAAAGGGCAGCGCCGCACACATTGCCACATGGACATCAACTGGCAGTCTCCATCGTGAGATTGAATTATTTCTATAAGACAGAGATCGTCGCACCATAAGATGGGAAGACATTCGAGGAGACATTATCGTTGCGTTTGTATCCGTCAATGTAGATGAACGTTTAAAATGCGAATTAGAGACTTTGAAACGACGTCCAGCCAAGCAATCACCACATTTAACAGACGATTTCACGAACTAGCTCGTCGTGCATATGTGACTGAATCCGAAGACGCAAAAAGAACAATTCTAAGAACATACATTAAATCCCTCAATGATAATAAATTGGCTAGAAAAATTGTGCTCAGCAGGAAAAAGACAACAGAAGACGCAATGAACTTTGTAGAAGAACACGCTGCTAGCTTAGAACTATAAAACACTATGAACATTTCGGAACGTGATCATCGCTACGAACCCATGGACGTTGATTTGGCATGTGATCCGATGATGAAGTGCATAGACGAATTAGAAAAACGGTTATGTAAGCAAAACGAATGGATACTCACTAGAATAGCTAAGATAGAGACACAATTGAGCAAACCACGACAGCAAGAGGATTTCCAGAGACAGGCTCAAAATGTAAGTAATCAAACAAGAACACACGCGACACACAAACAATCAGGGCGCTATTGGTCAGAGGGACAGGGTAGAAAGACAGTAATGTGTTTTCAATGTGGGAAACCTGGGCACATTAAAGCTAGATTCCCAAACCAGACACTACAACAGCATAGAGGCCGACGACAGTATAGACATTCGGGAAACGGGGACGGGCCGAGAGTTTCCAATCCACAGGGATATTCTTGGTCCAACTAAAGATTCAAGGGAAACGTGTGACATGTCTCGTGGACACTGGCGCATCTACGTCCTTGATACGCAGTGATATATGGAAACGGTTGTTAGGGGCACACCCACTACAAAAAACCAGAACTTTATTAACAGTTAACGGTACTCCAATAAAAGTGTTGTGTAGGACTGAGGTAAAGTTCGATAGGTCGTGTCCAATACCCGTCATTGGAGTGCCTCCAGAGATGGCTCATGAAGGACTAATTGGAGCAGATGCATTGCGAATGGGTAAAGCGAAATTGGACTACGAAAGAGGTAGGATGGTGTGGTACGGACAAGCAAATAAATTAGCAGAGAGATTTCATTATGACAATATATCTAGTATTAAAGAAACAACGGGCTGCCCAGTCATAGACGATGCATTAGATTCATTTGCAGGTGTGTTTGATACAACAAAATGGGGTAGCACTGGAAGACACCCAAAGGTTAAACGTACCATCCCAACAGGAGACCACCCTCCAATAAGGCAGCGTGCATACCGTTTGCCATTAACTAAGAGACACCTCGTGAAGGAGCAAATCAAAGAGATGTTGGAGGCGGGTGTCATCCGTCCTTCAAACTCACCTTGGTCTTCTCCTATCACATTAGTGGCCAAGAAAGATGGGTCAATGAGATTTTGCGTAGATTACAGATCCCTGAATTCCATAGTACGTAAGCAGAATTATCCACTTCCGTTGATTTCAGATATTTTTGATTCTATGGAAGGGACGGTTGTATTTTCCACCATGGATTTAAAATCTGGCTGTTGGCAAATTCCCATGGCCGATGAGGATATTGAGAAAACTGCTTTCGTCTGTACAGAAGGCAATTTTGAATGGCTTTCAATGCCATTTGGGTATTCCAACCAAGCAAGTGTCCTCCAGCGCGACATGAATGAAGTGTTTCAAGATTATATAGGTTGTTTTGTTTATGTATTTGTTGATGATATAGCAGTATACTCTGAGTGCATAGAAGACCACGCTGAACATTTAAGGCTTGTAATGCAACAGCTTGAGGACTATATATAACCTGCAACTTAAGAGAAAGAAATGTGAGTTTGCAAAAGAATCTGTAGATTTATTGGGTTACAGAATATCCACGGATGGGGTTTCACCACAAAAACAAAAGGTTCAAGTAATCGAAGAAATGCAACCCCCAAGAAATGCCAATGGCATACGTTCTCTGATGGGCATGGCTGGTTATTATAGAAATTGCATTCCAAATTTTGCTAAAATAACCAAACCCTTAGTAGACCTCACCCGCAAAAGTGTTAGATTTCTATGGGGACCACCTCAGCAAGACGCTTTTGAACAATTAAAAGACTTATTATGCAGCGACACAGTTTTGGCCTATCCTGACTTGAATAAAACTTACAAATTATACACCGATGCATCAACATATGCTGTGGGCGCCATTTTGGTTCAAGACGATGACGAGGATACTGAAAGGGTTATTCAATATATATCATCGACTCTAAAAGACAGTCAACTTAATTGGCCCGTAATCGAGAAAGAGGCTTATGCAGTGGTATATGCGCTTAAGAAATTAAGACCATATTTGTATGGCGCGAAATTCACTGTATACACTGACCATAAACCTTTGAAAAGCTTGTTTATTGGCGAAGTACAAAATACGACGGTTCAACGATGGGCTGTTCTGATCGCTGAATACGGCTGTGACATTCAGTACATCAAAGGCACTAAGAGTATAAGGGTTGATATGTTGTCTAGATTGCAAAGACTATCAGAAATGGCCACGTTCGACACAGGAGATTATGCAATTCCTGAGGTAGAGGACGAAGTGTTGCCTCACGTACCACTGGATGCATATAATATTGCCTATGGCGAACTACGCCGTGAACAACAATAAAAATTTAATGAAATGTTTAAAGAAGTGCCTGAGGGATGTGCAATACATAATGGGGTGGCATACTCTACGAAGTGGCCATCTGCATTAGATGCCGCCTACCCTAATTCTGCCATCAAAATTTAGAAACAATGTATTGCAATCAGCGCATGAATGGTCAGGTCATCAAGGTCTTCATAAGACTAAATTTAATTAGGGATTCGTTTGTCTGGGAAGGAATGCGTAGAGACGTTATCCAGGTGGTCGATAGATTCCCAACTTGTCAGGTAAATCGAAGAGTAAGAACGTATCCAACGTACACTGAAATGCCCCTTGCAAAATATCCAGGGCAAATTATTGGTATGGACCTTATTGGCCAGCTAACACGCTCGACCGAAGGTAACACGTACATATTGACTATTGTAGATCACTGCTCAGCATGGTTGAAGCTTACCCCATCTCATCCAAGTCCGCACGTTGCGTAGAGGAGAAATTATTTAACGAATATTGCGTCCGTCCTGGCATGCCTGAGATAGTAATCACTGATTTGGGGAGGGAATTCAATGCCAATGAAATGCGAGATAAATATATAGCCCTAGGCATTGATCACCGCAGAACAACACCCTATCATCCACAGACGAATGGAAAGACAGAACGTTTCAACAAAACAATTAAGGAGATCCTACAAAAACTGGTTCATAATCAGTCAAGATTATGGGAAAATGAACTCAGTGCAGCCCTAATGGCGTACAGGAACACTAGACATTCAACTACTGGATATACACCATTCTATTTGACGTACGGCAGGCGTGGAAGATTGCCGTTATCATTGCCTGTGGATGCTTCTCAAGATCTAGAGGATCGCTTAACAAACTTGAGCATTGCCTTGCAGCATGCGAGGGCGAACACAGAGAAATCTCGTGCTTATCACAGTGAGCAGATCAACAAGAGAGCGAAAGCTGGCAAGTTTAAAGTCGGAGATTCTGCCGTCGTGAAAGCTGAAGAATGGATTAAATTGACTGGACACTGTGACCCCTAATACGAAATATACAGAATCAATGGTCCAGTGGCACACGTAAGACATCAACGATCAGGAAAAACGAGGGTGTTAAGCATCAGCAAGCTGCGTGTAGTCGATCAAGAGATGGTGTGGGATCAAGTAAGACCACGCCCAATATGAAATCCGACAATTGGCATGAGGAAGAGCTTGATTAGAGGAGAGCGCGCACTGTTCGAACAGCACAAGTTGGAGGAACACGAGCAAGGTGACGGAACGATAAATGAACCGCCGGTGACGTCAGAGCGGGAGGTGTCAGAGTCAACTACACTAGAACCAAGGGACAGCTCAATGACGCACGATGAGCCGATGGAAATGGACGTGGATGGTGATGAAACACAGCCACAATCAGATACCATGATTGGCCAACGAATTTGCGCAGTTTGTCTTCGTGCTAATTTAGGCATAAGCTCCGACGAAAAATAACGTGGATATGAATTGAGATATCTAGAGACTAGCGTGTAGCATAATGATCGGTCCAAAACTAATCAAAATTTTGCGTTTTTGCTTAATGCACAACGTCATATTAAAAATTTACGAAACGCGTTGAATAACATCAACGAGCAATTTATGACCGAGACGCTACTAAATTCGCCCATATCAGAATGTTATAGTCCGTCCCTTCTGGAAGGACACAGAAAGGCTGATTAAATGCGTTGAATACATAAATACGGCTTAAATTATTTGCCATGCAATTGTGTAAGCCTGGACATTCTGTCCACATCGTATAACCTGTAATTATTACCCGAAAAGGTCGGTAATTCATACCCAGCCAATGTCACAGTAGTGACCCGAGGGTATGTAATGTAAATATGTTGTTAGGCACAGCGCATACACCCTGCATAATGTAGTTCGCAGGGTAGTGTCGGGCCGTTCTGGTGTATCACGTCGACTCGCCACGCCGCAAGTGCACAACGAATGATGACGCTGGTTAGCATCTGGACTCGGGGTGACGGATCCTGTACAAGACTGCCCTATGGGTAACAAAAACCGGCTCCTACGGCCAGTGGAACTCAATTGCTCCGGTGGGGCCGTGGGACCATTGTCGCGAACATTAAATACAACTGTCTCATCCCAAGAATTTGTGTTACCAGTATGCCTGTCCATAGCAATTTCGTGATCTATGGACTTACAAGATTTGATTTGGTGACCTAAAAATATAAGTCTATACAATGATTTTATCTAAACAGACTATCGAGTATGCTAGATAAAAATGAGGAGCATACGAAAATACAAGACATAGAGACAGCCAGATGAACCTTTAAACATGGAGCTCCCGAAGGTACCACAAAGACTCGCAGATCCGCAGAGGTATCCCCGCAAGGGAGGCTCCCATACATGAGACTTAACTAATTAACTTAATATAAGGTATTATACCTCTAAGCTCAAAGGAAAGAAGATTATCTTGGACGAGAAATCATGTGCCTCATGCGGGCACTACTCCTAGTGCTAGTTTGGGTGAGGAGTATTATCCTCGCGTGGACCGTCATCACTGAATCCTTGCGAGAGGCAAGTGCCTCACGCGGGCCTCTGTCTCAGGAAGGTGTCGCCACTGCTTAAAGCGGGAGAAAAGGTAGTAGGCAAAAATGGGCCCACTCTAATATTTCAACCAAAATGCTTGAAAAAGAAAAGACCATACCTAGTGAGATTATGACTATAGGGATGCATGCTGTTTTACGTGAAGACGGGACGAACGATTCTGAGGAAATCAGAGCCAAAAAGGGCATCATTATGAATAGAGGTGGTGACAACTCGCTGTATGAATTGCATCTCCTATATTTGGATGACTAAATTGACTACACTGGCTACGGGCACATCAGCTCCCGTAGCCGTCTGTAGTAAATGTGTGTAGGTTTAAGGGGAGGCTTTTTATAAGGTGGGATGCTCTCATACAAGCGCTTGTTAAATACAGTGATTGAAGCACCAGTGTCGATGGTGGCACTGGTGGAAATGTCACTAAACAGACAGGCACATTTGTATATTACTTTGCGGTGTACCTGTGGAAGAGTTTCCAATGACGCCGCCTGCAACAATGGTGTCGGAGCGGAATCACTCTGTATGTACTCTGACTGTTTCCTAATTGCTTCTCTTAATGTGGTGGATGGCTGAGTGAGGAAAGGGCCAGTTCGTCGTCGCCGCTGCTGTGAGGGCTGCAGTGAAGACGGAGCTGGGGGTAGCAATGGTGATGGAGATGTTGCTGTTTCAGGATATGCTGTATTGGTGTAGACAGCGGTGCGCGCGGGATGACGGATAAGCGCTACCTGTGCAAGCCATTTCCTACAATACTTCATGGGATGTTTTGGTGAAGCAAAGAAGAAACAGTGCTGCCGCCAGGGGCGTGTTTTTCCCTGTTTACGTCGGCGCTTGTGAATCCATGGGGCGGAGCGAACCGCCCCTCCTGAGTCGCTGCTGTCTGTGGATGCGAGAGATAATGCTGGATGGGGTAGTGTTTTGTACACCACCAAAGGACACCGAGAATTCAGTGTCTTGGTGGTGGGACGTGGTGCTCGCAAAAACGTTGTTTCAGCGGAGGTGCTACAACCTACAACTGCCGTTTTACACAGGAAAGAAGGCTTGTTATGTGTGGAGAAAGAGGGGGATGGCAATGCTGCGGATGGGGAGGCAACGTAGGCATTGACATATGTGAAGCCGTGCATTTGGGTGTAGGTGTAAAAGCTGACTTTGGTGGATGATTGTTGACGACTGAGGGTTGTTGTACGAAGGCTGCAGTTGAGCCGGGAGGTGGATATGGGCACCGAGGTGCACTTGTACCCTTTGGCCTTCCTGGTGTGGTTCGCTGTCCCCACCACACTGGACAGACGCCCAGTTCCCCACACAGGATGCAGCCTAGGCTAGGTACCTCTCCGTATATGCCTGAGATAAAGACCTGTCCAAATCATGGGAACAAAGTCAAGATGCACACTGACGACTCCCGAGCCGAGCGAACACAGTGCTGGGCACCAATAGGGTCATCTTAGCAAGGGGCCGTAGCCCCACATAGACCGTACCATGGAGGCAATGTCCGCTAGACGCATCGCAGCTAAGGCCCTCACGTAGATTGTACGATGATGTCATTTTAGCTGAGGCCCTGCGCAGATCATACTAGACAGACCATCCACCCTACGGGTACCTGGGCGCCAGACTGCCCCACCAGTCCGGCAAGTGACAGGTTACACAATCTCACACACATACCCTCCTGCCTCCCAAAGAATCACTTTTCTTGACCTCTGGTCACAGGAGACATGACTCGTAATACGAACACTTGCCATGGTCTGACTGTACATTGAGCCATCTTGCCCACTCATAACCAGTAACAGGTTGATGGACTGACATGATCAAGACGACCGGCCAGCGACCCAGTCGATAGCGATCACCATCTGAGTTCACACTCAGGGGCAACCGACGGCCTGATCCGTATCTATCTGCCAACAGTATTCAAACTTTGACCATTTTCCCCAGCCTTGCCTGCAGGGCATCTCTGACAAACCACCACCATTTAGTTTGCAGAGACGCGCTCCATGGGTGTGGACTGTCATCCACGTACCACGCATGTCCACTTACTGAGATTGGATGAATGAAAGATCTTAGCAGCCCGAACAATATACGCCGACTAGACGGTACCACAGTAGGATGTTAATTTATCCTTCATTAGACACGGAGGCCTTCAGTATCTCCTCTGCACTATAACAATGATTTTTCGTGTCCCCGGACCCTTGCAGGCCCACTGCCGCATGTTACTGCAAACCTTCGAGGAGCCTATCCCACTTGGTCTGCGGTGTTGTTGATTCCGCAGAATTTCTGGCATAGTCGGTGAGCATGTGAGCTGAAAATCCATCGTATGATGCTACCTCTTGATTGAGGGAGTCATCGCTAAATGGAGATGGTATAGAACTGAGCTCACTATATGGTGTGGGCGTGAGTTCGCTGC
The DNA here is from genome assembly GCA_034401795.1 of Chaetoderma sp. LZ-2023a. Taxonomy (NCBI): domain Eukaryota; kingdom Metazoa; phylum Mollusca; class Caudofoveata; order Chaetodermatida; family Chaetodermatidae; genus Chaetoderma; species Chaetoderma sp. LZ-2023a. The sequence goes on from CM067372.1 coordinate 17,937,433, forward strand.
ATGTGGTTAATGATGTTCTTCGAGCCCCACATCGCGTGCCACTTGTAGCTCGCCGGGTAGTGTCGGGCCATTCCGGTGTATCATGTCGACTTGCCATGCCACAAGTGCACGACGAATGATGACGCTGGTTAGCATCCGGTCTCGGGGTGACAGATCCTGTACGAGTCTGCCCTACGGGTAACAAAACCCAGCTCCTAAGGCCGGTGGAACTCAATCGTTCTGGTGGGGCCGTGTGCCCATTGTCGCGAACATTAAATACAACTGTCTCATCCCAAGAATTTGTGTTACCAGTATGCCTGTCCATAGCAATTTCGTGATCTATGGACTTACAAGATTTGATTTGGTGACCTAAAAATATAAGTCTATACAATGATTTTACCTAAACAGACTATCGAGTATGCTAGATAAAAATGAGGAGCATACGAAAATACATGACATAGAGACAGCCAGATGAACTTTTAAACATGGGGCTCCCGGAGGTACCACACAGACTCGTATGTCCGCAGAGGTATCCCCGCAAGGGAGGCTCCCGTACACGAGACTTAACTAATTAACTTAATATAAGTTATTATACCTCTAAGCTGAAAGGAAAAAAGATTATCTCGGACGAAAAATCATGTGCCTCACGCGGGCACTACTCCTAGTGCTAGTTTGGGTGAGGAGTATTATCCTCACATGGACCGTCGTCACTGAATCCGTGCGAGAGGCAAGTGCCTCGCACGGGCCTCCGTCTCAGGAAGGTGTCGCCACTGCTTAAAGTGGGAAAAAGGTAGTAGGCAAAAATGGGCTCACTCTAATATTTCAACCAAGATGCTTGAAAAAGAAAAGACCATACCTAGTGAGATTATGACTACAGGGTTGCATGCTGTTTTACGTGAAGACGGGACGAACGATTCCCGAAGGATTCCCACATCACCGCCTTATGTAATTCTTAGTATGCTGAATTAGTAGCCGCCGCTTTATTTATGCGGGCCTTCTGCTTTACTTAACCATTTTTTAGGTTTTAGGAACAAGAACTATTTTAGGCCAGAAATGGCTGGTATCTACCTAGCTATTAGACACGGCTGTCATTGAGAACAGATACTCTAAGACATCAATACCGAAGACAGCACTCATACATGTTACTTAGTAAGATCTCCGAACTGGATAAGAATCTGGACATCTTGCTCCGTAACCACATAAAACGTCACAGGACACTGGTTACTTTTCACAAAAGCTTTTTAGGAAATTGATCTATCGTTATGGTGAGAGAGACGAACACCCACCATAAATGTCCCTCCCATGAGTGCATGGCAGATCTAAATATCATGCCCAGACATTTTTATGGAATTTGGTGGGGATACGCGTCTCGCCGTCACCCGGTCCTAAGGAACTAACCGTTTAACCTGGCGTTAGGTTTAAATACAAGTTGCCCAGTTTTGCACTGTGGTGCGGGAGGATTGTTCAGCAAATATAAAATAATAATTAAGATATGTGTTCGCAGTGATTTCCTACATTGGCAAAAGTGCTAACCACTAAGTATCCGAAGATACGAGGGGAATGTATGTGACACCACACCCTCGCCATCACCACTCGGAAACCCCAACAGTTTCCCAGGGTTGGATTAGCCCATGGTGCGGATAGGGACATCCAAACAATTAAGAAGCCACAAGGCTGAGTGGAACATGAAGAGAGACAAAATCTTAGAGTTGTGAGTCTTACTGGAGTGCGGGGCTAGATTATCGCACTACCGGAAGAGAAGAGTATGCTACAGATTTCTTAACGAAGAAAGTGTCTCTAATCATATTAAACCTATCCTATCGAGCTGAATAGAAAAGGTTTAGTCAGTAGCATGCCGGGTTAAACAGAGTTATAGCATGGACAGCGACCTCAGTGAAAAATTGTTGGTGGCGGGAGAAAGTGCTGCATATATAAGTGTTGCTGTATAGTGTTTCCTACGTGCACTGCAGTCCTATATTTTCTACAAATAAACAAAACATATGAACTGATGGCTACTGGCCATATATATATATATATATATATATATATATATATATATATATATATATATATATATATATATATATATATATATATATATATATATATATATAAACTAACCAGAACAATCAATACCGTATCAAATGATCAGAATTATATATCTTAGTACAGGTTAACGAACCTACTACGGTGCGGTTAGTGAAAACACCTTACAGAAAATGAGAATAACTATAAACATATACAGAAATTATAACTAGTGGTCCAAAGACCGTTACGGTACCTTTTAGTCATCGGGACCGTTTTTACAGATACAATATAATTGGAAGAGTACATTTAGCGGAATAATTAAAATGTTAAGTATAGTTACTTGAATACTCGGTAGGCATTCTTAAGTTAGGCTATCGTGTTGCTGAAATTGATACGTCATTCTTTGTTGACGTGAGTTGATGCATTCTCTGGAAGCTGGAAAGTTCCCGCAGGTTGGTTCCCGCAAACAGGATTCCCGCAAGGAACTCATGGTGGGAGCACATCGCTCAGGACTGTAAGCACAATGGAATGTCTAACGAGTAGTCAGTAAGGGATATAATAGCATTTATGCTGTGGAGAAAGTTCCCGTACATCGATGGCATGGATGGAAGTTGCCAACAACCCAATCACAAGCGGGGGTTGTTAGATGCAGATGAAGATACAAAACTAAGCTTAACGGTGCTGGGTACGTCAACCAGCTCTGAAGATGCACCGGGCAAAGTTTACTTGCTGTGGTAGAAAGTTAGAAGAACCTGCACAACATCAGTGCGGGGATGGTTGAAATACCACTTTTTGGTATTGCCGGCAGATCCGGTGAGTCATCCATCAAAGACCATCGCTGCCTCTACATCTGTAGAATCACATATTCAGGCTGTAAAGGCCTCACCGCAAGTTCGTGTTCCGAAATAGATTTTGATACTCGTGAACAATAATAGAAAGTTCCAAATTGCTCCCGCAAGTAAGGGGAGTTACAAAATTTATTTAATGCGGTGGGTTGGATACTGCTAGCTATGGGAGAAAAACCGACAGAAAGCGAAGTGATCTGTGCCTTGTCGATCGTAGCTGGTACAGGTCCAACCTATTCGGCCCCTGGCCGAGGATGCTCTCGATCTCTGGATCGCATCTCCTTTTATACTCCTTGTGACGTCACAGGCGCAAGCTCCAACCATTCATCGGCCGAGCAACAGCCAATCAGCGCGTAGCTAATAATAGCGCTGTCGAATGTTCTAGAACATTCTAGAAGTTCTGCGCCCACGTGGTTATGACGTCACAGCAATATTTTGAAGATAATCAAGAAGGGTTTTCCGTGGATAACTCAGCCTTTTCTTAACAGATTTTGAAATGGTTTACCGATTTAAAAAGCCCGTCGAATTCTGGTCTTGATTAATGCCAGATTCGGCGGGAACAGCTAATCAAAAAGGATTACAGGGTACCATTTCGGTACACTAAAAGTGTTGTCCCATCCTGGTCACAAACCACGTGCCATGTTAAAACAGCATTTAAGCGTGCGCATGCGCACTATGTGTTTTAACGAATGTAGTCAGGTTTTTTACAACGCGATCTTTCTCATAGGCTCATATACGCTTATGGCTCTACCCAGGGGTACGCGTTCAGGGAACGAATCCAGGATGGGCGGCGCATACCCAGCTTAGCTGGTATGGCCGGTACCCGGCCGGTCGATCCAAACTACACCAACAAGCCTATTATCATCAGAGTCCTGAATGAGATGTGTGTGATCGAGTGGATGCGATCTAATGACACCAGCTTTAATGTAGTTGGATTACGCTACAATATGGGAATGTACTCACAGATAGCATATTAACGGCGAACGTCATAAACGTGACGTCATGTCATGTTCCTATGCTGTTGAATGAAACCCGGGTGGTTGAACATTTTAGAAGGGAAGCATGGTTGGAATTGAAAGAGATTTCAAGAAGCTGTAGATAGTGACACAAATGAGCCTCTTGAAATGAACAGTTTAATGATTTATATGATTACTTCAATATTGATAATTATCTTCGTGATGTTTGTATTGTACAGGCTGAATATGCGTTATAATATTGTTAAATACTGTGCAGGAAAACGGCAGGGGTCACATATATCCATTGGAAACATACCTAAATCCAAGCGAATGGAGGCTATAGAAATGGTTGGCGTGGGTAAAATGACTACTAAGCTGGGAACGGATTTCCCATCCGATTCTGATATAAATTAAACATTTAAATTAGACCAAGTTTGGATATTGTCGTGATCAGGCAATATGCGTTCTTGGCCACGAGTCACGATGGCCGGAATTTAGCATTGCGCCAAGGCCAGGCTCAATGCAATGAATTCCGTACACCATGTCTTGTAGGGTTCTGGAATTGTTTCAAGAGATGTTTGGAAAATACAGGATCTTTATATTTAGTTTCCACTTATACATGCGCGCGTGCATATACACACATGCGCACGTCCCACGAGAGATCCAAAAGAAATGCTGTTTTATGATAATTTAGAACCATATTAATCAGGTGTGATGTACAATGTGACGTGTTCTGTCTAATTGTGATGTAACGTCACGATCTGTTACTAATAATAATGTTGATAATAATAATAATGATAATAGTATAAGATGATGATGTATAGTATAATCATATTTTTATGGATGCACCACGGACTGGTCATGGTTTAAAGGTGTATTAGCGAAGTCATACATTCGCATAATGAGCCAATCAACTCGTGGTCACTTCAAAAGCTGCAAATATGCAGCTGCGCAATTAACACGTTGCGAGTTTGTGTGGACTTCTGTCAATGGCAATAGAGTTTGGCAAAATTAGTTAGAATTATGCGGACATGTAATTCTGAGGCATACGACGAAATGTCAATAGGCACTCCATGTCATAGCTATCAATGAGCAATTTGGCCAGTCCCATTGCGAAACATGTACAAAATGCTTACGGTTTATCATTCTTATCATTCATAGATTAAATGATAAGTACAAAATAAAGACGAATAGCGTAATGTGCATTTCTGATGAGGTCTGGATTACTGAGCATTGTGAAAAGAGAGATAGAGCGAGAAGGAATTGACCATTGGAATGGCCTGAAATTCCAAACTAGTGATTCCGAATACTTTGGAATGACAGTTTGCTCTAAGCAGGAGTGATGATAGTCAAATTCTTCTTGTCATAGCGAAGATTAAGAGCTATTAGGGACTTGAGTGTAATCTACCTTGGAATGAGTTAAAATCACATTCTAGTGAATGTATATTTTAACTTTCCGGTGCTGGAGGTGTGTAAAATCTGAATTATTCAAGGGTGCAGATTTTGGATGTAAAAGATTACTCTGCATTCTGATTTTGAATGCAGGATGAGAAGGGCTATAGGGTCAAGCCGTGGACACAGCCACTACGTCGGTTGCCTTTGTTGGCGTACAACAAAGGTCAGTCCACATAATGCCTGGACATTTACTGATGGTAGAGACCATTGATGTTATCATTGAAACGAACGTTGCACAAATTAGTCATGAATCATTATGGCCGTTAAAGGTCATAATGGTGCTCCAGTGCACGGATCGGTCAACAAGATGACATCAGTAATTTCCACCACAGGGTTAGGAATGATGGTGTGCCGGGCCAGGATTGGCTGAGGCGAGGGTTGATAAACGCTCTATATATTTGCATGTCTTGTGCAAACGGGATCTACTTTTTGAGATCACTTTTAGATCACCTTTGGTTCACTTTTCGGTCCATTTTTTATAGTATAAACATGAAGTTAAATATTATTTAGAAGTTTTAGTTTAGAATATAGTTATGATTGTTACAGAGAATAAATTCACAGTATGATACAAGTTTGAAGTCGCTGTTTGTCGATACCAGTATTAATAGCTAGATTGATGCAATAAGACCAGAGAGAAACACTTTGGCATGAATCAAAGAATCTTCGATAAGTCAGATGGCCTGGGGATGGATATAAATATTTGATCACAGAATCAAAGGCGAGCCATG